>KK118820.1:30110-44909 GCA_000611955.2 Stegodyphus mimosarum | reverse complement strand
TTCGGGCTCATCCGCAATCCGCCTCCTGGCCGTGAACCGGCACTTTCACACTACTGATATAACAAACTTTATGTACACTGGTGTGCAAAACTTAAGCAACAGCAGAGTCTTTTGCCATAACTTCACGAGAAATCAACTGAGAGACATGAAATGCAGAAATGAAGGAGATTATTATGTGCGTAAAGGATGACGAAAGCATCGGAGCTGAAAAAGGAATACAATGCATACGGTATGGAATCAAACAAAAACAAGCTTTATTAAACGCATATTATCGTGACTCATGATTGTCTATCCAAGAGGAAGAACAACAAGCAGATGCTCCTTAATATGGGATATGCCCTCCCCTTACTGCAATGGTTGCTTCGCACCGTCTCCGCATACTCAGAACCAGCTGGTGCAACATTTCTTGCGGTAGGAGTGCCCATTCCTCAGTCAGCATCTGTTTGAGTTGTTGGGTGTTCTCCGGAGGATGTAAGCGTGCTGCAATGCGTCTCTCCAAAGCATCCCACACATGTTCGATGGGATTTAAATCTGGGGAGTACGCTGGCTAATCCATTCGAGTGATATCTTCACTTTCCAGTAGCTCCTCAACAGCAAGAGTCCGATGTGGCCGTGCATTGTCATCTATAAAAATTAAGTCTGGGCCAATGGCACCTCGGAACAGACGCACATGGGGAAGGAGTACCTCCTCACAATAGCGATCCCCGGTTACAGACCCTCTGTCGAAAACGTGGAGCTCAGTTCGCCCGTTCAGCATAATGCCTCCCCAGACAAGAACTCCAGGACCACCGTTACAGTGTCTTTCCTTGATGTTACTGGGATAAAACCGGGTCCCGACCTCTCTACAAATCAAAATGTGTTGAGATTCGCTTCTGGTACTGAACCGACTCTCATCCGTGAAGAAGACACGACTTCATTGATCAGTTGCCCAGTTTTTGTGCTCTCTGCACCATTGTAAACGGTGGCCAATTTTCAACTGGAGGCAACGTTCAGGACTGCGGGCGAATAGGCCCCCTTGTGAAGGCGTCTGGCCACAGTAAACCGCGACACTTGTCGCCCCGTTGCTGTACAGAGTTGCTGAGCAATGGCGCTTGCTGACTGCTGTCGGCCTCTTTTCGCCTGCAGGACGATCATCCCCTGCATATCTCCTCCTCGGGAGGCCACCACCAACCTTTTTAACAACTGTACCTGTGGTTTGGAACGCTTTACAAGCGCGCGAAACACTTTAGTTGATTCCGAAATCTGCAGCTACACTGGTGACAGTACGCTCCTCCTCCAGCTTTCCGATCATTCTTCCACGTGTGAAGTCGTCCAGGTGATTTCTTCTAGCCATATTTCACGAAGTGACTCACTGGCACGTGCAGCGAATATGTTGAATTTCGTCTCCGTCCTTCCTTTTATTCTACTGTTGAGCTGCGCGCGCCGAAATCACGCGTTTTGTGTACGCTCACGTCGCCTCTGACGTTTCGTTCCTGATATTTGCATACGCATGACGTTTCTATTGACTTACGTGTTTATTGTACTGATCTCCAGACCTCCTTTTCTGCAATTTCGTGGCTATCTGCTAAATTTTTACATTGTTGCTTAAGTTTTGCACTCCAATGTACATGTTTGAGTGAAACATTTTTCGTATTTTTTATAATTTTTTGCAGACGTTCCACAAGTTTTAATAGAAAATCAGTAACCCTTAAAATCATTGATGCTTAGGCATTAGGGTGTCAAAAACCACTGTTACACTACTGTACTTTTTCTCTTCACTCTAAGCCAATGATTTCCAAATGTTTTCGATCATGTACCCATAAGACAAAAATAATTATAATTTGTACCCCATATAATAGAATATTATACGTGTACTTAAGTCAAAAATCAAATTGTTTATTGTTAGTTTATTTTAAACAATATATATACATTTAAATTAAAGTGCAAATTTAATTTTGAATTACGATTTTATGTGAGTAATGTGATTGTATTTGTTTAATAATACCGAAGACCTGCTCCTAACTTATTTCTGTATTATTTTTATTATTGTCATGGCAAAAAATGTTTCTTAAGACAGATATGTAGGATATTAATGGTATTGAGCTCTCCAGATACAGCTGTCAGTGAGAAAACCTCACATGCACGTGATACACGATCATACACTCACAAGTTGACGTCCTCTGTCAGTGCAGTTTAAAGATCTGGTTCTAAGTCTGAAAAAGAGCAAAAAGCCATCAAATTTAATAATTGCATGTAATATTTGCAAATAATCTTTAAGATGATCATTCTTAAAAATATAATTATGATTTACTTTTTTTAGTAAACAGAACAATGCTAATTAGCAATATTCCCCCCCCCTTTATTGTGGCCTATCTCTTTGGCACACTCTTAAGTATCACTTTGTGTACCCCCTGGGATGTCTATCCACTGTTCTAAACAAAGGCTATTCAAGACAGATGTAACACTTAGTTTTTGGAAAATCAGGATATGCAATAAGCATATCTTAGGATATATTGTCTCATAAAAATTATTATTCATTATTCCCATAAAGTTATTTCGAAGGAAGGGTCTGAACTTTGCCTTAAATGCCGTAATTTATCAAATAATTATCAATATATGTTGAAACAGAAAAACGTCAATTTTAATAATGTAAATAACCTTCAAGATGATCATTTTTAAAAGCATAGTTATTATCTTCTTTTTTGGTAGATAGAACAATGCTAATCAGCAATATTTTCCCCTTTTTATCGTGGTAAATCATCAATAAATTTTTAGACATTTTTGTGAGCTAAATTCATTTTTCTAATCAGGTCAAATATAGAAAACCAAACTTCGGGTCCTCTGAAGTTTTTTTTATAGTTGTGTTTAAGTGTACCATATTCATTCAAAAAATGAAATTTCCTTTTTTTACTGTATTTTTGTTCTGAAATTTGGCATGATCTTATAACTGGATATTTTAATAAAAGAGATTACAGAGTGAGAAGATGGAGTTTTAATTATCACATTGCATGGAATTATTACAGTATTCAAATATTTAATAAATCACAAAGGTAGCTACCATTTATATAAATCACGTAACTAGCGCTAATTTTAATAGCCACATTTGAGACAAATTTCAGCTTATGTCTACAGTCACTATACTGAAAAATATTAGGTAATAATGGATCATTAATTGTTCCTAGTTTTTCTTTCTATCCCATGGCAAAGCATTATATTTAATTAGGTAGCTTGCATTGCATAGTAATTGGAAGCATAATGAATTCTAATCAGATCTATGGTCTTATCTAATATTCACTTACATTATTAACATGGCTTAAAATTAATCCTAAAACACAAGGAAGTTTTATTTTTGTAATGAAATATACGGTATAAAATGTTTACAAAATCATGCACAAGTATATTATGAGAAAACAAGTCCAAAATATAAATGACAGGAGGATTTGGGAATTATAAAATTCAGAAACATATATATTATTAATCTTTCTTAGGAGATTTGGAATTTGGAGTACAAACCTAAGATAGTGAGGAGGTACAATGTATATATACTTGTTCTAATTAAATTTGATAAGTTAAAAAAATACTTTTGGCTTTTTTTTAAGGGGAAAAAAAAGAATACTGAGCATAAAGTATGGTATTTAGAAAACTTACAAAAAATTCATAAAGTTATCAGATATGAGTCAGCATAAAGCAATGGTCTTAAACTGGTAGTCTGCAAAAACGTTTTAATAATATATTCGTTCCAAACACAGTACTGCAAAGATTGCAAGGTTTTAGTTTTCCAAATTAAAGTCCAAATTTTAATTACTTTTTTTTCCTATTTTAAATGAACATGAATAACTCACCAGAAAATTTATGAGTTAATAAATTTACAATACAATATGGATTTTATTCTTATTATTAATTTGAAAATACATGTTTAATTAACTTTTATTCTTGACTGTCAAAAAATAAATGAGCTCTGTTACGAATTTTTCACTAGAAATAAGTTTTTTTTTAACAGAATACATTTATATGGAAGCAGTTCTTTTTTTTTTTTTTTTTTTAAAGTTAAAAATTACTAAGAACCCGACTTTGCGATGAACAACTATAATTTGTAATAAAGATAACTTCCAATCATTTCTCTTCAAGGCAACTTTGTCCAAACCAAAATGCTATTATCCATCAAGTGCCAAACTGCAGTAAGAAAAAAGAAGCTTATATTTACATACAAATATATGCAGTTTTATTTATGTGTTTGAAGAAAACTTTAATAAATAGGATAAAGATACAAGATTGTCATTATTCTCAAATTTTGTCCCACTTGGAAAACTTAGAAAGTTTTCATAATTTGTTATTTTTAGTTTAAATTAAAGTAAGTTATTTGTAACCTCTACAAATTTATGTAGACTGCGAATAGTAGCAAAAAAATATTAGTTTAATAATAATGTTTTAAAAAGATCAATGTCTTAAAGATAATAAATAATTTTCTTTAAAATATAGTAGTAAAGAGTTATTCTTAAACAAAAAAATGTTTTGTGATGTAGCAGGCACTATATTCTTTTGATGATCCAAAGTTGGTCATGGTAAATATTATTGCAAATACTGAGGAGAAAGCAATCCCATCAGATGGTGCTAATTCTCTGGAAACTATGAAGGTCAGCTTAAAAATTCCACCTTTTTGGAGATAAGCCAAAATTTAGTTTTATCAGATAGAAGCACAATTTAAAATTAATCGTATAGTTAATGAAGATACCAAGTTCAACTACATTGTCTCACAAATAAATCCCAAATATATACACACTATTTGGGATATAACTGATAAGGCTGGAAATAAATATTCATTGGCAAAGAGCATTTGGTTTAAGCCTAGCATTTATTAAATGTATTCAAAGAAAGTGCAAAGAAAGAAATTAAAAGCCTTTTCACTGCCACTGAAACTGAGATCCTAAACTAACCGCATTTTTAATTACCACTGAGATTCAGCAAGATTTCTGATTAAACAGTTGAAAACTAGCACTTCTGCAAAGCTAGGCACACAGGCCGACATGCACCGATCTAAATTCTACCAGGCAACCTCACTAGCGTAACTTTAAAGCAAGACTCCCAAACTCTGGTTTCGTCTACTATTTAATTAAACTAGCTTCCGCTAAATTTGAATAAACTGCACGTGCTACTACAATTTACATACTCTGGCACGGGCATTTCTAGGGAAAAATGAAGGCTAAACAGGAAAGGTAAATTAACTTAAAATAAATATAAACCCTACAAGGTTAAAAAAAAAAAAGATTGAAGGGAAATTTCCTGGACAGAAGCAAAGAAATCCTTTGAAAAATGCGACGAAGATTTAGAGAATGCTGTTTCAATAACTTTTTCCAATCCAGACTGGAGACTGGAAATCAATAGCATCCTATTCCAAAAAATTAAATTACATTCAAAAAGCTTATAGCACCATATGACCTGGAACTTTTGTATTAATCTTTCTATCAAATAATTTAAACATATGCTAGAATGATAAGAATTTACGATATTCACAGATCAAAAGAGAATTATATTTGCATTTAAACAGAAAAATGATAAAGCATCACCAAGACAATTATCACCTCCAGTATATTTCTCAATTTTTTTCAAAATATTATTATTTTTTATGCATGTGCTGAATATTTATTAAATAAAATAAAAAAATTACTTAGAATATTTTTTTAACTTGTTAATCAAATTTTTTATTTTCTTAAAAAAAAAAAAAATCTGGCCCTTCAGCTGCTTTCAGATCACACATTCGGCCCACATGCAATCTAAATTTGTGATGACTAGTATAAAACATTATTATTTATAAAGTAAAGGAATTAGAATGGGTTTTAACAAAAGTTTCCCACCACCACAAATATTGTCTGTGCAAACAGTTTGCACTGGCATGTTTAATCATATTTTGTCAAACAATTTTTGACATTTGAAAGAGACTTGCTTTAGAACACTCTGTTGTGAAATTTGTAAAAAAATATCATTAAGTACAAGGTGGCTGAAATGGAACTATCATTCTACCAGATTAGAACCATCATTTCCTTCCAGTTCTGTTGCAAAAAGTCAGCTACAGAATGTCACCAAATTACGTGTACAGATTTAGGTACTAATGAATGAATATAACACTGTGAAGGTTTGATACCAAAAGTTAAAAAACAAGGACTGATATTCAAAAAGCAGAGTGCTCTGGCCAGCCTACTGATGTTGTAAAGTCCGACTGCAAGAACTTGTGGTATGCAATCATGAGAGAGCTTGCTAAGGAGTTAGACACATTAGTGCCATGTCCATTAGTCACGCTATGCCTAGCATAAACTTAACATACAAGTTCAATTGCTGGGTGTGCATGAGCTGACTCAAGCAGATAAGGGAGAGACATGTTTGGGCCTGCACTAATCTGCTCGAATATCAATGCAAGGACAAAATTATGGACCAGATTGTCACTTGTAATGAAAAGTGGATATACTTCAACACAGGCCAAAAATGAGGTTGGTCTGCACCCAACGAGTCCGTCGACAGTTTTGCAAAGTGCAATTTGACTAACACGAAGATCATGCTTTATATCAGGTGGAATTGCCATGGTATTATCCACAAAGAGTACCTGAAAAAAGGTAAAACCCTTGAGAGTAAGGTGTACAGCAAGATAATAGTCTTTGTCGATGCTATCATGGGAAATGTTGAACCGAGTTCTGGCACAAAAAGGTAATATTCCATCAAGATAATTCAAGACCACATCTGTCTACATTCACTGGCTGGACTCTATATGGACTCAAATGGGATCTTTTGCCACACTCACCATATAGCCCTGACAAAGCTCCTTCGGACTTCTACCTTTTTTCACACCTGCAACTACAACTTGCTGGTGCTATCTTTCATTTGGCACAGGATGCCCGAAAGGAGGTTGAACTGTTGTTGGATTTGCGGATGCCAAGTTCCTGGGCCGAAGGCTTTGAAAAACTACCAAAACGTTGGCAGAAAATAATAGATTATGATTACTACCCACACTAAAGGAACTGCTTGTATATTTTTTTTCTGTAACCTTTATTAAGAATGTATTTTGGGGAAAACTTTCATTATAACTATATTCATATTTTAAAGTACCACAGTACACACTACTTTATAAGAAATATATTTATTCATTCTTAAACTTTAAATGGTATATTAAGGCTACAAAAGATAAAAACTTTCATTTCTTGTGTGCTTTAAACATGAAAAAAAAAGTTATTAAATAAAATATGCTCTAAGACAGCATTTCTACTATATCACAATAGATAAATAATTCACTCAACAATATGTGAAATAACTTATCATGATATGATTTCTTTTATACCATTATAGAAAAATAATTACTTCAAAAACATGTGAAATAACTTATTATGGTATTGTAGCCGTTCCTCAATAAACACAAAACAATGGCTAGCTCTAAAAGTATTTATTAACAGAGCACACAGGAACGGTTACAAAGAAAATATACATAAAAATAAAACATATACCAAATGGATCATTTCAACAAATTTATAGGATATGTCAAAAGCCAGTCTATCACAATCACTTCTGACCACCAACCATTGAAGTGGCTGCTATCTTTAAAGTCACCAACTGGTAGACTCACAAGACGGGCCTTACAAATCTAATCCTACAATCTGACTATCAATTACATTCCTGGACGATTAAACTTTATTACTGATCTATTATCTCGTCCTATTTGTGAACACTCAGGTAAAGATTCTTGTCAAGCCTGTGCTTTCTCTGTCAAAATCTCTACTATTAACCCTGCAGAATTACGCCAATCCCAGCTTGGAGATGATGATCTTCAGAAGATCACTGAAACTTTTGAGAGTCCACAGAAAGAAGTAGACTGTGTAACTTGGACTGGAAGAGGATACATTATAAACAGAGGAGTGTTGTATCGATGTTCTCCCAATTCGGAACAAGAAGAAGCTTAATTAGTTATACCTCAATGAAGAAAAGCAGAAATCTTGAAAGAATACCATGATTTGCCAACAGGCGGTCACTATGATTCTGAACGGACATTTTATCGAATAGCAAAAAGATACTATTGGCTTGGAATGAGAAAGGATATAGCAGACTATGTTAAAAGCTGTTGTAATAAGGCCTCTAATCAAAAGCTATCTGACTTACTTGAAACTCCTGTCTATGCTCAGTGTTTTGAGACCAAGTCAATTGATCTTTTCGGTCCCCTTCCTGAAACGCCATCTGGTGAAAAATGGATTTTTATTGTGGAAGACTGTGACATGAAGTGGACAGTACTATTTGCTTTAAAGGATGCAATGGCCATAGAATGTGCCATTACTCTTTTAAAATAAGTCACCCTTCGATTTGGGTTACCTAGAAAAATAAGTGATAATGGTGCCCAATTTACTAGTGCTGTTATACAACAACTATGCTATATCTTGAATGTTGATCAAAGTCTTACTCCTGTCTATCTCCCACAATCTAACCCAGTAGAAAGAAAGAATAGAGATCTAAAACCTCACTTAGCAATATTTGTTGGTAATGACCATCCGTAATAAAGGATAAACTGACATTAATAAGGTTTGCTTCGAATACAGCCAAATGTGATTCAACTCTACATTCCTTCAATTTGCACGAGTTACGACCCTTAGATGATGTACAACATGATATAAAAGCCATAAATGAGAATGATAAGTTTATTTCTGAAATTACTCCAAATTTGAAATGTTTTGCAATAAATGTACAACAGATACGATAAAGAGTCGAATTACATCAAGATAAACAAAACGATATGCTGATAAGAAATGAAGAGAAACTCCAAAACTTGTTCCCGGAGATAAAGTTTGGGTTACTTTCCACCCAATCAGAAAAGGGCCAGTAAAGAAAATGCTAAATTCATGCCTAAGCGAGATGGTCCCTATGTGACAATGACTACAAGATCTCCAACCACTTATGATATTGCCGATCCTAATGAACCAAACAAAATTCTTGGCAAATAGCATGTTTTAGCCTTGAAACCATATCAAGATTGAAATACATTTCAGACTTCAGCTTGTGTAACTCCAGTGGTTTCCTTTAAGAAAACAAGATGCCCAGAAACGTGTACTACCAACCGAATCTGTATCTGTTGTACAGATGCTCCTGATTCTAAAGCTACTGCTCGTCAAACCCAAGCCTGTCCATCTTGTTCTTCATCCATTGCACAAAGTAGACAAATGTCAGTTCCTGACGTCTTGCCAAGATACAAAGTAGGAAAGGGAGGATGTAGCAGAACTATTTAGCCTTAACTGAACTATTTTATTGAATGCCATCAAGTGGTGAAAAGGAATAATCTAAGACAGTCGACCTACAGCCACGATGACGTTAGGTTACCTCTCTATTAGATGCTCTGTAATTAGAATATTTAATGTTCCGTTTGGTATATTTTATTTTTATGTATATTTCCTTTCTACCCTTTTCTGCATGCTCTGTTAATAAATACTTTTATAGCTAGCCAGCATTTGCATTGATTGAGGAATGGCTGCAGTATGATTTATTTTATGATTACAATAAAAAAACCTAAAATGCATCTGACAATATCAAAATGAAGAACACAAAAACCCATTTATGAACATGATGTAGAAAAATATTTGAGTAATAAATATTGATACAATAAAGTTTACTCAAAACATTTTAACGAAATAATTAGATCTCCAGATAAAATAGCCATAACTCTTAACAGTTAATATAGTAATAATTTATGAACTTATATTTTCATAAAAATATTTCGGAAGTATCAGTTCATGTTGCAAGCTAGAATGAAACTATCAAAATTCTGCAGTCTGGGAAACATTCAGTTAAAAATAATTTATAACCATTAACTTTTTATGCATTTAACTATACAGATTGTATTAAAAACCTTAAAAAAATTAATCTTTGCAAAATAGTATAAACAACAGAAAACATTTACAGGTATTCTTACAGTAATTAAATACACTTGCTTTTTTATTTTTTCACCAGAAAATTTATATGCATGTTCCCTTTATTTCTTGAGCTCAGTTTCAGATATAAAACATTTTCAATCGTTGGACAAGTCTAAAATATCTGTAGACGGTGAAATTTTAACATCCTGCCAAATCCATCAAAGAAAATTCCTCATTCAGGCAATCTAGTAAAATTTCAATCATCAGTAGAGTCACCATTTGCTGTTTGGATGAAGGGGTGGGAAAAAAAAAAAGGAAGGCAATGAAGTTTTTTACATAATATTTTTAAACAGACTGAAGACTTTTGCATCATCTTCTGTTTTGCAAATATATCTATCGTAATTTCTTCAAATATGCTTAAAATACCTTATTTCAAATAAAGTAACTAGTATTTTATCTACAATCTCACTATATAGAAAAATATATATTTACACTGTAATTAGCTAACAATCAGTGTATGACATATTGGTGAATTCTGGAACTGCTAATACAGTACAAAGTCCATAATCCTGATGTCCATAATCCGGACCTCAAAGCCACAAACTTTTTTTTGTATGCTTTACGCATGCGCATTTGATTTTTTTCCTTTCATAATAAAACATGTGGAGATTTTCGAAAACAGCCGAGATTGCAATCTTGTTTTCTTTCCTCCCCCTAAGGTATGCAGTAGCAGGTGCAGTTTCGGCAAATGCATTGTATCAGTTTACTGCAGACAGCTTGTTTAAGAGGTTTCTTATCATTTGGTTGCTCGTGACATTTCGTTGTTGATTCTTTTGTGATACAGTGTGCTTTTAAGCTTTAAACAGCAATAAAGGTCCTATAAAAATAACGGAAGTGAACAAAATCTCAGTCGTGATCATAACAAAGCCAGAAAGGCTTGTTGGTCTGACCTTCAGAATCAAGCCTAACAGAATCTTTGTTAGAAAGCACAAAGGATGTCATTCGAAATCTTCACACCTATTTTCTGCGTAATGGATTGAGAGGGGGGGAGGAAACTGCTGTAAAACTGGAAAAGTATTGCGGGCGAGTCGGTATCTTGAGGATACAGAATAGAGAAGGGTCTGGATTTCAAAGAGATAAGCTAGGCTAAAATTATCTTTACTGATTCTAAGGCATTTCAGTTAATGTTGCAGATTGCGCTGTTCCTTAATCTTATAATTGGATTCGGCTTATTATTTTTTGCAGACTGTTAGAGCAATTTTATAAAAATTAAGTTTGAACATTCGATTATGTCAAAGAGTTTTCAATTCTGGAGCTGCCAAAGGATCTACAAAGCGAAAACATGTTTCGATGTCCATCAAACAAAAAGTGGAATTGCTGCAAAAAATGGAAAAAGGCATATCCGTCTCAAAATGATGCGAGGAGTATGGCATTGGAAAGTTCGGTATCTTGAGGATACAGAATAGAGAAGGGTCTGGATTTCAAAGAGATAAGCTAGGCTAAAATTATCTTTACTGATTCTAAGGCATTTCAGTTAATGTTGCAGATTGCGCTGTTCCTTAATCTTATAATTGGATTCGGCTTATTATTTTTTGCAGACTGTTAGAGCAATTTTATAAAAATTAAGTTTGAACATTCGATTATGTCAAAGAGTTTTCAATTCTGGAGCTGCCAAAGGATCTACAAAGCGAAAACATGTTTCGATGTCCATCAAACAAAAAGTGGAATTGCTGCAAAAAATGGAAAAAGGCATATCCGTCTCAAAATGATGCGAGGAGTATGGCATTGGAAAGTCAACTGTATATGACATAAGCAAAAAGAAAAAGGAACTTTTTGAATTTTTTGGTGATTCCGATATCCCCCTGGCAATGAATAACAGAGAAAGGGTTTGTTATGCTAAAAGTGACAATCATCACAAAATGATGATTGAATGGGTCAGACAGCATCGCAGCGAGGGCGTGTTATTGACGGGTCCAATGCTAATGGCTCAAGCCAAAAATCTCATGAAGAAATGAACTTAAACACTGAGTGCACATATTCAACAGGATGGTCGAATACAATGGCGATTTAAAAATTGCCATGGTATAATACAAAGAAAAATTTCAGGTGAAAAAGCTTCAGCTGATACTGAAGCTGCTGAAGAATTTGCAGATGAATTCATTGAACTCATTACTAGTGAACAATTAGCTCCAGAACAAATTTACAACACTGATGAAACCGGTCTTTTCTGGCAATATGTACCATGAAATACCTTGGCAACCTCAACAGAAAAGGCTCCAACTGGTGTCAAAGATTCCAAAGATAGACTAATAATTTTAGCGTGCGCAAATGCTGCAGGAACGCACAAGTGCAAACTTTTTGTAATCAGAAAACATGCACGACCTCGAGCATTTAAAGGAGTAACGATTTTCCCCATTATATATCATGCAAATAAAAGAGCATGGATGACACAAACATTCATGAATGATTGGTTTGAAAATCATTTTATATCCGAGGCTCAATGACATTTGAATTCGGTTGGTTTACCTGACGACTCAAAAATAGTTCTGACTGTTGACAACTGTTCGGCGCATACTTCACTTAAAGTTTTAGTGAAAGATAATGCATCCATATTATTCTTCCCTCCAAACTGTACGTATATCATTCATATTATGGATATGGGAAAAGTGCACGTGCTGAAATGCAAATATAAAGTAGCCTTTTTAAAATCTATGTTAAATTTCTTGAATAATGGCAAGACTATTCAAGAATTTTTGAAATATTTTAGCATAAAATCTGTGTGGAGCATCGCAAGATCGTGGGAGAATGTGTCTCCAGATACGTTAAAAAATTGCTTGGCATAATTTATGGCCAGCTACCATATTTCATGGTGAGGACGATGAAGATGATAGCCGCAAATTCGAAGGTTTTCGGACATCGCAAACTAAAGGTGAAATTTTCCAGTTATTGGATATGTAAAGAAATGTGGAGAAGCAGTAATAAATGAAGATGATATAACAGAAGTTTTTCTTTGCGACGACAATGCCCCAATCATCAATTAATTAACGGACAGTGAAATTTGTAGTATGGTTCTAGATCCAGAAAATAGCCTTCCGATAGTGAAGAAA
This sequence comes from Stegodyphus mimosarum, assembly GCA_000611955.2. Taxonomy (NCBI): domain Eukaryota; kingdom Metazoa; phylum Arthropoda; class Arachnida; order Araneae; family Eresidae; genus Stegodyphus; species Stegodyphus mimosarum. Next base: position 31,951 of record KK118820.1, on the reverse strand, counting down.
GTGGCAGAGAGGTTATTGGAAATGAAAACATTTCGATTGATAAGTTAGTCGGTATTTCCGACACAGCAATTACAGGACTTGAACAGTGGAACTTTGTAACTGAACAAGAAATTATGTCTGTTTATAGAATTAAAGAGAAAGTGTTAGCAGAAAAAAACGAAGCAACTTAAACAACTTACATTGGAAGAAATGTTTATTAAAGTAAACAAATAAATATTAAGCCTTTTTTTTTTGTAAAATTTGATATCCTTCAGATCATAATTGCTCTTTATTTCATAAATTACTGTTTAATATTTTTAACTGCATACCTTCTGCATACCATCTTACCAGATTTAAATTGATGATCTATAATCCGGAAAAAAACTTAAACCGGAATTGCCGAGGTCCCGACAAGTCCGGATTACGGACTTTGTACTGTAGTTACACAGCATCATACTTTTGGTATCATTCTTGTATAACCAACCTACTCTCCAGGTCAAACTACCAGCATACAGCTTTTGTACGGCTCAGCTGCTCGTGGGCCATAATAAATTAAAATTGATAAGTAAATGAAATTATTGTTTTCCTACAGCCATAACTGCCACCTGGCCAACACTCCAAGCTTAGGGGAGTCCTGAGTGAGGCAGAAAAAATTTTATCGATTTTTTTCATGAATTAAACTCTAGAAAAACAAAATTTAATTAAACTTCACTAATGATATTTATATTTTTATGTGTTAAGTTTAGTAATTATTTATCTAATTATAAAACTAATAGCCTCAAAGTAGTAAACAAATATATTGATAACAAATCACAGTTCACTTTCATCAAGCTTTCCTAATGCATGCTAGGCAAACTGCTCTTGTAACTGAAGCTAAGGCTGAATGATCATTCTCAAAACTGAAATTAACGAAATATTATTTACAAAGATGTATGTGACAAGAAAGTTCACTAGTTTAGCTCTGCTCTCAATCAAGAATAATCTAACCCTGGTAAAATAATTAGTGAATTTGCTTTTCCCCTAGTCTCCAGTTACACCCATTTTTTTCTCTAGATTAAATTTTGAATTTAATGACAAAATGTTAAAGATCAACTTAAATCTTTTTTAATTCAAAATAATTTATCATTTTTTTATCAGTAACAGTGATATATTATCAAAGTTTAACTATATGCATATATATACTCAGCTGAATCCAAATTTAATGACTCTCAAGAGAAGTGATAAAATTCAGCAATTTGAGATTTTCTGTTAACTCGGGAAATACTGTAGAAACATAAATATTTATAAAACACAAAAATTATACTTTGCTCAGTATTAAGATCTAAATAAAACAAATAAGAATTTAGGAAATAAATCTAATATTAAAATCTGAATTTGATTAAAAAATTTCCCTATCCAAATTTATTCATGAATTTTATAAAATGCACTAAACACAGTATTTCTTAATCCATTATGAAGATATTTAAGTTTCTTTCCATAGTTCTGTTGCTTTGCAACTTATAATAGAAATCCCACTTTTTGAAAAAGCAGTTACTCAATAGTATTTAACGTCATTCATGTCAAGAATTTTGAACAGGATTCTTCATATTAAATTTAAATGAAAATTTGAAATTTTGTTTTAAATCTTTGAATGTTCATATAACATTTTCCACAATTCAGTTTAAGTGATTCGCTTATTTTCAGAGCTCGTAAAACAGCTTTTCACCCTGGCGTTTGAAGGGAAAATCGTTCCAAGTTCATACACAATTTAAAAGTGACAACTAACAAAAAAATTAGAGCAGTTCTGCTTGTAACAGAAAATATTTAGAATAAAAATGTTTTTAGATAGTATAATCATTCACAATTCACAAAATAATGTAGGG
>KK118820.1:1236-30074 GCA_000611955.2 Stegodyphus mimosarum | reverse complement strand
GGGGAAAAAAGGACACATTTTAAAATGAGACTACCTTTCTGATTTCGCTAGAAATTCGACAGGACCCATTTCAGATGACACATTTTTGCTCAGTTATAACTTCCAACATATTTTAAAATTTGGGATTGCATTTTACACTTTGCAACATATATTTCAAATCTGTCACTTAACTATATTAAACTGCTCAATTGATTTCAGAAGTTGTAAGTCCTTAACTACTCCTTTTATTTCTTTTGTTACATTGGATATATTGTCTCTGCTATACTCTGTTTTGCATTCTTCTAATGATGGATCATCAGCATCATTTGCAGCCTGTATTGCTGCTAATAGTGAAGTTAACTCTGAATTTGCATAATTAAAAAAGTTGAACAAACTTTCCATAACTTCTTTCGGACAAAATGCTGCATGGCTTACATCTATACTATCAAGATCCTTTCCTAACACATCTAAAATATTCAGTTTTTCCTTCTCTGCAGACATTTCATTATCAAAAGAATCATCAAGTTTATCTACTGTTATTACATTTACAGTACCAAGCCCAACACATAAGGTTTTATTTTCACCGTTCTCGCATTTTTTAAGCACAAGGAATCCAATGAGTTCACACTTTTTGTTGGAGTTTGAATTTCCAATGTTTCTTAAAGAGTATGCTTCTAAAAACTCTTCACTTTCTAAAACAGTGTCTAAAGATGGTTTTTCCCCCACTCTGATGTCTTGAAATAATTTTGCAAAATCACTACTCCTTTCCAACTTCATTTTCATATTAGATTTCAAGACAGTATCGGAAGCTACAGATGCACATAATTTTTCATTGTAGGTTAACATTTTACAAGCATTAAGAATTTTCACTAAAATTGGTTTAATCTCTGAGTGAGAAGTCAGAAACTCAGATTCTCTGTCACTTTTCCTTTCTAATTTCCTTTCACAATTTAGCAAGAAAGAGCTGATGGAAGGCTTCAATGAAACCAGAATATTTATTTCTTCTTCTGTTAAAATATCAACCGCATATTTTTCAGCAAAATGATCACTGATCAAAATATCAAGAAAATAAATTGAACATAAACTTTCTGGAACAACTATATATGCTGCTGCTGGCAAATTATCCAAATCAGATGAAGCAGAAGCATTTGATAAAGTGGAATCACTACATTTTTCTTCAACTGTTTGATCACGGTAACATTCTTTGAGATAGGTACAGATACGTTTGCATTTTGTCAAAATGCTTTGAAGATCTTTAGCACGGTTGTAAAAATCGACAATCTGCATCAAAGGTTGAATTTTTGCTTCTTTCTCGGTCTCATTCATAGAAGCTAGCTCTGAAAATTTGAAGAAGGGCAATTCCCGTTTCGAAACCCATTCCATATCATGTTTATCTTTCGTTTCCTCGATGGCTTTAGAATAACGGCAGTTATGACACATATGTTCTTCGTCTTGTCGAACATATTTTATATTAAGACATATACAATGCTGCCACGTTTTGCAAAAATCACACTGCACCATCTTGCCCTCGTCTGCTGTACTGTTGCATACGCACACCACAAGATCATCTCCTTCGAGGCTTTCCGAGTTTTCGATTTCCGACAGATTGATAATCTTGTATTTAGTGCCATCTGAAGCTGCATCTTTCTCTGCATTATCTGAAACTATCGATTCAGTATCTTTTGATAACGAGTCATTTTTTGATCGAGTTCTTCTCCGCCGATACCGTATTCCTGTCCAAGGAGGCCTCCTTATTCTTCTCCTGGCAGGTAAAACACAACTACTTTCTTCAGTTTCCAATTTTGTCTTTTCCAAGGTTGAATCTTTATAACGTGTGCACATAACATGACTGGGAAGTAATGAAGCACTAGCTGATGCAGAATCGTACTTAATTTTCATATCCTTTTTCACAATATTATCTGTGGTGTGAGAGTTTATGTTAGAATTAGTATAATCCTCTGAATCTACAGTTTTGGCTATACTATTTGTAACAGAACTTAAAGATATATTTTTATCATGTTTAACATCAAAATCCTCCAATTGAGAAGTTTTATTTGGTGGCACATCAATTACTTCTGGATATTTTTTATCAATGTCTAAATTAGTGGCCATTTTTAAATCATCTTTTCTCTCTTTATTTTGAGAATTATTTGACCCGTGGTTCGATATAGCATCAACAGCCAGTTTGTCTGTTTTATTTACTTCATTAAAGTCTGCTGCTGAACTTTGATCAATTTGTGATGAAATTTGATCTGCAAATTGCTCAACTGAATTTGAGGGCAAACACACAGAATGACCAGCATACAATAATTCAGTACTAAGCTCAGTTACACCAAATTCAGTTATGTCAGGTTTAGCTCCATGTACATCAGCAACTTCTTTCTCATTTAACATTTTGGACTTATTATGTGACTGAATATCTTGCAAACTTTTGGATGTTGCTTCCTGGTTGAATAATTTACTTCCTTCAACCTCTTCGACAACTTTGTTTTCATTTGCATTTACATCACAATTCAAGTTTCCATTTCTCAAATCTTCTGGACTAATCTCAGATTTACTTTTCTTCCAAGTGGCATTTCTTCTCTTTAGCATATTAGATTTACGATTTGTTATTTTGTACTGCGATCGTAACGACCGAGATTTGTTTACCAATCGCTCAATGATACTTGGTTTTTTAATACTCTTTTCTGTTTTCTTTTCTTTATCATTGTATTTGGATGCAAAACCACTCATTACAGTATAGACCGATTCTTTTCTTCTTTGAACGATGGATTTTGAGGTTTTTTTCTCTGGATGTTTTACAACAGAGAATGTCTTTCTTTCATCACTTAAGTTGCGGATTTGTTTAATAACAGGAGAGGTCAAAAAAACTTCTGAATTCGCATATTTAGCAGGTAGAGAAACTTTTCTCCTGAAAGATCTCTGGGGAACATGAGTTTCTATTTTTGCAGATGATTTTAACTGCTTGTCCACATCACCTGAACTCACATTTGAAGGAATTTCATTTTTTACCTCCAGGCCTTTAACTGTTTCACTGGTACGCTCTGTTTGAAAGTCTTTTTTAAGACCATCAACAAGTTCTTGTTTTAATCTTCTTTTGTTCTCTTTTTTAATTTCAACATCTTTGGATAAAACTTCTGCAGCATTTTCTATTTCAAGATTACTTTTTACATGACGTACAGACTCTTGATGCTTTATGCTATGCCTTCTTTTGTTACTTACAGAGATTTTTGTTACACTGTTATATTCCTGTATTTTGTTAGAAACATCATTCTTTTCTTTCTGCTCACCATGATAGTGTTTTAAATGCGATGTTAAAAGAGTTTCTTTGCGAAAGCTTTTAGTACAGCCATCATAAGAGCACTTATATTGATTATGATCTTCTTGAATGATAAATTCTTTAGTAGCAACTTTAATTTCACTCTGCTCATCTGATTTTGAAATGATTGACACCTTTTTCTTGTAAATTTCTTGAATATCTGATACATGAAGTTTACGCTTCATACCATCCTCTTTAAAGAAAACTAGATAATTATCATCTCCCATGCATTTCTTAATGACTGCTTCATACATTTTATTATCCTTCCATTTTGCAAGAACTCTCTGACCTTCATTATACTGCTTGCAAATTTTCTTTCCTGATGACTTTACTTCTGATGGCTTTATATTTTCACTCAACATTGATAACCACGAATCATACCTTGAATTCCAATTTAAATAATGTACTTTAACTCTTAATTTGACTAAATCAATATCTACAATCTTAGCATCATACCAAAGCAATTTTTCTTTAACTTTCAGTGCTTCTCCAATTTTCCATTCAATACCAGGTCTATGAGGTACTGTATGAACATCTTCCGTTACAGAACTATTAGACAGCGTACTTCTTCTCTTCCGTTTAACACCTTTTTTAAACTGGTCATTAACCTTAGAACTGCATTTGTTTTCATAGCTGATATCAGTCACATCACATGTATCAGCAGTACTTGGTTCTCTAATTTTTTTAATGCTCACATCAGTGGTATCACAAGAATCTGTAATACTTGATTTAGTATTTTCGAAATTCATACCTTCAAGGCATTCAACAAAAGTATTTAAGGCCTTTTCTGAAGCAATTACTGCACAAGTCATATCTTCTTGTGCAAGCTGTGCATCAGAGAATATGTAATTTTGACTAGGAGAAATAGCTTCTACATCAAATAATTTTCGTTTCTTTACCAATGGGCTACTTCCATCCGAATCGGATGAAATAATACGATTTTCATCAGTTTCTGGCGACGTAAATTCAGAAGTGCTATTTTGTTTCACAGGAGTAATGCATTCTTCACTATTTTCACTCTTAACAGAATTGCACTTAAAACAAACATCACGTGATAGTTCACTCCCTTTCTCTACGGAAGGTATAATATTAGTTTCCGATACAGAACAACAAGCAGTTTTCTCCAATTTCTCACTTGGTTGAAGGTCTGCGCCTATCGAATCAACAACATCCTCATTAGAGGCCATCACACTGAATTTTGTTAACAGCACAACTTATTAATGTTCTGTCATTATTAGACGTTATAGATCTTTCAAAGTATACTGAAAAGCATTACGCAAGATCTAAAAAACAAGCTACGAGTGTCAAACAATGGTTACAAAATGCATAGCTATCCCAAAAAAATAGTACTACACTACGTTATTTACTAATTTATAAACGAATGCCATTACGCTGATGCCACAATGAAATTAATAAATAAAAATGTATGAATACTTAAAAAAGTGTTCCGGTTACCATCTAAAATTTAATTGAAAACTATATATTGATATACATTGTCATAGTATATATTGCTCAGTTAGTAGAAAATTTTAATCTACGAACGGGAAGTTGAAAATCCAGCAATACCTGTTTTCATATATCCATGTCAATGCAGAACAACTGAGCTACATTAAAAAAAAAGTTATTTGCCCTCGATGGTTTCATAAAGTTTAATGAAATCATCTAATGATTCAGTTCATAATTGTAAAATACAATTAAAGAAGACATAAACTTCGTTCTTCCCTTTTTCAGTACCAAAGAATAAAGTAATTCCTACACCATGTTTAATGCCTGCTGTTAAGAATACCTTACTTATTTTAATATTTATTATTTTGTATTTTATATTTCCTGGCTCATGAGCAAGCCTCACTTAGATTTTTGTGATTATAGTTTAGTAATTTGTGTATGGCAACAGTAATAGATCAATCAAGGATCAAGGAAGGGCAATTTACGGAGTTCATAGGCAATTACGCCTTTACCTCCACATCATCTCAGAAATTTATATCATCAAAAGAGGGGATTGTCTAATACGGTAGAAATTTTGATAAGCCAAATGACTTGGAAAAAATGCCTTCGCATTGAGAAAAAAAGGTAAAAACTCATGAAGGTCTTAATTTTGAGCCTAAATAAGGGCTAGAATAATTTAGAATAGGGCAGTCATTATAAATTTTGACTTGAAAAATAAAAGGTGAAGTTTCCTTGAACCTTGATAATCGTGTAATAGCAACCGTCAGCGTAAAGAATGCGTAGGGGGGGGAATCATTAAAGACCCTTTCCGCTACGCGTCCTTTGGGAGGGAGGGGGGGACCTGGTTACAGGTCGAAAAAGTAGTTCTGCCAGTGATCAGCTGGGAGGGAGAAGTTTCGTTTTGGACCGCTATTCAATGCGGTGTTTAAGGGGTCGAAAATGACGTTGTTAAACGTCTGAAAGGTTTCCTTCTTAACGGAAGATAAGAATCTTATCAGTGAGTTTTAAGTTCATATGCACTCTTAAGCGCACGCTATAACTGATAAGCAGAGTAAAAGAATTATTTTTATTTCTTTTTAGGTTAAAGTTTAAATCATCATTTGAATTTATTTTAAAAGTAATAAATCAGTCCTCTTAGACTGTGATGTTTCTTGTTAAAGAAACTTTAAAAGGAGGTTCCTCAGGTTAATGCTGTGTGCATTAAAGAACTCTGGAGGCGGGGGGGGAAGGAACGAGAGGTAGTTATTTACATGGACGTCCGTGTGCTCATACCTAGCCCGTTTAAATGGGATTATTGAGTATTCCGGATTTAGGGCCGCACGCGGCCTTTTCTGGGAAGAAGCAACTGCAGGATCATATACGGGTAGCATATGTAGCACAGGATTAGCAACATGTTGAATATTTTTGAAAAAAATTTTCGAAAGTCGCTGTATATAGCGATTAATGGGCATAATTTTGTGGTCGTTATGAATTTCTTCGTTCCTTACGAACCATGGAGCTTTAAGTATTTGCCGAAGCAATTTTGATTGAAAAATTTGAACATGTTTTCTGTTAGTCAGTGCAGATGGGCCCCAGATGGGGCATGCATACGTTAAAACAGGCCTTATCATTGATTTGTAGAGCAGGATCTTGTTATCAAGTGACAGGTCGCTATTCCAAGCGAAAAAGGAGCGTAAATTGGTTTTGACAGCTGTTGCATTCGCTAATATTTTGCGAATGTGAGGCTGCCAAGTTAATTTAGAATCTAGTAAAACACCTAGATATTTATACGAAGACACCCAGGGAATGGGTTCACCGAAGAGTATTAAATTAGGTAAACTTGGGATATTTCTTCGGATGAACATAGTGGCAGCACATTTTGCGACATTAATTTTGATTTTATACAGACCGAGCCAGAGTTCTAAGGCTGAAAGGTAACTCTGTAATTGTGAGATTACCTGGAGGGTGTTGGAGTGTTGTGAAATGATGGCTGTATCGTCTGCATATAAAGCAAGATCGATATTTGGGGCCTTAGGAATATCATTTAAATATAGGTTAAAGATTGAAGGTCCTAGGAGACTACCTTGGGCTACGCCGGCATAGATCGGGCGGGGAGAGGAGAATTCGTGGTTAACTCGCACGCGGAAACTGCGTCCTGTCAAGTACGAGTTAATAATTTTAATAAGGTGAGCCGAAAAACCAAGCCGCATGAACTTGTATATAATTCCGTCATGCCAAGTCCTGTCAAAGGCTTTGGCAACGTCTAAATAGACGATACCAGTCTTCTCTCGCTTACGAAAGCCTTCGTGAATGAATTCCACTACACGGAGTAACTGGTGTACCGTGGAGTGTTTAGGTCGGAAGCCGAATTGTTCCGGGATTAATAAATTTTGATCCCGACAGAATTCATTCAGGCGATTAAGTAAGACAAATTCATAGATTTTTGAGAGAGAAGATAACAGACTTATGGGTCTGTAATTGACGGGTAAATTTAAATTTTGTCCCGGTTTTGGAATGGGAACGACTGCTGCAATTTTCCAGCAGTCGGGAAAATAGCTTCTCCTGAGCATTAAATTAATAAGTACAGTAATCCATATAATAAACATTGGGGGGAAGTTTTTGATCATGCGATTCGAAATAGAATCTATGCCAGGTGCCTTGTTAGGTTTCAGTTTATCAATAAAAACCATAACTTCAGTAGGATCCGTAGGTCGGAGTTCAGATGTGATGGGTTGTGTTAAAAAATCTTTAACCCGTGCTTGTATGCGCCCCTGTGTAACCGGTCGGTTACAGTAGGAGTCGTGGTTTGGAGTGAATTGTGTTGCAAGGCTGTCAGCAATAACCTCAGCCTTTTCTGAGTCTGTGTAGGCCATCTGTGCGCCATCGGCCGTTTGAAGGGGCGGAATGGGAGTTTTATGTTTGCGTAATCGGGCGGCTGCGCGCCAAATCGATTTGTCTTCAGTCGTTAGGGACTCAATGTACGTTTTCCACTCCGCTTGTTTTAATAAGCGGGTTTCAGTCCTTATCTCGTTCTGTATCTTGCGAAATTGGGCACGGATATTGGGATCGCGTGTCCTTTGCCAGATTCTTCGCAAGTAGTTGCGCTGCTTAATTTTGAATTTAGTCTCAGGTGGGAGCCTGACACCCGGATGTTTAAGTGGTTTTGAAGCCGCAGCTCTCGCTTCTTTTAGTAAAGACTCCAAATTTTTAATATACCTGTCAAAGTCCGAATTGCTGGAAATTTTGATGGGAGGGAGTGCTGTTTTTTCCAAAATAAATCTAAAATCGTCCCAATTTGTTGAGACTTGCTCCTCTAATTTTGAGTATCGATTTTGAATATCTAGGGTAATCAAAACAGGGTAGTGATCAGAATCCAAGTCCTGAATCACTTTAATATCATGCCGAAAATGTATATTATAAAATGCAGCCAGATCTAGAACTGCGGGGGACCCTCTTGCAGGGTAATAAGTCGGGAGGGTAGGAGCTATGATCTGTACATGGTTACTCTGGCACCATGAATTTAGACTAATACCATACCTGTTCCTATTCGGACAAAACCATGCGGTATGGCGTGAATTTAGATCACCAGCAATTATTAGATGATTTGAAACATTTAAAAGTTTATCAAAATCACTGACAGGAAAAGTTGGTCTTCCACGTGCTGTTGACTGTGGAGGTAAATATGCTGAAGTTATTGTCAGCGGGGGAGAATTTTGAAGGAAAATTTTGATAATAGTCGCTTCCAAAATATTTAAATCAGGGGACGGTATCAAGTGATGCCTTAGTGAACGCTTCACATAGATACAAGTGCCACCACTGGGATTTCTGCTCTGTGACACCCTGTCAGTATTATAAATGTCATAATTCCCAATTTTGGGAGTATTCCCTGGGGTAAGGTGAGTCTCTTGGACTAAGAACACGTCAATATCATGCTCTACTACAAAATCACGAACTTCGTGTATTTTTGATGTTAAGCCATTGGCATTCCAGGTTCCAATGATCAGTTCTCTGTTGGAATTTGAACTGTTTTGTACACAATTGAATTTTAGGCCGTTAAATATAGGTTCATCACTGAAAAACAGAAGACATGGGTCTAAAAATGCCGAATTAGTTTGAAAGCTCAACATAGCTTTCATACAAATAAAATGCCCTCATTAAAGCATCTGCTTGCCTGAGTTTAGGCATTGCTTTTTTGAAGGCTAATAGCAGAATATGCTTATCTACCGCGGGGTCGCGGGAGATTTCAATTAAGCATTTTAGTGTAGAAGAGAAGACATCTTCAGAATCTGTGCTACACTCTGCTGTGGCTGATACTGCTGGGGCTGCAGGGGCTTCTGCAACCGGCAGTCTTGGATTCGTGGATTTGAATCCGTGCTCGGTGGTGTTCTTCACCATCTGTGCATAAGATGGTGAGCTGACGTTGCTTGAAGGAGCAGGCATGGGACGTCTTGTCTCAGCTGTTGCTGGGGGCTTAGTAGAACCCTGAGGGGGGCTGTCGGAGCAGCTGCCCTAGTCTTATGCGTGGAATTTTTACCACGGGTCCGTTTATTACCTGGGTAACGGGGACAAGATTTATAAGATGCTGGATGATCTCCACCGCAGTTGCAGCAAGTCGCGGGTACATCTAAACCTTTGGGACACTCACGTGCCCAATGGGGTCCAGAGCATCTGACACAACGGATTGGAAGGGTGCAGAGTTCCGAAGAATGGAAAAAGCCCTGGCACCGAAAGCATTGAGTAGGGCCCTTGCGGCCGCGATAACGCTCAATACTGATCTCTGTGCCCCACATGTCAGTGACGGCAAACAGATGATCGAGGAAGGAGTGTGGGATAACTTGTAAATACACAAGTGGCATAGGATGTCTGGAGCCAGGCCGAGTCAGCCGAACGATGCGATGCACTTTAAATCCCATCGCCTCAACTTCCTCTTTAATGTCCCCGATTTCAGTTTCCACAGGGAGGCCTCTGATAACAATTTTGACTGGCCGGTCTTGTTTTAAATCAAAAGTCTTAAACTGGATGCCGGCTTGCTTCATCCAGCGGGTGACCTCCCTGAACTCCAGCTCAGTTTGAACAAATAATTTCAGATAGGGACCAGTCAGAATGCTAAAAAATTTGGGGCAATTTCCCTTAAGAAAGACACTTGTGTCTTCCAGTTCTTGCTGCTCTTGAGATGTATAGCCGGAATCTCTGGCTGCGGTGGGGGGGGGGACGTTCCGTGCCTGCTCGGAATTTTCTCCCTCAGTTGTACTCTCATTAGACATAATACATTCATTATTTACATTTGAATCATTACAATTTACATTACAATTTTCATTAGAGTCGTTAATTAAAGTATTTTTGATTCTTTCATACTTATTAATCCTCTCCTTTGTAGGAGTAGCATTTTTTAACAATTTTGAATTTGGAATAGAAGGTTTGTTTACATTACTGTTATCTGCCAAATCAGTAGTTAAGCGAACAATAACGGGCGCCTTGCCCTGCTTTCTGGTTGCCGGGGTGATGAAACCTTCCGAATCGATTGTTTGATTTTTGCGCTTGCGCGCAGAAGTTGTCTGGACAGGTTTCCCCCGGACTTCGTGCCTAGCACGACTCTCTTCGTGGTTTGGAGGATTCCCTTAAGCGATTGGAGCGTGGTTTGGAGGATTCCCTTAAGCCGATTGAGCGGCCGCCATCTTGGCCAAACGCTCAGCTTCTAATAATTTTAAAAATTCTTCCCTGGTCGCGGGAAGGTGGAAAATAGGGATATCTAGAGTATTCGCAATTTCATTGATTTTAAAAAACAGCTGTTTACCAGCGTTATCCATCTTTTCGTAACAGTTCATATCCAACGGTGTTGGTGATTTCTTTAGAAAGTTCTTCTGGCGCTGAATCTGCTCGAACTGCTGCTTCAGCTCATAAAATTGAATAATCAATCCAATGCGGTCATCAGTCGGCGTAGAATTAGAAGATTGAACAGGGGGAGCATCATCCTGCATTTCATTAATAGTTTGCATATCCATAATTGCTGAATTTGCACAAAAATTCCCATTATTCGGCTGCGTGGCCGGGAGCTCGTCAGACGAGCGACCTTCACACACAGTGTCCATGCTCGGAATCCACAGTAATAGATATTCAAGTGCGAGAACGATGTAACAGCGCTAAGAGCGTTATTGATTTCTTTCGTGATAGTAAAGTTTGTTTTCGTTGCAGCTGATTCTATTTTGTGAATAATCACCGCAGTTATAGTGTTTTAATGATAGTGACTATTTTAAGCCTATGATGCGAGTCTTTAATTAAAGGCTACTTCGTGCTGAAGTGTGATTTATACGTTTAAGTACTGAAAGCTAGAAAAGTCAATGATACTTTTTCTTCTAAGCTTTAACGCGTGCACCGTTTATTTTGTATAATTATTACAGAGATTCAAGTATCAATGAGGGCATATGAGGTGCATGGCAAGTAGTTTGTTAACAAAAAATTGTTAACAGATTACTTGCCATGCCCCTAAGCAAAAAATGTTATAAATGTATAGAGTGAACCAGTTTTAAACATTGACGGGAACAGGGAAACAGAGCTAAGTAAATGAAAGTGGAAAATAAGCATTAAATAAATATTTACATGTGCCGGACACGTATTTTTTATTAAATTATCAATAATTATGCTTGGCATTACATTTAATTCAACAGTGTTCTATTTTTATACCATTACTCTTTGCTATACTGCTTTAATAAGCTCATATTAAAGGTTACGACACTTTCTGAATACTCTTCTCCATCTGCGAAGGCTCCTAGAAATTGTACCTCAATAGCTCTACTATAAAGGGATCCACAGTGAAGAAAAATTTTGTTTCCTTCAAAAGTTGAATTCTGGATACACATTTTCCTAATCATTGTATGTTCTCAAATTTTGCTGAGTTTTTCCCGGAGTACATCAGTAACATAATTATACCCTACCTAATGAGTAAACACTTTGCCGTTCACGTTACAGGCACACTCTCTACTCGCAGGCCTATCCAGGCTGGGAGTCCCCCAATGGTCGCTTCTTGGTCCCACACTCTTTAATATATTGTTACGAATTTCACATTTATTTGGCTATTTATTTAGAATTGTAATTAGGTTTGCTTCATGTTGCCTTAGCAACGCAGACGATTTTTGAAGAGAAAGCTACGTCAAAAAAAAATAATAATAACAATAAAAATAAAAGAGCGCGTGCATTTAATGCTTAATAAATAAATATCTCGTAATTACTGTTGCTATCCAGAAAAATCTAGAAAAATCGTGTTTGTTCTGTAGAGACATTAGGTATATTTTTTTTGGAACAAGAAAGATGAAAAAGAAGCAATTCCTTCGCCGGGAATCGAACCACGGACCTCTGAAATACCGGCTCAGTGTGCTGACCATTACACCACGAAGGCACGCTAAGGGTGTGGGAGATATACCTTATATACTCCCCTTTTTAAAGGGCGACTAGGGTTTTAGGGAACCTAGTCGCCAAATCCTGGGTGTGGAGAGTCATCATCCACAACCCTTTTAGCTCGGGCGCCAGTGTAGAGACATTAGGCATTTTTTGGAGCAAGAGACATGAAAAATATGCAATTCCTTCGCCGGGAATCGAACCATGGACCTCTGAAATACCGGTTCAGTGTGCTGATCCTTACACCACGAAGGCATGCGAAGAAGGAGGGAGAAATACCTTATAGTTCTACTGATAATTAAAAAGCTTATAAAAGCCGAGGTGAAACAACTCATCTCAGTTGTTGTTGTTGCTGTTATACTTGTAGCTGTAAAAAGGAAACTGCTGTTTGTTTACTTAATGCTGTATTGATTGTAGCGATTTCGCTGTGAGATAGAACTATTTTATCTGTTTTGAACTGAGTTTTTCCTAAACGTTTGAGATATTGTGATATTGTGCGAAGATCTGTGAAGAAATATTTCAGCATTTTAATTTATTTCTTGTGGAAAGAATAAATTTTTTGTAAACTTTTTAACGACTTGTGCATTCAATATATAACGAACCCGTACGCACGTAACAATATATATGTTACGGAGAACACAGAAAATATATAAAGAAATATATTCAAAACAGTTCATTGAATTACGGGCTGCCTCTGAATGCATTATGAATAAAGACAAAAAAATCTTAATAAGCCAACAGTTCTCTATTTTCATCATAACAGTCTTTTACGCTTCCGAGATCAGTTTTCAGTTCTGTCTATAGGAAAGCATTCAAAATGTTCAGCACGCAGGCTGACGTCATGAACAGCAGCGCATCGCTACAGTTGTTACTTCAGTTCATTTCACACAAGCGTCTAGACCCCAAACCTCACTTTTGCTCATCGCCCGGGTTTCGGAATGACATAGGGAAAAAGGTAATTTCGTCCAAACGCTCACAAATGCTCATGTTGGATTTCATCCAAGCACTCACAATTGCTCACGTTCGAAGACCGCGTGCTTATATTGCTATCGCTTTAAATGCTAACGAATATGTGTTAGTGGTGCTATATTTACTTAGCTTAGTTTTCTTAAAAATAAACTGGCTAATTTTATTCTGTATATTGTGTAAGATTAAATGTGTATAAAATTTCCATTTGTAAATTGTGCAAAAGTTTGTCTGAATGCAAATATTTCGCATATTTATATTTTCCAATATGAGCAGGCGATCCTATGCCAGCAGGCTAATTAATTGTTAATTACATTAATTTCGCATATCATCCAAGGATCCAAGGATTAATTATTACGGAAAGCCTAGGGTAAAGAACCTTCTACCTCCACATCACAGCTAATAAATGGGAGCAGAAATAGGAAAAAATACATGAAACACGTTAAGGAAAAATTAAAAGGAAGTCAACATGACTTGAGAAAAATTACAGAGACTCAGGTTGAGTCTCAAGTTCATAACAAACATTATTTAAAAGATCAAGTCTTTTTGGAGCTTTTACAAATCGTCCAGAGGAGGAATATTGTTGCATTACCATTTTATCAGGTGCAATTCCCCCCTTTAAAGTACAGTCGATTATAAAAGTATTCGAACACCGTAACAAATTCAGAAAATACACTTTTCAGATGTGGAGGGGAAAAAACTCTAGCTAATCTTGGCTAATTATAAAATTAACCCTTCCCTTTATGTTTTAGGATGTTTCTAAAAATAGATTTCCAAAGAATTGGAAATCTATTTTTAGAAACATCCATTCTTGGAAATCTCTTCATTCTAATCATAAAGGGAAGAGTTAATTTTATAATGTCTAAAGACATTATAAAAATTAACAAAAAAGTTTTTTTTTAAACATGTGTTTCAGATTTTCTCTGAGATATTTTTTCCAGTCGGTTTCACTTTACCTTTTTCTCTTTCGAAATGAATTGCCTATCTATATAAACAGTTGGTGTTTCCGTTCAGATCAGCGCATGGTTTTGAAGGTGCAACAACCTGGATACCAGGTAGGATATTTTTGAATTGGTTTCCCTTTGATTGATAGATACATTGTTTCTTTTGGAACGAATAAGATGTTTTCGACACCTGTATCGATTTTCTCTTTAAAACTTTTGACACTATTGTGGGATCATTTTGTGGGTTTCGACATGATTCTGTTGGTTTACAACCGTTTCGACATGATTCCTTTGGGGGTTCAGACTATTATGTATATTTTATAATTCTTTTGGGGCCAACGTTTTCTCTTTGACATGGTTCTCAAGAATAGAATTTTAATAGTTCAAAGAATGATTCACTCTTCAAAAACATAGTAAGAACTTTCAGTCACGTCAGGAGAAATCCAAAGAAAGTCCCAGATTTAAGAACGCGACATCGATCTATTTTAGTAAATCCAATGTATTTTAAGATTTCGTGGTTGTTATAGCATAATCAGACAGTAGCTCACAAAAGTATTTGAATACCGGAACCCCATTCAGACTTTTTCAGGTGGGCGAAAACTTTAGTGGTTAGATCCGCTTTGGTTCAGAGAGGATGTAAGATCTCGCTGCCCAACTTGTCAGAAACTAGTGCAGTGACTGCTACTATGTGTGAATTTACACAGAAACGTAAGAAGGGGTTGAAGCCCTTTTTATTTTATCTTTAAAATGAAAAAGGCGTCTACTTGACGCTCACAAATTGCGCCAACCCGGCGCTTTTAACTAAGGTAGAACGTAAAATTGAAAGTAATAACTAGGTGAACAAATATCAAAGCACTACCGACGAGGCTCTGAGATCCTAAACTAACCGCGTTTTTAATTACCGCTGAGATTCAGCAAGATTACTGATTAAACAGTTGAAAACTAGCACTTCTGCAAAGCTAGGCACACAGGCCGACACGCACCGATCTAAATTCTACCAGGCAACCTCACTAGCGTAACTTTAAAGCAAGACTCCGAAACTCTGGTTTCATCTACTATTTAATTCAACCAACTTCCGCTAAATTTGAATAAACTGCGCGTGCTACTACAATTTACATACTCTGACACGGGCATTTCTAGGGGAAAATGAAGGCTAAACAGGAAAGATAACTTACATTTAAAATAAATGTTACTTAAAATAAATATAAACCCTACATTTGCCTTGCTAGAATATTAAGCACTTGGAAGCAGGTCCTAGAAACGACCTGTTGAAAAGTTTCAACATTCTAAGCTAAAACTCAAGAGCCCCGTTTACATAAAATAACTTTTTGGCTATCAAATTTTACAATAATTCTTGTCGTTGCTTATTACAATTTCTTCGTGTTGAATCCTCTCTGCTGTCATTCTTTATCATTCAGTCTTTTCTTCCTTCTAGGGTTTGGAAGGAACAAGTATGAGTATATTGAAAATACATTATGATTTTCGGTAGTATTTTACTTTTCGATGATTTTCTTTTTTTTATTTAACTGTTTATTTCACATTCTTTCATTCTTCATGCAAACTTTAATTTAACTTGCTTTGCCCTGGTTCTCCACTATGTGTGGTGTCCAACAGGAGTATTTCATGTTTTTGTATTTCAACACTTCCCCTAACCACAATGATTTGTTAGAATTCGATCAACCAACTATGACATACCCTAGACCATCCTGCTAAAACTCGATGAGCTATGTTTATCATTCTTAACTCAAGTGTGGGTGGAAAACCCTAAAAACCGCATTCATTCTAATCTTCCCCCTCATTCAACTTTACACATGCAGGCTTTCGCTCCAACGCATGATTTTATCTCCTGTTTAACATTTAGCTTTTAACTCGTTTCTTAAGAGCATTTACTTTTAGCATCTAAAATTTTATGCTTTTAGACTAAATTCTACTTTTACATAGCCTTCAAGTATTTACATATCTTTGCAAAATTCTAATATGATTTTTTACAATTTACAATAAGATGAACAAGAAAAAAATAAATATTTTACTTCACGTTTCTTCGCCAAGCTGGGGGCCCTGAAACTAAATTTTCCATTAATACATAAAATACGAAGCTATTTTACATTTGGCCAAATTTTGGCTTTAACATAACCATTCTTTCGACCAACATGAACTGCTTGTTCTTAGACATTACACTTAAAAGAAAATCTTGCTTTGCTTCAGCTAAATACAGTAAAAACATTAGCTAAATACAGTAAAACAAAACTACGTCTCAACCGAGACAAATTGACTTCTTTCAACACATAGAAACTTCGTATTTACACATAACAGTTCAGAACAAAAGGAAAATTTATAGAAGGTTTAACTTATCTTTGACTTTTCGATGCTTGGAACTCAGTCAACCACTTTTCACAAAACTCGGTCCATGCCAAGGAAATCATGGCAGTCAGTCTTCGTCTTTGACCTGTTCAGCTCTTCTCCATTGGGCCCTTTCTTTTTTGACATCTGTAAGTCGGCCTTTTGGGGTGATAATATCCGGGTTCTTGTCTTTTCCTCTTGGCACCTGGATGTCTGTTTTCGGCAATTTCCGGTCTGGGTTCTTGCTTGAATTTTTTCTGCTGGTCCAAATCTTTTTGTTCTTCTTGTTGTCTCTTTTTCGCAGAAACCGCGGCCTTGTTTGTCTTTGGATATCCGGAACTGGACGCGGTTTCCTTGACTCGGCTGTCTACTGTGAGATCTTGTTACTGGTTTTTTCCTCTTGCTATCTATAGCAAGGATTCTTTACGAGATAGTTGCGCGCCTAACCTTTTTCTCTGCTGGGGTCTGGAGATTCTCTTTCCTTCTTTTCGGGATCTTTGAATAACTTGTAGAAGGGCTTGGTTCCGCAGCGGTTCTCTGCTTCTTGGGTGGCGGAGCGGATTCTGGACCTTAAAATTCTTGGGAACTTGAATCCTGCAAGAAACTTTTGAGCACTTCAAAATCATTCTTCTCGTAGTACTTTTTTGCCTGGTCGGGACTTGTTTTACAGGTTTTCCCTCTCTCGTTCTTAAGGTATAATGTGGCTCCTTGATTTCCTGAACAGCATAGGGACCTTCAAATCTCGGAGCCAATTTTGCGGTGAAGTTCTCTGGTGCATTTGATAAACAAAATTTTCTTTTTAAAACTTTGTCCCCGACTTTAAAATCTGCTTCACGGCGTTTTCGATCGTAGTAGAGCTTCTGTCTGTTTCTTGCCGTATCCGAATTTTTAACCGCCTCATGAATAAGTTTCTGCACGTCTTTTTGCCTGAATTCTTGTTCCCTTTGTTGAACAAAGAATAATTTATCTAGTGGTGTTATTAACTTACGCCCTAAAAATAATTCCGCTGGAGTTTTTCCAGTGGTGTCATGACTTGCTGTTCTTAACGCATAAGTTAACTCATATACGTAGCCATCCCAGCGCTTGTCATGTGTGCTAACATAACTTCGAATTATTTTTACAATATTTTTATTAACTCTTTCAGCGATGTTTGCCTGTGGTCTGTACGGAACCATCTTGATATGGCGCATGCCAAGTCCAGAGCAAATGTTCTCAAAAATTTGGCTAACGAATTGTTTGCCGTTATCGCTAATGACTTTTATCGGTGCACCATATTTGAAAATGTACCTGTGTAAGAATGCATCTGCAATTGTTTTGGCTCGTGCACGTTTAAGTGCAACAATTTCTATCCACTATGAAAAATGATCTACATTTACTAAAAGATAAAGATTTTTATTTAACTCACACTGGGGAATAGGACCAAGGAGATCTATGCGTAATATTTCATTCGGAAATGTAGCGCGAATGCAATTTAAGTACCCGGCCGGTCTGTAATTAATATCATTAACTGACATTGATTGCAGGACCTGACATACGCAGTTACTATTTTGTATAATTGCGGGAAATATACCGCCTCGTGTACCCTTTTTATAGTTTTTCTGATCCCCAAGTGACCCGATGTTGGCGCGTGTCGTGTAATTCTTTCAAACTACTCAGTCGAAGGGAGGCTGGGATGACTGGCCTATACTCGAAGTTTTCGTTTGTTGATTTAGTATAAAACAATAAATTATCTATTATCTCATAGTTCTGTGCTCTACTTCTTATTGCGGCCACATCTGTGTGTTGGAAATTTTCGGGGTCTTTTAAATACGCATAAATACTTCCAAATTCAAGATCAGCTTTCAATTCAGCAATAATTGTTTCTCTAGAATCTAACATTTTAGAAGTTAACACAGTGCATTTGAGTTCATTCCCTTCATCGTCCAGTTTTATTCGGGCTAGTGCGTCCGCGACATTATTTTCTTTTCCTGATTTGTACGTAATTATTAGGTTATATTCTTGAAGTTTTAAAGCCCATCTTATTAACCTGGGCGTTAGGTTTTTTCCTGAGTAAAGTCTACCAACGGCCGCATGATCCGGAAAGACTGTTACTGGTGCTTTCCCGAAATAAACTCGAAAATTCTGTACAGCCATTAATACGGCTAATGTTTCTCTCTCCCTCCCTGTGTAATTCCTTTGGATAGCGTTTAATGTTTTACTAAAAAATGCTAAGGGATGCTCTTTCTGCGTGAGTGCCGCACCTACGGCATAGTCCGAAGCGTCGGCTGCAATTTCTAAATTTTCGTCACCTTCCGGGAATTTCAAAACAGGGGCATTGATGAGCGCTTCTTTTAACTTTTCAAAAGCTGTATTCGCCTCTGCTGTCCATGTAAACTTACTTTTCTTTAAGTACTAACAGCAATTCTACAATATTAGTTAAATCCTTTATGAATGATCGATAATAAGAGCATAACCCAAGGAAAGAAGACAGTTTCTTTGCGGTTTTAGAAGGGGGAAACTTTTGATAGTCTTTATCTTTGAATCTTGAGTTTCTATGTCCTTTTGCGAAATTTTACATCCTAAGTTTTTAAGTTCTTTTGTCGCGAACTTGCATTTCGATGCGTTAATTGTTAGACCGGCCTCTTTTAATAACGAAAAAACTTCCTGCAAATCCTTAATATGCTGCTCCAACGAACTACTTGTTAGAATTCTGTCATCTAAATAAAATAAAGTCGAGTTTTCTAGGACAGGCTTTAGAGCAATGTCCATAGCTTTCTGAAATGTCGACAGGGCCCCACACAGCCCAAAAAGGGCATGCGTAAAAATGCATAAGTGCCTGATTTTGTGATAAACGCGATTTTATGTATATCTTCCGGTTTCATAGCTATCTGATAGTAGCCCGATGTTAAATCCAAAGTAGTCATATATCTCGTAGATTTAATCTTTCCAATTATTTCCTCAATCAGCGGTAGAGGGTAAACCGAGAACTTCGTAATGCTATTTAGCTTTCTATAGTTAATAGCAAACCTTCAAGCTTTTTTATCTGAGGGCGGGAAATCATTCTTTTTCCTACATAGTACCACTGGACTCGCGTAATCACTATTTATGGGTGAAATAATCTGATTTTTCAGCATTTCTTTTATGTGTTCTTCAATCATGAGCTCTTTCTGTTTATCGTACCTGTAGGGCTTGGCCCTACAAGGTTTATTGCATATTAATTGTATATCATGTGTTACAATTTGACAATTACCCGGCCGTTCTGAAAACAAATTTGAAAAAAGTACTCAGCACCTGCTGAATGGCTTGGCTTTCTTTGAGAGTCAAATGGCTTAAATTCAATTCAGGTTCTTTCACCGGCTCCACCACCCTTTGTTGCATCTCCAGCGTAATTGCGTTTTGCTGAAAATCCAATCTGGCTTTAGCGGACTTCAAGAAATCCATTCCTAAAATCACTGGGGTCTGTAAATTTTTCACCACAAAAAATAATATTTTAAGATTTTCTTCCTTTATCTGCACCTTTAATGATAATTTTCTGACATAATGACAGGTTTTTCCTTGGGCGGCTATAATTTCAGTGTTTCTATTTTTAAGTAAACGTAGTCTACGAAAGTTGTCATTGTAGAATTTGTAGCTCAAGAAGTTTCCTTGTGCTTCTACCGGGACTTCGCCGACCAGGACTTGAATGACTGGTAACTGGGAATTTTTTACCACGACCGTGTTTAGGTACCTTCTTGAGGGATTTTGCGAAATTTCAGGGGTCTGGACCCTCGCTTTTACAGGCACCTCTAATCGTTTAAAGCTTTCTTTTGACCTTCAGTCTTCTGGGTACACGGACGGTTTTTTTCGAGTTTCTTTTTTGGGCTTTGACCTTCGTTCTTCGGTGAATTGGCTTGATAGCTCTTTCCTCTATAAGAGTATTTCGTCTTAACAGCCGCTTGGTTTGAGAACTGTTTTCGGGAACCTCGAAGATGCGCTGCCCCTCTAGATTTTTCCGCTATTCGTCGGTTTTGGAACTTGACCGCCAACTCGAAGAGTTCCTGCAAGGAGCTTGGATTTCGGATTTCCATAAAGTCTTGGACAGCAGGTAGTAATCTTGGTAAAATTATTTCAATTACCCCGTTATCGGGTTTCTTTCCATACAGCATATTTACCAATTTGACTTTCTCAAAATAAATTTCGTTAACTCTTCGATGTTACGCTGATAAAAACTGTAAAGTTCAGCTTCCAGCTTTGCTTGGTCTTTCATTATGGGAAATGCTTTTAACAACGAGGCTTTAAAATTTTAAAACGTGTATACTTGGCCTCCAAATTCTCCTAATAAAACCTTTCCAGTGTTTTTCAACCATAGAGCGGCCTGTCCTCTTAACGCAGACGTGGCGATGGCAACTTTTTGCCTTTCGGGCACAGGATACAGCTGGAAATGATTCTCTGTGCCTTCTAAAAATATCGCCACAGAATTTTTTCCGTCAAAACTGACGGTTGGCTTGATAGATTGCATCAAAATTTGGATTAAATATCCAAACCCTTCCAACTGGTTAGCCATAACTTGCTCTTAAAATTCTACTTGAGCTTCCACCAAATTATCGGCCATTTGAGTTCGTGAGATTTTCGGGCGCCAATGTAAGATCTTGCTGCCCCAACCTGTCAGGAACTGGTGTAGTGACTGCTAATATGTGTGAATTTACACAGAAACGTAAGAAGGGGTTGAAGTCCTTCTTATTTTATCTTTAAAATGACAAAGGCGTCTATTTGACGCTCACAAACTACGCCAACCCGGCGGTTTTAACTAAACTAGAACGTAAAACTGAAAGTAATAACTAGGTGAACAAATATCAAAGCACTACCGACGAGGCTCTGAGATCATAAGCTAACCGCGTTTTTAATTACCTCTGAGATTCAGCAAGATTACTGATTAAACAGTTGAAAACTAGCACATCTGCAAAGCTAGGCACACAGACCGACACACACCGATCTAAATTCTACCGGGCAACCTCACTAGCGTAACTTTAAAGCAAGACTCCGAAACTCTGGTTTCATCTACTATTTAATTCAACTAGCTTCCGCTAAATTTGAATAAACTGCGCGTGCTACTGCAATTTACATACTCTGGCACGGGCATTTCTAGGAGAAAATGAAGGCTAAAGAGGAAAGATGACTTAAAATAAATGTTACTTAAAATAAATATAAATCCTACAAGGAAACAAAATGGTCCACTTTGGTTTGACAAGGAAAGGTCGTTCAAATATCCATTTGGGTTTGACGACACCCTTTAGGAAAATCCTCTATGAAGAAACCCTATTTGTTTCTTTCTCGTCCTTATCTGCTATGAAGTGAACTTCAGCAGCATTTCTTCCAAAATATATAGAATTTCCATGTCCAAGCTCTAAACCATTATCGAATCCACTAGCCTTTTCCAAGAGAGCCATAAAACATATAGAATAACCATCCATTATATTCAGGTGAAGAAAATGTTGCATCTTAAGAGTGCACGCTGATCTGAACGGAAAAGATAACTGTTTATATAGATAGGCAATTCATTTCGAAAGTGAAAATGGTAAAGTGAAACCGACTGGAAAAAATATCTCAGAGAAAATTTGAAAACATATTTAAAAAAAATCAAAAACCTTAATGTTAATTTTTATAATGTCTTTAGACATTATAAAATTTAAATTGGTTAAGACATTATAAAATTAACTGTTTTCCAATGTTAACCTATGGAAAATGTTTAGATATAATTTTTCTAGGATAAAGGGGTTTTTTTCCCTTTTCTTTTATCTTGGAAATGAAAACCCAAAAGAAAAAGTTAATTTTATACTGTCTAATGACATAAAAATTAACAAAAAGGTTTTTTTTTTTGAATGTGTGTTTCAGCTGTTCTTTGAGAAATATTTTACCAGTGTCTTTCACTTTAACATTTTCACTTTCAAATTGAATGGCTGATCTACATAAACGGTTGTTGTTTTGCTTCATATTCGCGTGTGCTGTTGAAGATGTAACATCCTCGATAAAGGCTCGTCATAGCAGGTAGGATAATTTTGAATTGTTTTCCCTTTAACACGCTTTTGCAATTTGGATAAATATACCTTTTACGATTCTTTTGGAACCTGAAGCGAATAAGATGTTTATGAATGATTTTTTTTTAAAACCTGTTTCAAGAATTTATGATAACTGATTTAACATTTCTCTTCAAAACTTCAATATGATAACTATTGTGTATATTTATGATTCTTTTGAAAAAAATAGGACCACCGATTTATTGTTCAACCCAACATTTCTCTTTAAAACTTTGACATAATGACTATTATATATATCTGATGATTGTTTTGGAAAAATGGGATCACCAATTTATCGTTCGACCCAGTATTTCTCTTCAAACATGATGATCATTATATATATTTTATGATGCTTTTTGGAAAAATGGGATTACCAATTTATCGTTGCTTCCAACATTTCTCTTCAAACATGATGACTATTATATATATTTTATGATTGTTTTGCAAAAATGTGGTCCAGATTTATTATAACCGATCCAACGTTTCTCTCTAGACATGAATTTGTTTTTCTTTTCGAAGACGTGAACAGAATTTACGATAACAAATCTATCGTTTCTCTTTAGACATGAATTTATAATGCTTTTCGAAAATGATGTTCTTATAGCATATAAGATGAAAGGTCATCTCCAATATGGTTCTCAAGAATGGAACTTTAAGAGTAGAAATGCATTCAGTCAAAAATGATTGACTTCAAACCCTCTCCACTTTCCAAAACATAGAAAAACACAGAACGTGTCTTATTTGTGTAAGTTAATAAAGAAAGTCATTATGTAGTTGGCTGGAAAATATTTTTCGGAATCTGAGAATATATATCTGAGAACATATATTAAAAACAAACTTTTTGTTAATTTTATAATGTCTTTAGGCATTATAAAATTAACGCTTCCCTTTTTGGTTTTCTTAGAATATAGATTTCCAAGAGCAGAAAATTAGTTCTTGGAGAATAGATTTCCAAGAATGGAATATGAGTTCTTGGAACTCTATTTTCTAAGAAAACCAAAAAGGGAAGAGTTAATATTATAATGTCTAAAGACATTCGAAAAATTAACAAAAAGTTTTTTGATTTTTTTTCAGTATGTGTTTCGCATTTTCTCTGAGATATTTTTTTCAGTCGGTTTCACTTTACCATTTTCACTTTCGAAATTAATTGCCTATCTACATAAACAGTTGGTGTTTCCGTTCAGATCAGCGCATGTTTTTGAAGGTGCAAAATCCTGGCTAGCAGGTAGGATATTTTTGAATTGTTTTCCCTTTGACTGATAGATATATTGTTTCTTTTGGAACGAATAAGATGTTTTCGAAGCCTGTATAGATTTTCTCTGTAAAACTTTGTCACTATCGTGTGATTCTTTTGGATGACAACGGATTCTCTTCAGACAGGATGATAGGATTCTTTTAGAAAATTGTTCTGTTCAGACATGATGTGTATATTTATGATTCTTTTGAATGACAACAGTTTCGACATGATATGTATATTTATGATTCGTTTGTGGGCCAGATAACCGATTATTTTCAGACATGATTTATGATTCTTTTGTGGGCCATATCCAACCTTTCGACATGATGTGTATATTTATGATTCTTTTGTGGGCCAGATAACCAATTCTTTTCAGACATGATTTATGATTCTTTTGTAGGCCAGATCCAAGCTTTCGACATGATGTATATATTTATGATTCTTTTGGGGACCAGATCCAACTTTTAGGTCCTTTCAAACATTCAGTGAACAAAGCTCCGCTTTTTTCTAGAAACTCATGATTAGATGCACCCCGAAAATTTATCACTTTAGATTATTCAACGGCGTCCGCGCCTAGCAAGAAATCGTTGAAGCGCCGGAAGAAAAGCATCAGTAGAAAGACAATTTACAAGTTCAAGGTGAATGGCACGGTACACAGCGCGATCCACACCTTTCCTCCATTTTTTAAAAACAGGGGTCCAGCCAAATCAATCCCTATTATTTCAAACTGCGCACAATCCGTAACTTGGTGGGGTGGCTGAAGTGTCGGTTCGCTTGATATAGCCTTAGTTTTAAATCTTTTAGAAACGATATAGTTAAGGAGGACATTTTTAATGGCCCTTCTAGCTCTGACTATCCAATATCTTTCTCCTAATGTGCATTGCATCATCTGAAGACCAGCATGACAGCTCTTATGTACATTTCTGATTAACAACTTAGTGAAGTCACATTTTTCTGACAACAGTATTGGATACATAAAGGATTCATGGTCAACTCTATTTAGTATTCTCGTTTTAACTCTTAGAATACCATCATCATCAATAAGCGTTTCAATAAAATTATAAGATTTCTTATCAGTCAGATAATAATTTTGAACCAAACGAATTAAAATTTTCTTTGAATTTTCAATGTCATACTGTGAAAGTTCAATGTTTCTATTCTTTTCAAAACTATCTTTACAATTATTTACAAATCTAAATATCCATGCAAATTCTCTAATCATTTTATCATAATTGAATACACTGATTCGATGCCAAGGGGGTGCATCTTTTGATAGATCAATATTCACTATTTTTATCTTTTTTTCTCCAATTATACTTCTTCATACAAACAGGGAAAGGGCGCCAAAGTCAAGACCCTCGTCCTGGTACAAGCCTTTCGAAGTTGAGACATCCAGACCTTGGGGACCCCTCAACAGCAGCGCAGATCCCATAGTCCCTGCCCCGCTTTATACGTAACCTCAGCAAGGGCGAAAACGTTGGAACTTAATACTGGAAGGGGTCGCATAATCATCTTTGCTTCGGGGCACTTCTCCCTCAGCATCGAATAAATTCGTCTTGGTGCCTTGCCTTACTCCGTCAGTCCCCGTCACTGGGACTCTCAGGGCCAAACCCCAATCGAGAAGGTCATGATCTACGAACGATATAGCTCCACCACAGCCAGAAGAACAGACACGACAGTACCACTACGGTCCCTGCCAAGCCTGAACCAACCTGAGAATGAAATCGGATTCTACTCCTGTGAAGTCAAATTATATACCCTCGTGGGTGAGACTGCCTAAGTACAGATCCTAGCCAGTACTTCCCAGGAATGCTTCTGAGTCAAGCCCCGGGGGGTATTCATGCAAACAAATAATTTCACCAGTGGGCCAGTTTTCAGGGTCTTCTCGCAACCACAAGGGGTCTTCCCACCATCTAGACCGAAGCATTTACTTCACAAAACATTCGCGTGTTAACAAGTCGGCAATATTCAGTTTCCCTGGGACGTGTCTCCATGAATGACCTCGCGTCAACTCTCGAATCTCTTTAACCCTATTTTCGACGAAAAGGGACCAATTTCCTTGCCCACCAAAGGGCAGTGGTGGAATCAGACCACAGGGTAACTTTTAAGTCGGACAAATTGAGAGCCTTGATAATAGAATTTGCAAGTCTAGAACCTATACAACAGCCCATTAATTCTAAGTGGGAAATGCTTAAAGGTTTCAAAGGAGGTACTCTAGTCTTCTCCCGTACGAGATTTATTTTTACCTCAGAATTAAATACTGATAGAACAAAGACGCACGCTGCATATGCCCCCTTGCAAGCATCCACAAATACATGTAGTTCAGACGTGTCATCAATAAACAAGTATCGAGGCAAAGTAACATCTTTCAAAACATTAAGTTCTTTAAACAAGTTCAAAAATGTATTTACAATATTTGGAAACAATTCATCATCCCATGCAATTTTCACTTTCCACAATTTTTGCAACAGCAGTTTCGAAAGCAATGTAGTTGTCGTTAATAAACCAATAGGATCAAAAATTGTCTGCACAATTGCCAAAATTGTCCTCTTTGTGATTTTCCTATCACAGGTCAATGTATCTGTATCTGCGCAGCACCTCAGCGTATTATTATCCAAATTCCAAATTACTCCCAAAACGGAAGTATACCCTGAATGATTGTCAACATTTGTACCAGCCATATTTCTTTCAAAACCGCGAAAGTTAGAACATCCATTTCACATGATTAATTTGGAATATTCAATAAAAGTAAACTGTTCATCAATACTAAAAACACTAGATAAACAATTATCCAAATAAAATGACGATTTCAATTTTTGAGCAACTTCACTATACTGACGTGGAATTTTCTAATAGATACATTTTAGAGGCGTTCAAGAAGTAGGGACTCGGAGAAACTCCAAACATAACTCTGCAATACCTATAAATTAATTGCCCTTCATTGCATGGGAAAAAATCTGAGAAAATCTCTATCTTTAGATGCGACGGATAACATGAAAAAAGCCTTTTCAATATCGGCACTAATACCTATCGGATACATCCTAAAACGATCTATAATATCGGGTATTAATTCAATAAAATTCATTCCTTTACACAAACATTCGTCCAAAGAGAGTTTTCCTCTCTCAGAGGCAGAGGCGTCAAAAACGGGACGAATTTCTGTGGTTTCACTTCCTAATTTGATTACAGGCCTATGTGGCAAATAATGACATTCATTATTCAGTTCGCTTTCTGGTACGCGTTCAATAATATTCAACCTTTCTCATTCCTTGAACACATTTTGATAATCATCGAAAACTTACTACATCTGAGTTTATAGATCATCTCTTGATACCTTTTCCAGGATAATTCTTTATTATCGGTTAAATGTGTCGTATCACATTTCCACGGAAGTTCTACTTCATATCTTCCGTCTGGAAGAATTTTCATTTTGTTCTCAAATTCAGACAAATTAAAATTTTCTTTCATTTTAACAGTTTCGATTGGAGCGCATATTCCTACTTTTTCGAGTTCCCATAACTTATTCAAAGGAACTCTCCTGACATGCAATGAAAATATTTTCAAAATATTATCCTTTTCGCCCGAATTTCGTTTTCCTAATACAATCCACCCAAGTTTCGTTTAGACAGCCGTTACCCATACAATAGAATTTTCCATTAATAATTTTCCTATAACATCTGCTCGGATTAAAAGGTTAATTTCAGTTTCCTTTCGCAATGGATCAGAAAATTCGATTTCCTTTTCTCTTAATTCATCCAGAATCTCTTTATCCTTAACCTTAGGAATAAAACCGAAAATTCTTTTTTCAGAAAGTGTTTCAAAACTACATGCGAACGTTCCGTTTAAATTGCTAACTTCGATTGAAAACACTTCATGTTGTTTAGGTTTCGTTTCGTCCCCCCCCAAACAGTCCATGTATAACTGTCTCCTTTCTAAGTGGAGATGCTTTAAGCTGACTCATCGTACTTTCACTAACGTAGCTACTTTGACTTCCGCTATCGATTATGCAGCGAATAATTTTCTCGTGACTTTGTCACCGAACTCGAACACAAAATGTTCGCAAAAATACAGTTTCGCTTCTGCCATAGTTAGAAAGAGAACTCTCTTTTGAAACACGTATCTGATCGTTATTTTTTAGCGTTTTGTTACACATTACATTAAAATGATTACAACGTTTGCAAATAGAACAACTTAACTTACTTTTCAAAGGACAAAATTATGCCGGAAAGCTAAGAACTAGGCGTTTTGTCTTCGATTTGCGTTCCATGTCCTGCAACAGATATTGCATTTTACCTTCATCAGCGATACTTTCGTGGATTTTCTGGAACTGACTCAGAAAAAGTCAGGTAATCTTTTGCTTCACCACTGAACTTTTTAAGCTCAATTTTAGGCAATTTAAATTTCCTCCATTCTGAGTTATTTGGAAGAAAGGACGCTTGTACTTTCGCATCAATTTGAGCACACTGTTCTAGAAACTTGTCTCGGTAATTCTCCGCTTCTTCAAAGTCATCACTAAATAAATTTTCTCCATCTTCAGTCTGCAAAATCTGCTCCGAGATAAAAGTTGACACTTCAAAATCTAAAGAATTTTTAAATCTCTTACTTCTTTAGTTAATTCAGTTTCGAATTTCTTTGAGGTTTGAGAAAACGCTATTCTAAGTCCTTTTCTTTTCGCATTTAAAGCGATCAAATCCATTTTCAAAATACATTCAAAATCAGAAGTTCAGTCCGAAAATACTAATCCATAGCACCCAGTCCCGCCGACGGACCACTATGTTACGGAGAACACAGAAAATATATAAAGAAATATATTCAAAACAGTTCATTCAATTACGGGCTGCTTCTACCTGAGGCTGGCTGCATTATGAATAAAGACAAAAAAAAAAACTTAATAAGTCACCAGTTGTTTATTTTCATCATGACAGTCTTTTACGCTTCCGAGATTAGCTTTCAGTTATATCTACAGGAAAACATTAAAAAAATTCAGCACGCAGGCTGGCGTCATGAACAGCAACGCATCGGGCCAATTATTACTTCAGTTCATTACACAACAATGTACAGTTGGTCACAAAAGTATTTGAATACCGAAACCCCATTCAGCAATATACTTTTCAGATCTTGGCTCCATTTTGGGGTTTGACGAGAACAGGTTGGTTCGACAAGGAATAGTCCATATTTGAATCTGTTACAATACAAAATATTTT
>KK118819.1:14347-55949 GCA_000611955.2 Stegodyphus mimosarum | reverse complement strand
CTAATATATAATGTATATTAATATGCCTACACATCTAAAGGTATATTTAGTAAAAAATACACAATTATAAGAATTATAAAACATTAAGCATTAAAAAAATACAAAACATTAAGAAAATTAGCTGGATTACATTATTATACCAGCACCAAAGTGTTTATTTTACTATTATAAACCTACCAATATTACCCAAATATATTTATGTGGCAATTTAGTTGTGCCCATAGCAACCCCAAATGGCTTTCCAGACATTTCACCAGTACGACGGCAGATTATGATCCCTTCTATGGGAATTTCTGTGTTTCAGTATAGCGGTGAATAGCATATTGCAGTTTTCATTGGCGAAATCTCAGACTTAACTTCCTACACACATACAGTGCAATAAGACTTGTTTAAAGGCATCATGTGTCTTTCTTTTTTTTTTTTTTCATGTGTGTCATTTTATGATTTTGATGCCATGGTTGTTCAAAATGCTAAGTTTTTGGAATTCTCTGCTGCTTCCTTCAGTGAAAGCAGATCGCTGTGTACGTGAAAAGAAGACTGGAAAAAACCCAAGAAGACTGCATGTCTTATATGGAAAAAGAAAAGAAATTATGAAAGCAGCATTTTTGAACTAGAAATAAGGATATCCAAACAAATATCTCTCTCCAGTCAGCAATCAATTTGTGACTTTTAAATGGGGATGAATAATCAGAAAATACCAAAGAGTTTTTGAAAATTATATGTAATATATGACATTACATTTAAAATTAAGAATAATACAAGTTAGTAAAGGTAAAAATAGAGAAGCTAGATTTTGGAAAATTTTTCTTATGTAAAGCACGGGTTCTCAAGTTTTTTCTTACATAAACCCCTTTTAAAAGAACTTTAGAAAAACGTTTTCGTCATCGAACCCCTTATTCAAAATCACGGATTTTAACTGCACAAAACTTCAATTTTAATTACACAGAAGTATGAATAATTAATGTGATCTGTGCATTCATGTAATTCTTTTAGCATTTGGCATAAAACTGCTCAATTCTCAAATCACTTCCATTACAAACATTCAACCTGTTTCTTTCTTCCCATAGTAAATTGCTGACTTGACTCAAATCTACTTATACTAGGTTAGAAGAGGGAAAAGGCAATGTTGGTTTGGTAACAACTTTTATTTTGGGATATTATTCTTGTATGACATTTAAAATCTGAAATAAAGCATATACGTACCTGCACTTCTGGAATCAATAGGAATCTTGACTATGCTGATTAATTGCCACTGCAAATTCGGCTGTCAATGTCCAGATCTTCATCGACTCCCTATAAAATTTCCATGCCCACCTTGGGGCCACTTGCCCGCCTGGAGGTGATTGGGATCCCTTGATACAATGATATGATTGCAAAAAGCACTGTTAGCTAAGAAAGTGGAAATTTTCAGAAACACAACTTTTTGTAGTAATATATTTTGAAAATATAACAGCTTTAAAACTGAATATTTTGAATATTTCAGCAATTTGAAATAATTAAAAAGAAAACTGGAGCAATTACATGTACAGTTACTGATACAAATCAGAGACTTATACTCTGAGAATTTAAACTGAAAATTTACTTTACCTTTATTACTGTCATCTTGAAAGAATATTAATATTTACATCAAAATAACTATAAAATATGCATTTAATTTAAATTTATCAAACGTTTTTGTTGTATTCATGTATAAGCACTTAAAAGTTACCTAAAATAATTACGAAAAAGGTAAAGTACAAATAGTCCTCTGCATATTATTTGAATTAAAAAAAATGGATGTCTTCGAAACAAAATGTTATTTTGGATGACTTCACAAGTAAAATTAAGCAAAAAGTTTAAATTATTCAAATAAAAACAACAAGACAAATTTTCATGTCAAAAAAGTTTTTTTAACGTTTTAGATGAATTATGTGCTTCTTATTTCTCAAGTTCACAAATAGCGTAAGAACTATTATATTCCAATACTGATGCTGACAGAACATTCTATGTTTGTATTGTAGTATTCTATTTTCTACAGAATGACTATAACGTATTTTATAGCAATACATATTACGTAATATATGCAGAACTACACATTATGTTATAACAATGTTTTTACTAAGAATGTTCGGGAATCTCTTTTTAGACTTCTATTCAGCTACGTTCTATACAGTAGTAATAACCAAATGGTGAAAGTAGGCTTCAGCACTAACGCCACTCATTCCAACAAAATCATTAAAAAGTTACTGCGAATGCATTTTAATACCATTTTGTATCTTACATTTCATTAATACATAAATCAAAAAGGAAACAAACGAAAAATATAAGTACCTTGCAATTATCGAATACACAACCGACTATCCGTTAACAGATTCAAACAGCCGCCATTAAACTTTCTAAAGATGGAATCACGGGAAGACCAGGCATGCGCTGAATGCTTCGGTTTGATTGGCTGCAAAGTATTCCTTAAAAATAGTGAAACGTTTACCTAGTTGGATCGTTTCACCAAATATCAGTGAAACGTAAAATCAAGTGAACCATGTTTTGGTACTATCTTTGATTTTTAACTATTAAATGGTGTAACGTTGGACTAAAATGTTTTACAGTGCACTCGGCGCGTATTCATATTGCTCATTTTTTCATATCTCATGCCTCAAAAAAAAAAACACTAAGGTCTTTTCAGTGGCGCCCGAACTAAAAGGTGGAGGACAGCGATTCGTCACCACTAGGATTTGGCGATTAGGCCCCTAATTCCCAGTCGCGCTTTAAACGGGTGAGTATAAAAGGTAGTTCGCCCTCCCTCCAGCATGCCTTCGTGTAACGATAGCACATTCGGCGCGTATTGGAGGGGCCCAGGTTCGAGTCTCGGCGAGGGCAATGCTCATTTTTCATTTCCTGCTTTAAAAAAACTATTGTCCTTAAAAAACCTACCATCTGTGCGATCAATTTTTTTCCTGGAACATCAATACTTCTAAGTTTGCTTTCATTACAGTAAGTGTCTGCTCCATGGTATACATATATGTACACATTTAAAAAATGCTTATAAAATATTATGTTTATATTCGCTCAAAAATTGTTCAATGAACGTGAATTATCACCGAAGCAGAAATTGAAAATTATATATAAAAGCAAACAATATAAAATTACATTGTGAAGCAAACAGAAAACTAAATCCACACGTTTAACTAAAAAAAAAATGAATAGCTTGGAAAGAAACGCATACTTTGATGTTAATACAGAATGCACTTTCCCATAGCTACTTCACATTTATCACAAAGAAATTTCATGCTCTCATTATTAATGGTTAATTAGGGTTTGGAAACTAGTTCCGCTGTTCCATCAGTATCTTCCTAGACACAGAAATTTCTGAGATGCTTATTTTACAGTGCGGGAGTTCAAAGGCAGCTTTATAATTTTCTTTAAGTTTCAAACCAGGATATTTGGATGGCTAGTTTAGTCATTCATAGATTTCTGTTTCAGGAAATTCGTCAACCAGATTTAATAAAGTGTGGATGATTCCACAGAGATCCATGTGCAACTCTAGAAAGCTTTGTTGGATTTCATTAAGATAATTCCGAATAGATATCAGGTTTTCTGAAGAACAGGCCTAAGAGGATGTTTTGTTGATCATTGTTATTTCCCTTGCTAACACTTCTGCTCTGCCATAATAGTTTTATTATTCAAAATTGGAGGCGATAATTTGTGTTCCTGGCTCCCTCTATATACAAAAGCATATAGAATACATTCTCAAACTATAGAAACAAATAAACTATAAAAATATCTGATGTTGACATCACATGATTGCCTTGCACATTTTATTGCTGCACTTCTTATAAATTTATTTCCTTGAATTTCATTAGAGATATATTTCTCATTTATTTCTCATCAATCAATTCAGTTCTCACTTCAGACAAAAATACGTAAAATCTCAAAACATCTTTATTAAAAATTGTAAAATGCAGAAAAACATAAAACACCAAACACAGATAAAGCAGTTAAAAAACAGTTTTTACAATTGAAATTAGAATTTCCGCGAAAAAACAGGCAATTCAGCCAGCGGGCATGAGTTCAGACCTTTCGGTGCACAAAACTTAAAGCATACTTTTGGTCCCGCTCGGCAGAAAGACTCTAAAAGTGCAGAAACTGAGAAATTGATTCACCATTCTACTAAGAATTTTCAGATGTAAACAAATTGGTGGTTCCCGTCAGCGTAATGGCAGATCGCACATTCAATTGATCAATGTTAAACGAATTTCACATTCTGCGCATGCCCAGAGAAATTTGGCGCAATTACGACTTTGGCGTAATTTTAAAAGAAGATAAATTCAGTATATGGTTGATATTCTGTTATCGGTTCTTTGTTATCGTAAATAGTTCGGGATTTAAAACCCCGTTAGGTTGTAAGTTGCTTCATTACTTGGAGCGTAAGTATCGATTGTAAACTACACAAATTTTCGTTCAAGAAGGATTACAAAAGAGGAAACATTACAAGATATATTAGCTGAATGTTTATTGGTTACACTTCTAAAGAATAAAAGCAATCGAATATTGCAATTAAGTCAAAGAAATTATTATAAATAATTGGTATTAAACATAATGTTTATGAACAAAATAAACCGAAATGAAATGAAACAAAAGCAAATATAATAAGCACAAAAAATTTCCGTAGTAGTACAATTGTAAACAGTCGGTAAGACCTAACTTTAAGAACAAGCTTTTGTAGGGTTGCTTATGCTTAGTCGCCAGCATTTCCTCCCACGCCAACGGTACACCACTGAGCATGCGCAGTAGGCGAAATTCATTAACATTGATCAACTTAATGTGCGGTGTGCTACTACGCTTCCCGTCAGGCTTAGTGGTGACTTAAACAACTTTCAAATTGTTGGTAATTCTACAACTATTGCACACAGATTAACAAACGCATAAAAGCCTTAACCGGAACATAATGTTATGGAACTTGTATTTATTTATCTGTTTTTGGTAGAATTGTAATTAAAATTGTTTTATTTTCCCGTGCAATAAAGCGCGTGACGAAATTTAAGAGAAAGCTGCACCGAAAAGGTAAAAGTACAAAAGCGCGTGCATTTAATATTTAACAAATTGATATTTCGTAATTGTACCGATTTGCCATTCAGAAAAATCGAGAAAATAGATTTTGCGAGAATTATCTCGTGCTTGATTAAAAAGCTTACAAAAGCCCGATTGAAACATTTCCGACTCAGTTGTAGTTGCTTTAAGCGAACTGTTGTTTACTTTGTGCCGTTATTGACTGTAGCGAATTCGCCATGTGATCGAATTAGTTTCTCTGTATTTTGAATTGAGTTCTATTCAGCATTTTAGTAGCTCTAAATGAAACCACTGTGAGATATTGTGATATTGTATGAATACCTCTGAAGAAATATTTCAGCGTTTTGTTTTATTTCTTGTGAAAAGAATAAATTTTATTAACTTTTAACGACTTGTGAATTCAATCTATTACAAACCCGTACGCACGCAACAATAAGAACAACATAATTCAATCACTTTTAAGGCCGAAAATGGGCAATTTACCAACGTATAAGAATTAAAAAAATGAGCTCACTGAGGTGGCCAACTGAGTAGGTATATATATTAGTGTGTGTATATTAATACAATACAATTATATTAAAGAAGTATATTAATACAATGCAATTATATTAATATATATATTTTTATATATATATATTTATTAAAGACGAAAGTTTCGGTGCACAGAACTGAAATTTAATTTTTGGCCGCACTGAGCAAAAAGACTATGAAATTGGTGCACCATATGACTTAAATACCCATTCTACTAAAATTTTCGAATCTAAACAAATGGCTGCCTCATTAGGTCAAGCGCCCCTTAAACTTTTAATTAAACTTATAATTCTACAACTATTGTATGCAGATTCACGAAAGGCATAAACTTCTGGCACTCTCTGAATGCACATTTTTATTTCGCTTCACAGTTGGCTTTTGAAGCCTTCATTCCATATATGGTTTCACTAATTCTGATGATAACTGCATCAAAAAATCAGTTTTTTCCATTTTGGCACAATCTCTTATCAGGCCAGCTGCTGAAATGACCCAAGTAGTAATAAAGCCATCCCCCCCTCATGCGAGAAAAAAGTAACGTAAACGCAGAGGTGACTCTATATGACCGCGGTCCAATTTTAAAAATTATTAAAAAAAACTAATGGATAGAGTTTAATAGAAATTTAGGAATAATAATATTTTACGTCAACTTGAAAGTACCGAAAAGAAGAATAACAATTATATAACTTATAAGCAGTTTCGCAGTTCTAGAATATTGGCACGGTCATACAGACCCCATCTCTGTGTTTAAGGGTGAAAGATGAAGACCGTTTTGGGAAACCTTCGATAACGCGATAAGTTGAGCAAAGTCTGCAAGAAGCGATTGCGCGTAGTCCCATGTCACCTGCACGAAGACTCAGCCGGGAACTTGGTTATTTCTCATACTACTGTTTAGAAAATTCTACGCTGTTATTTAAACAAGGACGCCTACCGCATTCAAAACTCTTAGAATAACCGTACATAAGCTTGAATCCGAGGATTATGAAGCTCGGTAAGCCATGTGTTATGATTTGTTAGAAGCTGTGGATAATGAGAACTTAATGGAGAACATTCTCTTTAGCGACGAAGACACATTCCATATCAGAGGCCATGTTAATAAGCATACTTGCCGAATAAGGCCTGATGAACAACCAGTTGTGTTATACGAATCTTAGGGAGACACACCTAAAGTTAATGTATGGATTGGAATAACTAAGCTATGTGGACCTTTCATGTTTGCAGAAATTGCCAGGATTGGAGAAATTTATTTCGATATGCTGCAACAATGTCTTGAGCTACAACTAGTATCAGATGTCATTATTGATGCTACAGCTAGTATCAGATTGTCAATATTGTCTACAAACAGGATGGGCACCTCCCCATTTTGCTATTATTGTGCGTAATTATCTTAATGAAACTTATCTTGATAGGTGGATTGGTAGGGGCTTTCAGCGGCTTTGGACTCCACAATCACCAGAGTTAACTCCACTAGACCTTTTTGTATGGGTTTTGTCAAGTCCAAAGTGTACCAAGTGAAGACTGACAACACTGAACAATTGAAACGGTGAATTATGTCTGCAGCAGCTGAAATTACACCAACAACTTAACATAAGGTGTTTCGGAGTTTAGTGGATTGGTGGCAATTGTATCTAGACACTCAGGGAGGCCGCATTGAATTGTACTAATTTAGAGTTCTATTATATTGTACTTTCATGTAAATGCCATTATTTCACAATAAAGCCTTGTTTAAGCAAAAATATATAGAGATTTTGTAATGTATAAAAAAGCTATGAAAAGTTTTAAGGAAACTTTTTGCACAGATCGTAAGTGAGAATAAAATTACTCTAACTTACGTTTAAAAAATGAAAAATTAAAGAAAAACGGATGAAAGTGCTCTTAATATTAAATTTACAAATACTTTCAATTTTTGAAAAAAAAATTCAAATTTCATATATACATTACTTAAGTTTTTTTGAAAGTTTCTTTTCTTGTTTGGATTTAAATAATTTCAAAATTTAATGGAAATAAGAAAGCGAGGTTAAACACATTAACATCAGCTATCACTGACTGTTTCTTTGTTGCAATCATTGCATTGACATCTGTGATCGTTGCAAACGTATTGCGAAAATGATTTGTGGAATCACATCGAAACACAAGCAATTTATTGAGAAAATTATGAGGACCAAATAAAAGAGACATACCCAGGATATAGACTCCTTAGTAGTTTATACTGCTGTTCTTCCGATTAAATGAACTACGAATTTTTTTAAAAAAAAGTCTGAAAATTTTCAGATTTTATATTACGGCCAAAGGGGCATTTTTTAACGTTTTGTGGGTTACCTTCACTTATTAAATATCACCTTCTTCGCACTTAAATTCAATTCAACAGCAATATCGCAAAATACTCATGTAGATTAATACATATTCATGCAGATTCTTCATTATTTAATTCTTTTAAATGTAATGCAGGGCTCTAATATTTGGTAGCAACACTATGAAAAGTTAAACGCCGTTTGTAGTGAACCAACGCAAAATGCCAAAACGAAATTAATAACCCTTCAGGGATAACGCCCTTTAGGCTAAAAATATTGAGTTCTTTCGGAGATTCATAAGAAGAATTCTATTACAATTAAAAAAGTGTAATCTTTGCAGGGATTTTCTTGACTTACTCCATATGAGTAAAAGGCGCCATTTTTACAACCATTTCAAAGCCTCTTGTCCAAGAAAGCTCTATTTCCTGAAACTTTTTCGTGCTTATACGTTAATCACTTTTTATTCACTTCCGGGATCAATCAAGTAATTTTCAAAAATTCCTTTTTTTTTTTTGTATTATTGGGATTAAAATTCTAAAACTTTTTCTCGTGGAATAAAGCCGGATTAGTACGATGTTTTGTGCTCAAGACCAGCTCTTTTTCTTGTATCATGTAAATGATGTTTACTTGTAAGTATTTTATTGGCTTTAAAAGAATATCTTATGTGACACATCCACGAGATTCTTCTTGTTCATGATCACGGACATAATTCCATTATCGCTGTTGATCCTTAATTCCAACGATGACAGCACGAACAAGTTACTTCCTGCTCCACAGTGAAGAAGAACAAAAGTCCAAAAATCTGCTCTTATCCCTCAGTACTTTCTTTCATTTTTAACGCCTTATCCCACAAAAGAAGCGGCAGCCATCTTCCTCTCTTCAGGAAAGATGCCAGATTATATCTCCATTCAACGCTCAAGAAGACGCTCTCTGACTTTGACGTCCGCCATGCGATAATGATTACGGTAAAGAAGAAAACTTCACCGCAGTTTTCCCTCTGTTATCGTTTAATTAACGACCGTTACCCCCGGGGCGGCATTTCTGAAAGGACTTTGCACAGTTTTCTCTTCTCTTGCTTTTGCTCCTTTTTTTATTTTTTTTTCCCTTGCTGTTCCACTTTCTGCCTCTCGCTCTCATATACCTCTTTTGTTTTAGTTTGGCTGGCGTTGTGAATAATTACTAAGTCATTTCCGTCGTCGGGCGTTTACGCAGAGAGATGAGGGGCTGCGGTCGATATTTTCCTTTTATGATGATTGGCAGGTGATTTCAAAAAGTGGAGGGGATAATTTAGTTGCTTCGTGCGCGAGATATTTCTGTCGCGCGTGATCCATCTGCGCGCGCAAGCAGAAGCAGTTACTCCTGGATTATATGATTCACCCCCCCCGCCCTCACAGTTTTAAGAAAAAAAGGAAATGAAGAGTGAACCAGAAGTAGAAATAACATCTCTTTTTCTGCATACTTGATCTTAGTTATTGAACCTCATTGATATCGGCTTTAATTATCTTCTGAATGTTCTACTACAGGTCTTCGCAAAACATGCAATCATACTACCTATAAATTAAGAAGCACAAAATTGAGAAACGTTAACTGATTTTAAACAGAAAATGGCTGTACTGAAAATTTTAGACCAAAACATTTTCAACTGTTATTTATTATCATTTAACTTTTGCATTTATTTGGTTATGTTGTTTTGTTCTGTTTCTGTTCTAATTTTTAATTTAATATTATCTTTCTTTTTAGTAAATTTATCTGTAATGAAAGCAGATGTCATAATATTGCAAAAACATTGATAGCGCAGATACGTGAAAATATTAATGGCGTAGAAAAGTAGATTGTAGATCCATAATAAGGAGGAAAGCCGAGACAGATTAAACCTTCATTTTTATTTCATGAAATATGTTGGGGGCGCAAAGAATTTGGCAAACTACTTGTGCCTATATCAAAATGCTTACATATTCGTTAACTTTATAGTAAGAAGAAAGCTGCAGTCCAGTTAGACCGAAGTGCAGAATTATTTACGTAATTGCAAAATTTGAACTTACATAATTTTCTTAGAAATTTTTAGATAATATTTTAAGAGTCCTTTAAAAACTTTCAGTCCAGAAGTTTTTGTAATTTGCAGTCCATATAATTAGATGGCTTCAGGAAAGAAAGTCTTTGCAAAGCT
Source organism: Stegodyphus mimosarum (assembly GCA_000611955.2). Taxonomy (NCBI): domain Eukaryota; kingdom Metazoa; phylum Arthropoda; class Arachnida; order Araneae; family Eresidae; genus Stegodyphus; species Stegodyphus mimosarum. Next base: position 45,917 of record KK118819.1, on the reverse strand, counting down.
TTGAAGACACTATTACAATAGAAAAAATTTTGTACACATATTACTTATTTTGAATAATCACAATAAATTTCAAAATTTTCAAAACATAACTAGTTTTCATGATTATATTTTAACATCATAAATTTTATAATACTATTGCTAAAATTATGGTTTCACCGATATTGTCTTTCATTAGCAATTTCTGAATTTAACAAACTAAAAAGCCTCGCAATACTTCTAAACAAACATATCCATTATTAGGGCTAGCCTCTTGAGCTCACCAGTGTGTTCTACACTAGCGGCTCAGAGCGCCTAGGCAGTTACTTGAAAAGGCCTCCGTTCGTTACATAAAGTAAATGGCCTTTAAGAACTGCACTAATACATTCCATAATAAAAAAGTATAATACCATATAAAAAATTACATTCAGTCATAAAATAAAAGCCTTCAACATTACCTTATATGAAGAGGGTAAAAGGAACAACTGTACAGAGGTAATTATAGGCCTCTGTTTCAAAACCAGTATTCCCTCAACCCACTCCATATTTTACAGTCACCCATAAATTTTTAGCACGCATTAACCATAATATCATATTACTGTAATAATTTCACTTATTTTGTGTATCCACTTCATTTTTAGAATAATTAGAAAATTTTTATTCAAACTTTTCAGCACAAATTCCAAAATATAATTATTTATCTTGACAATCTTCCCGAAAAATAATTAAAAATCTCCTTTACTTAATTCACTAAATTATTAGAATCCGAATTTTTAATATCATTTTTCATAAACCAATACTATACTTTTAAGAAACAGCAATATGTATTCACATTTTAAATACTATAATAATAATGATTAGTAATTTCAATATAGTTTTTTAGTTGCACTAAATAAAACCGTTAAAAAAATTCATATCACACACTTAGAAATCAGATGATGAATAAATACTGCAAGAAAAATAATTCCTATTTCACTAAAATTTTTTCACATTTGAAAAAACACCATATTTGAAGGATTGAGACAAAGATATTTTTTTTCAAGCACACACTAAAATTACGTGAAAAGCACAGCACAGCATTATAAGTATAATGATGTCGTTACACTACAGCCTTAAAACAGAAAAAAAAAAAAGAAACGCAGATCCGATCGATGAACTTTCAACACATCAAGGCATTAAATCAAATTGCTAATTTTTATTTCGCAGTTCCGTCACTGAAAATTTAATTGTTGAGAGATCATTGGAATAAACTTTCGCATAACACATCACTTGAAAAGAACCTGTACACATCCATTGGGGTTAGCAGCAGAGATTGATCCTGTCGACTCATTGAAATAATAAACACAAATTTAGACGTCAAATGACGAACAAGAATTTTGATGTCGTAGAATGCTGAGATGCCGATATATACTGAATAAGAAATTTGGCAGTCGAGGCAGACTAAATCTTCATTTTATTTTCAGTAAACATATTGCGGCCACAAACACCTTGGCACATTATTTGTGCCTATTTCAAGAGGGTTACATTTTTGATAACTTTGCAACAAGAGGAAAGCAGCAGACAGCAGTCCAAGAGCAGCCAGCAAGTACATTGTGTTCAGGGTGAAATCTTAATTCAGACTGAGTTAGTTTTGGTTTTCAATGCATTTTGATTGGATAGTTAATATTGCTATAAAATTACTATTGGCTGTTCGAGTTTTAATTCAATTTGCATCATCAGAATTATGTAAGAGTCACATGACATGGATTAATCTAGAAATGACGCAGTGCAGTAAGAGGTTACTATTTTTAGAATTGAGAAGGGAAATTTACGTTGCTAATTTAATCTTTAACATATTCCTTATTTTTCTTACACATATATGTATGTGTATGTGTGTGAGTATGTATGTAGTATGTATGCGTATATATTATATATCTTAAATTATACATACATGCCGTTATTAAACACTAATTCAATGCAAATGAATGGTGAACAGTAATAAAGTATTCTATGGAATTACTTCCCTTCCTAGATTTTTATAAGCTTCATCCTATTTCTTGAAGGCAATCTCAATGCTGATTCCATTTCCAAGCCGTTTCTGTATTTTACTTTTTCAGTACTGAGTTATATTTATAAAATATTTTCTATGATTACATCTAAAAATTCAGTTTTATGAATGAAGAATTTAAGGGGAAAAAAGGTTTAGGACCTTTATCAATTTCTTGAAACATTTAAAACACAAAATATTCTCACATTAGTATAAATCGTTGAAATAAGATATACAGAATTTGGATAGATTTATAGAGGACATATGAATTTACTAATTATTTTTAGCTTTCAAAGAGTAAAAATGAATTCATGTGAATTATGCAAGAAAAGAAGTTTTCCAAAAAATCCTTTTCCCTTTTTGCATTCATAATGTTTCTTGTAAATATTCAAATAATTCACATTTAAAAATTTTAGTCCATTACAGTTAGTAATAACTACCTGAAAATGCAATTTTAATCGAATTTAATTATCATTTTCCACCTAATACATCCTGCCTTATAGAGTTCGGTAGAAGTCGATTGGTGTTAAGTTCATTTTCTTTTTTAGTATGCTTACGCTGTACTAATACATTCTTCGCAACTCTTAACTTTTGTTGGAAAATTATCAGTACGGGCATCTAGAAAATGATTCTTAGGCGATGCTAAGATTCTTATTATTTTTAAGCACTGTCATGTCAGAGCACTTAAAACAATCCCATTGCTTGAGAGTAGATTAACATATCCTCATATTCCCACTCAAAAATAAAAACTGCGAGTCGAAATTAGGAGTTTGCGAATAGGAAGCCTTAATTAAAAAGCAATTACAGGAAACGTTAATCAATTCTTAATATTGTTACGAATTTCACATTTATTTGGCTATTTATTTAGAATTGTAATTAGATTTGCTTCATGTTGCCTTAGCAACGCAGACGATTTTTTAAGAGAAAGCTACGCCAAAAAAAAAAATAGCAATAAAAATAAAAGAGCGCGTGCATTTAATGCTTAATAAATAAATATCTCGTAATTACTGTTGCCATCCAGAAAAATCTAGAAACATCGTGATTGTTCTACTGATAATTAAAAAGCTTATAAAAGCCGAGGTGAAACACCTCATCTCAGTTAGTGAGTTAGTTGTTGTTGTTGCTGTTATACTTGTAGCTGTAAAAAGCGAACTGCTGTTTGTTTACTTAATGCTGTATTGATTGTAGTGATTTCGCTGTGAGATAGAACTATTTTATCTGTTTTGAACTGAGTTTTTGCTAAACGTTTGAGATATTGTGATATTGTGCGAAGATTTGTGAAGAAATATTTCAGCATTTTAATTTATTTATTGTGAAAAAAATAAATTTTTGTTAACCTTTTACGACTTGTGCATTCAATATATTACGAACCCGTACGCACGTAACAATTTTTGGTGTCAGAAGTGGGATTTTTGAATGCCATTAACTAGAGCAATGGAAGAACAATTAAGGCAATTCATGGCAGCCTTTGCTGCATTTAAAGAAGAAATTAAAGCTGGCCAAGATTCCGTGAAAGAGGAGATGAAAGCTGTTCAAGAATCTGTTAAAGATGAAATGAATTCTGTTCAAGAAAAGATGGAGAAATCTGTTAAAGATGAAATGAATTCTGTTAAAGATGAAATGAATTCTGTTCAAGAAAAGATGGAGAAATCTGTTAAGGAAGAAATGAATTCTGTTCAAGAAAAGATGGAGAAATCCGTTAAGGAAGAGATGAGAGCCGTTAAAGCAAGTCAAGAAGAGATGAAAAAGGAAATTACTTGCATAATAGAAAATAAATTTGAGACTATGGAAGGCAGAATAGATGCGGTTGAAAATAAAGTTTCTTCTGTCAAAGAACAAATAGAAGAGAGAGTTTCTGCCGTAGAACAACAAATCGATTACAGAGTTTCTGCTGTGAGAGAACAAATTCAAGAAAGAGTTTCTGCAGTGGAACAACAAATTGATGACAAAGTTTCCGCAGTTGCCAAAGAAGTTGATACTTTAAAGAAATTCGTAGCGACGGCTGGAAGCAGTTCGGATACTTTTAAATTCCTAGCCATGCCTGCACATCCTTCTCTGAAGCTATCGACATATGATGGGAAGACCTCCTGGCAAGTGTATAAGACACAATTTTCTATAGTTGCGGAAGCAAATGGATGGGATTCCCAAGCTAAGGCCTGTCACCTTGCGGCTTCTCTGAGAGCAGACGCAGCGGACATCCTTCAAACTCTTCCCGAAAACAAAAGGCTAGATTTCGAAGCTCTGTCCGGTGCTTTAGAGCTGCGTTTTGGAGAGAAGTGTTTAAAAGATTACAGCAGGCTGCAGTTAAAATCCCGTCAACAGAAGCCTACGGAAACACTCCAGGAGCTCGCCACGGATGTTGAAAGGCTGTCCCACCTCGCCTTTTCGGAGTGCCCGACAGAAACAAGAGAAATCCTGTCCCTGCAATACTTCATCGACGGCATCCGGGATCCTGAAATACAGAAAGCACTGCGAATGGCTGATGTGAAGGACTTAAAAAGTGCTCTGGTGTATGCCATGAAATTCGAGGCAGCACAGCAAGCCACTCGTAGAGACCGCCACCCAATCAGAGCTGCTCACATACAAGAACCAGTGGATCCAATGACTGCTCGCCTAGACGATTTAACCAGAAAGGTGAATGCTTTGACACGGAATACTGGTGACAAGAAACCGTTCGTAAAGTGCTGGAACTGCGGTGCTGAAGGGCACATTCGAAGAAACTGCAGAACACCCCAGGGCACGGATGTTAAGACCGCGCCTCTCAAGAAGGAGGGAAACTAATTCGTGGCCATCTCGCGGGGCGGAGGTTGCCAGATAATGAAAAGCCCCAGTTTAAAGCGCTTCAGATTTCTGCAGTGAGTGGCGGCAATAACGGAATTTTCATCATGGGACAAATCAATGGAATTCCTTGTAACATGACGATCGACACGGGAGCCAATGTTACCATCATTCGAAAAGATTTGGCTCAACAACTCGAAGGTAAACTTATCTGGACGCCGCCCTGCGTTACCCTCCAGACTGTGTCCGGGGAGAAGATCGATATAGAGGGGAAATTAAACGTTAACATCACGTTTGGAAGTGCCACTTACCATCACACGGCCTATGTAGCAGAAATTACAGACCCTTGCATACTCGGATTGGACTTTTTAAGGAAACACAATTTTTCCTTGGACTTTAAAAATAACGAACTGCATTCTGCCTCTGAAGACATAACTTTATTCGAAATTAATGATGAAGGAGTGAAATCTATCCACAAAATAATAGCTCAAGACGATATCACAATACCGGCAAGAACAGAAATTTTACTTCCTGGATCCATAGCCGAAAATAGAAATTTCCGCTACGGCGTCATGGAATATCCCAAGAATTGTAATAGCCCTAAAGGAGTATTAATAGCCTCAGCACTCGTCGACCTATCAGGGACCGTTATCCCGGTGAGAGTTGCCAATGTAACTGATAAGGCGAGGGTTATTAAGAAAGGTGAAGTGGTTGCAGAATGTACCCCAGTAACCAGCGTTGAAAGAAAAAGTAACATCTCAAAACCCGTGTCTTCCGACAACATTATATCGGAGTTACTGCAGAATGCGCAATTAAACGATGAAGAAAAGAATGCTGCCGAGCGTGTTATTAAAGATCTTCAAGATGTTTTCTCCCGTTCGTCTTCTGACGTTGGTCGAACCAGTTTGACTCAACATAGAATCGATACTGGTGATCATCCACCAATCAAGCAACATCCAAGACGTCTGCCGATTGCGAAACAGGAAGAGGTACGAGCACTTTTAAAGGACATGCAAGAAAGCAATGTCATCGAGCCTTCAGCAAGTCCCTGGGCATCTCCCATCGTCCTGGTGAGGAAGAAAGACGGATCAACCAGATTTTGCGTTGACTATCGCCGGTTGAACGAGGTTACGAAGAAAGACAGTTACCCTCTTCCTAGAATTGACGATATTCTGGATACTCTTTCTGGAAGCAAGTGGTTCTCGACACTTGATTTAAAGAGTGGATATTGGCAGGTAGAAATACATCCTGATGACCGAGAAAAGACGGCATTTACTACAGGACAAGGACTTTGGCAGTTCAAGGTGATGCCGTTTGGACTATGTAATGCGCCAGCTACATTCGAACGTCTAATGGAGACTGTTTTAAAAGGTCTTTCATACGAAGCCTGTCTGATATACCTGGATGACATCATCATCGTCGGGAAGAGTTTCGAAGAACATTTGGAAAATCTTAGAAAGGTGCTTCAGAAACTGAAAGAAGCCAATCTGAAGTTGAGTACCGCTAAATGCAAATTATTCAGACAGGAAGTGACTTACCTCGGACATGTCATCTCTGCTGAAGGTGTGCGCACGGATCCTGAAAAAGTGTCAGCAGTTAAACACTGGAGACGTCCCGAAAATGTCCACCAGTTGAGAAGCTTTCTAGGGCTTTCTACCTACTATAGGAGATTCGTGAAGGATTTTTCTTCCATCGCAAGACCCCTTCACAAGCTGACAGAGAGCAAGCAAAAGTTCGTGTGGACAAAAGAATGTGAGAATGCATTTAAGAACCTGAAGGAAGCCTTAACATCTGCTCCAATCCTGACGTATCCTAAGCTCGACAGACCATTTATTCTCGACACGGATGCGAGTAATGAAAGTGTCGGCGCTGTTTTGTCCCAAGAAATAGAGGGCCAAGAACGTGTAGTAGCTTACTGGAGCAAGTGCCTATCTAAACCGGAGAGGAATTACTGTGTCACCAGGAAAGAGTTGCTCGCCATAGTCAAAGCCGTAGAACATTTCCATCATTATTTATACGGCAGAAAATTCCTGCTCCGCACAGATCATGCATCATTGGCCTGGCTTTTAAATTTCAAGAATCCTGAGGGTCAGATAGCTAGGTGGATACAGAGACTCCAGGAATATGACATCATCATCCGTCATCGCAAAGGACAGTCGCACGGAAACGCTGACGCCTTGTCTAGAAGACCTTGCCCGGAAAACTGCCGATATTGTTCCAGGGTCGAAGCTAAATACCAACTGGTTAATCCAGTTGCACGGCAAATTACAGCATCAACATCGGCTGATCCAGACCCATGGAGTGACAAGGAAATCAGGAAAGACCAGATGGAAGACCGTGATATTAAACCCATAATTGAGTTAATGGAGACCTCAAACAGAAAACCTACCTGGCAGGATATTTCGAGCTATAGTCCCACGACAAAACAATATTGGGCTCTCTGGGACTCACTCCATATTCGAAACGGCGTCTTGTACCGAAAATTCGAATCGGATGATGGAAAAACATTCCGATGGCAGCTGGTACTCCCAAGATCCCGAATCCCGGACGTCCTTAAAGAACTACATAGCAGCCCTGCAGGAGGTCACTTCGGAATAATGAAGACCTTGCAGAGAGTTCGGGAGCGTTTCTACTGGAATAATGCAAAGGATGACGTGCAAAAGTGGTGCCGAACTTGCGATGCCTGTGCAAGTCGGAAAGGACCGAAGAAACGCAGCCGGGGGAAGCTGCAACGTTACAATGTAGGAGCACCTTTTGAACGTATCGCCTTTGACATCTTAGGACCTCTGCCACGAACTGCTGATGGCAACAAATACATCCTCGTTGCCATTGATTACTTCACCAAGTGGCCTGAAGCGTATCCTATTCCTGATCAAGAGGCTGTCACAGTAGCAGAGATGATGATACAGCACTGGATTTCCAGATTCGGAGTGCCTCTTCAGTTACATTCCGATCAGGGAAGGAATTTTACCTCGGCTGTAGTCAAGGAACTCTGCAAGCTACTCGGCATTGACAAAACCCAAACGACGCCTTTACATCCCCAGTCGGACGGTATGGTAGAGAGGTTTAATCGAACCATCCTCAATAACCTCTCATTAGTGGTTTCCAGAAACCAACAGGACTGGGACAAGAAGTTGCCACTATTTTTACTGGCTTACCGCAGTGCTGTCCACGAGACTACCGGCTATTCCCCATCTCAGATGCTCTTCGGTCGTGACCTTCGTCTGCCATGTGATCTTTTGTTTGGTCGCCCTCCGGATGCGCCTTCATCGCCTGAGGAATACATTCAAGACCTCCAGGCCCGGTTTGAAGTGATGCACAACTTTGCACGAGAGCGAGTCAACTTGGCGACGGAGAAGATGAAGACCCGCTACGACACGAGAGCTACTGGACATCGTTTCAACGAAGGAGACAAGGTGTGGTTATGGAATCCGACTCGTCGAAAAGGACTTTCTCCGAAACTACAATCACCTTGGGATGGTCCTTACACAGTCCTAAACAGGCTGAACGACGTCGTGGTTCGGATCCGTAAGTCATCGAACTCTAAACCTAAAGTCGTTCATTACGACAGGTTAGTTCATTACTATGGCCATAGTACGTAGTGTATATAATTGTAAATAGTAATGTACATAGTATAAGACCATGGTCCTATTTGTATTTAGTATTTGATTTGTATTTGTTAAGTAGTAGTATTTGATAAGTATTTGTGTTTAATAGCATTTGTATTTGATAGTATTTGTACTTAGTATTTGAATTGTATTTCGCGTTGGATAGAATTTAATTTGCTGAAAGTCACTTATTTTAATTATTGTTTATTTTGTTATTATAAAGTAATGTTTATTATAGCACTGATGCTTTAGTTGTAAGTTTGGCTTCCTGTCCAGGGATTGTACTGCCCGGGACGTGCAGTCCTTGGGAAGGGGGTAATGTTACGAATTTCACATTTATTTGGCTATTTATTTAGAATTGTAATTAGATTTGCTTCATGTTGCCTTAGCAACGCAGACGATTTTTGAAGAGAAAGCTACGCCAAAAAAAAATAGCAATAAAAATAAAAGAGCGCGTGCATTTAATGCTTAATAAATAAATATCTCGTAATTACTGTTGCCATCCAGAAAAATCTAGAAACATCGTGATTGTTCTACTGATAATTAAAAAGCTTATAAAAGCCGAGGTGAAACACCTCATCTCAGTTAGTGAGTTAGTTGTTGTTGTTGCTGTTATACTTGTAGCTGTAAAAAGCGAACTGCTGTTTGTTTACTTAATGCTGTATTGATTGTAGTGATTTCGCTGTGAGATAGAACTATTTTATCTGTTTTGAACTGAGTTTTTGCTAAACGTTTGAGATATTGTGATATTGTGCGAAGATTTGTGAAGAAATATTTCAGCATTTTAATTTATTTCTTGTGGAACGAATAAATTTTTGTTAACCTTTTACGACTTGTGCATTCAATATATTACGAACCCGTACGCACGTAACAATATTATCATATGGATAACACTTATTCAGTTTTTGATCACGTGTCATGGCGAACTAGTATTCGGCACTTATAAAGGAAAGAAAGGTTTAAATACCCTGAAATACATATTCCTTTTTTCGACTGCAGAACCATTTAAGAGATTATTGGATTTAGTATGCCACTAGATATTACTAGCGGAAGTACCCGATGGCAATTAAGTTAGATAGAGGGTAATAAATCTAACAAACAGAGAGAACGATACCGCTGTAATCCTTCTTTAATAACGATGCAAAAAATACGATTCATAGTCATAGATTTTTCAGTCTGATGCGATATGGAACCCACATAAAAATTTCCATAGAAAAATAAACTATAGATAGAAAAGTAATAATAGATAGAAAAATAAACTATTTTCTCTCATTATATCAGCAACAATGGGACGCAGTTTTTAAAGATTTTAGTATTTCTAATCAAATGGTCGAAAAAGCTCAAGTTCCATCCAATATTTCACCTATATTCAATTTTAGTCGATTAAATACGGCAAAACGTTTATCATAATTGATCAAAAATCAATAACACGAACAAGCAAACAGACATTCTACCTTATATATACATATATATAGATTTTGTTAAACTTACAAATTTTTGGTTAACAAACTCTACGATTTCAAAGCGAGTTGTAGCAATACTTTTCGAAATAAAGCATTTTTATCTCCAAAGTCCCTGATTGTTGCCATTCAGAAAAATGAGTGCGAAAATTAATGTTTTTGGAGTTTTTAATTGATATTTTGGCTGATTAGAGTCGTACGAAGATGGAAATAGTCGAAATGGCTTTCCACGAATTTTTGGAATTGGGAGTAATGTATTTAATGTTTGGCAATGCTATTTTTATTTCATCGTAAAACTTAGGAATTTTTTATTAACAAACTGCAGGATTTGAAAGCGAGCAGTGGCATCAACTTTTGAAATAAAGCAGATTTTCTTCTCCTGATTGCGATACTTTTACCACTCGGAAAAGGGGCGAAAATGATCGTTTTTCCGAGTTTTTAATTAATATCTCTGATTTTACCTTTTTTTAAAAAACAAAGTGGGGGGACGTCGATCTTTTCCAGAACACAGAAAAGAATGGTAGAAAGTTTGGTGACGATAGCTATAGTAGTGACTGAGTTATTAGCGAACAAACAAATTTAATATCATACTCCTTAATAACAAAATTGACGTTGTAGTTTGTAAGGTATTTTCTCCATCCTTTTCCAGCATACCTTCGTAGTGTAACTGGAACCATATTCTAGAGGTCCACAGTTTGAGTCCGGGGAGGGCAATGCACATTTTTCAAACCTCCTGTTTCGAAATAAGGACTCTACAAATGGCGCCCGAACGAAAATGGGATGGACAATAATTCGTCCCCGCCAAGATTTGGCGAATGGGTCTCTAGTCGGCCTTGGTAGTCGGCCTAGTCCCTAAAGGGGGAGTATATAAGATATTTTATCACTTCTTCCATGAGGCATTCGTCGTATAACTGAAAACATACTCGGCGCGTATTCGAGAGGTCCAGAGTTCGAGTCCCGGCGAGGGCATTGCAAATTTTTGACATCTCCTGCTGCAAAATAACCTAATGACTCTACTACTCTAAAGTCTATTTTTGAAATATATCATCAAATGTAATACAACCAGCAGTAGAACGGATAACACTACTAAACACTTGTAGTTCCCTCGTGTGTGGATCTGAACAGCTGAGTAAGTTAGCTGTATATTTTCTCCTAACAAGAATAAGAAACAGTTTTCCCTTGAAGATATTTCACAAAAGCGTTGTTTGTAAAAGAAGCAACTCTCGAATACTTTATCATTAAAATACACAAATATATTATGTATCGGAAACACAGCTTCCTTCCGGCATGTAGTTTTCGAGAGTTTATAATATCAAATTAACTCCTTTTCTTTAATATATTAATTTATTACTTTCACTCTAAAAAATCTCCGGTTTTATAGTCTCAATACATAGTTATCCACTGTTAAAGTTATAAAGTATTTCTCCCGCCTTCTTCGCACGCCTTTTAGTTGTAGTGGTCAGCAAGCTCGACGCGTACTCGAGAGGTTCGTGGTTCGAGTCCCGAGAAAGGCATTGCTCATTTTTCACGTTTCCTGCTTTCAAAAACTTCCTAATGACTCTACAGTGGCGCCTGAACTAAAAATGGTGGTGGATGATGATTCTCCGACACCGGGATTTGGCGATTGAGTCCCCAAAACCCCAGCCGCTCTTCAAAAGGGGGAGTATGTAAGGTATTTCTCCCGCCTCCTTCGCATGCCTTCGTGGTGTAGTGATCAGCACGTTTGATGCGTATTTGAGAAGTTTGTGGTTCGAATCCCGGCGAAGGCATTGCTCATTTTCCATGTCTCCTGCTTTCAAAAACCGCATAACGACTCTAAAAAGTCATCGCAACGAAATCCTTTTTGTTTAGAACGTTTTCAATTCTGAGAAAAACGTTTTTGTTACTAGAGACTAGCGAGAAAATAAAACAACCGTGTAGAGGCTTTTTTACTTAACTAAATATTCGCTTACGCCAAGAAAAGCACTGTCATGAAAGACAATCTAGAAATAGTTTTTCCAATTTCCTCCTCGCAGTATTATATTCCTTCTTCAAAATCACCACGTAAGACTTTTTGTCTGGCAATTTATCCGCTCTGTCGTGAATGCTAGGTGAATAATGGAAGAGTTGTCGGAAATTCTGAATAAAATCAGTTTCCTTCTGAAATTCCTATCAGTCTGTAAGAATTCCTTCTTTAAACTATCTTAATATTATAACAGAGGCTTTGTTGTAGTTTTTGAGTAAATTTATGATTATGATTATTAATATTATCCCAGTAGATTCTTTCACGAAAAATCAGCAATGCTTCACCGCACAGAATTTGTTTTCTAGAGGTCCAGGGTTCGAGTCTCGGGGAAGGCAATGTACATTTTTCAAATCTCCTGTTTCGAAATAACCTAATGAAATAACAAATGGCGCCCGAACTAAAATGGGGTGGATAATAATTCGTCCCCACTAGGATTTGGTGAATGGGTAGCTAGACGCCCTTTAAAAGGTTGAGTATATAAGGTATTTTCCACTTGTGCCAGCAGGCTTTCGTAGTATAACTGAAAGCATACTTGGCGCGTATTCGAAAGGTCCAGAGTTCTAGTCCCGGCGAGGGCATTGTACATCTTTTACATCTCCTGCTGCAAAATAACCTAATGATTCTACAAAGTCTCTTTTTTAAATATGCATGGGTACATCAAATGTAATACAATTTATAAGACTACTAACCTATTAGAAATGTTATTATGTTTGACGAAATGGGAAGCAGAATATGTGCAGTGCTTTCATTGATATTCAAACTTCGGGCCCCTTGTTTGCCCAACCAGATGTGTATACAGTCACATCATGAAGGTATTCTGGGAAAAAAGAGAAACGTTTTTACGATCTCCGGCATTTAAAGAGCGACAGAAGAGGAGGGACCCCAGTCGCAAGTCCAGGTAATGACGAATTATTGTCTACTATATTTTAGTTCGGGCGCCTCTTCTCGAATCATTAGGTACCATGCATCAGGAAGTATTAGGTAGCAGGGAGATTCTAGAGTCATTGGAGCAGGAAATACGACATATCACTTCCCGACTGTTAGTCTTACGTGTTTCCACTGCACGACGAAGGCACTCAGTAAGCAAGAAGAAAGTTAACTAGAACTTAAAAAAATTTGCTTTCCCAATTAATTAAATGTTTACATGGTGAAACGTTGGAAGTCGCTTGAGCTAATTGCATGAATGTTTTATATGACGCTGGAACAGGGGTGGCCAACATTTCTGGGAAGAGTGCCATTATCTGTAAAGAAAAGTTATGCATGCCACTTCCAAACTTTCCAACGTACTAAAAATATAAAAAAGGGAAAAGGTGAAAAGATTTTAATCATAGGCGAATTATGGGATTTTTACGCAAATAACACGTTTTTTATGCAAGTCTGAGTAGTGGATATTTAAAAAATAATATATAAAAAATATAATAATATCTGAAAGCTTTCAAATTTTACATTACGTCCAGAGGGGCGTTTTTTCAACGTTTTGTGTGCTACCTTCATTTATTAAATGTCATGTTCTTCGCATTTAAAACATAAAATTCAATTCAACATCAATATCGCATGAACATATCTTTAGAATTTCCGATACACAATCTCGCGCGCTGGAGATAAAAATGTTTTTTTCTGTACAATGTTGCCATTGATCGCTTTGAAATAGTTGAGTTTGTTAATCAAAAATTCTTTAAAGTGTTACAAAATATGAAATCGATAATAAAACAAATTTAAGTTCCAAATTTGGGCATCGAGATGCCCACATTCAGAAAAAGACAACGTTATTCAAAATTTGATAGCTCTAGGTTCCGTTGTTTTACCACATGGCGAGAAACATATGTACATTTACGCAGGTTCTTCATTATTTAATATTTTTAAATGTAATACAGCGCAATAATAGTTGGTGGCAACAATTTGAAAATTGAAACGCGTGTAGTGAATCAACGCAAAATGGCAAAATGAAATTAGTAGTCCTTCAGGGCAAATTGCTCTTTTGGACGAAAAAGAAGGTTAACAGAAGACTCATCGACTGCGAGCTCAACGAAAAACCTTTGAGGCACTTAACAAAGCTTTATGCACAAACATTAAAACCTGAAATTTTTCAGTTTTTTCAAATATATATATATTAATAATTTTGTGCTCACGTCTGTGTGTTTCTTTGTAGAAAGGTTTAAGCTGGTTATTTGCGAGCGAGCTCCTTTTTTTATACATTGATCAAAGTCAAGAGAGAAATGGAGGAAAAAAATAGATTTAGATGATGGAAGTAGTTACATTGTCTTGGAAAGTTAAGATTATTAAAACCCTTAAATACATATAACATATTTATGTGAAAATCAATTTCATTATATTCGAAGGACATCTTATTACATTTAAAGAAGAGTTATGGACACTTTTAAACAAGGAAACAAAGCGTACTAGAGAGACTAATCGGAAAAATTAAAATTAAAATGCATTTGAGGAATAAAATGCTAGAATTCCTTGGAACTACAATATTGAGTTTCTCTTTAAGCTGCACTTAAATGTTTCGTAGTTTAGAAGTTCTAACGATCATGAATAAGCAAAATTTTTCCCTTTTTTTCAGGGAGGTTACAATTTCCGCATCTTTAACATTGCAGTTGCAAAGAATCCTGTTATTCTAAGTTACTTGAAAATGCATCGTGCTATGCTAAAGTTTAAGATTTTAATCCTTCAACGTGAGCATCTTTTAAAAGTAATATGGCTAAAGAGAAATGAGTAATTTAATCTTGTCCCAAAACATTCACTTCCAAGTTGCTACACAATGGCTGTTCGCACACTTTTTAGACGATTTTGCATTGTTATTTAAAAAAAAATCTACTTAAAATGCTTTTTTTTAGCTGCAACTAAATTTTTCAAAGTATCGTTTGCTACTTGACAGTTTTGTTTTTTTCATGCAAAATGGGGCTTTGAAAGAAGCAATAATGAAAGGCTATTTGTGTTCTTTCCGAAGAAAGTTATTCATATCTAGTTATTAAAAACGCCGTGAAAATTACGCTTTTTCGATATATAAAAGTATGATAGTAAAAAATAAAAAAAAAAAAAAAAAAAAAAAAAAAACGCCAGAGTTTGCCTTCAAGTTCTAAAAATTCTCCCAAATGCGTATCCAAGGAAAAAACGGAATGTTTCGAATGCTGCCAAGGTAAGATCTTTAACATTAGAAGAAAATCCAACAAAGGACAAGTTGCAAAATCATTAAAATGCTCAATGTCAACTGTAAACAAAGTGAATAATGCTGATTTAAATCTTCAAAAGACGAAAACACATGACGTGCATTATCTTTCTCCACAACATATCGTCGAACGCAGACAATGCTCCAGAATTCTTTATGAGAAAAATTAATCCGGATAAAACTGGACGGTACTTACGAAAAATACCGTAGACAACAAGAGACGGCACCAATCACGCCAAACCAAAAAATCCCATTTAGCAAATAAAACAAAAAACGTTCTATTCTTATTTTTCTTTCAAATTTATTATATTATCATTTATTTATATTTAATTTTTCATTTAAAATTTCCACTACTTTTTCCATAATATCGACATTTCGTGAACATTAACAAATTTTTTTGAGGCCGGTAAGATTCCAAAACTTTGGAAATATTCAACAGCATGCTCTCCTGTAGTAGGCATTTCCCAAATTTTAATTATTTTTCCTTCGAAAATGCGTGATAGAGGGGGAAAAAGAGTCTTTACTTAAGAATAATAACTAACACGTGTATTCAAGGTTTACACCAAACCCAGCGTGTTTGAAGACTTTTCCATTTTTGGCGAAATATCGCGTAGTATGGCGTCTTTTCTTTAACAAGGATAAATGGTCAACGAGTTTTTACGTAAGTAACAAATGGACAATTATTGTCAGAATGGATGAATTTTGGGTGCATTTAAAGAAATCCATTTTTTATCAGCAAAGACCTGAAAAAATCTTAAAACATGGCTAAAAAATCTAAGGAAAGATTTCAAAGGGATTTATGATTGTTACTGTTTTGATATAATGGCAAATTAAAAATAAGGAGAGTACAGAAAAATGTTAAGATCAACTCTACATATTATTAGGAATATATTTTATACCCGATTTTCAAATCTTTACTGACAGTACCATGAATCAGTAGAGTTGCATCAAGAAAACGCAAGTAGCTGCACGCCAAAATCCACTGTTAATTTCTTGGAAAAATTCTGATGTGTACACCACATGACTTCCTTGTGCGGAATATTAAATTATACGCATTTTGCATTTCATTTAAACTTATTGGACTGAATTAAATTTACTTCATAGATAACCCATAAACCACAGCAGAATAAATGCACTTTTTAAAATTCACTATATTCGTTTACCATAGCGACACTCTGGCGCTAGCTTCACTTAACAGCGTTACATCTCATTCATTTTATAATTCAGAATGCACAAAAATTATGTATATCATCTGAAGAATTACCTAATCCTTGCCACATGTTCTATTAAAATACTTGAAATTAAACAAAAAAAAGGGGAAAAAAAAAAAAAAAAAAAAAAAAAAAAAAAAGAAAAGAAAAAGAAACAGTTTTCCACAGACGATTCAGTATATCTCATTCATTTAATTCAGTTCTCACTTCGCGACAAGACAAAAATACATTAAAACTCAAAATATCTATATTACAAATTACGAAGTAAATCTTAAACACTTATTTCTTCGAATAAATTCCAAAATTGGTTAAACATGATTTAATTTGCAATAATAAAGGAAGGCGTTATCTTTGTTGCTGCGAAGCTCAGTTTCTCTAGATTGGCCACAAATCCCTTATTCTAGTAAGTTTCAAATGTAAACAAATATGGTTGCCGCAGGAAAAATGATTAGGCTTAGCCGCACGTAAACAACTTTTAAATTGTTGAAAATTGTACAGCTATAACATGCAGGTTAACTAAAGGCATAAAAACTTTAACCGGAAGATAAGAACGACATAATTCTATTATTTTTAAAGCAAAAGATGCACAATTTACACACATAAAAGAATTAAAAAAAACTGGGCTCAATGAGCCGAGTAACAGAGTGGATATATATACATATATTTGTATACTTTTGATGGCGCCGATTGGAACCAAAATAGGAGGTGCACATCTGCATCTTATAGCAGTCCTATATACAAAATTCCAACGTTCTGAGGCTACTCGTTTCTGAGTTATGCGAGATACGTGCATACGTACGTACGCACAGAGGCCACGAAAAAAATCTCTTCAGAATCCATTTTAAATCAGCTTTATAATTTTTTGGGGGTAAAAAAGTCCTTTATTGTGTCCTTATGTACAGTTGTCCTGCAAAAACATCGTTAAATTGCATTCGATAGCGGTCAAAATGGATATTTTGTTGAAATATGATACACGAAATTTTTCGCGATTACGATACTTCCTGTTTACTTCGTACAAGGAACTAAAAAGTGAACAAGAAATGGTGTCAAGGCCATATGCCTAATTTATATCCCTATTAAATCTCTTAACATATCACCCATGGATTTTTACGCTTTTGGACTTTTAAAAAATGGATTCGCCAAACGTCGACCTACACTCTTCGTGGATTTTGGAAAGCTGTTCAAGAAGAATGGGATCAAATACCTTTTCCAATACTACAAAAATCTTTATTGTTTTAAAAATTATAACGTAGAAGGATATTGGAGAATAAAGGTAATGAAATAGAACATTTAAAACACAAACTTTTAACTGAAATATTTCTGTTAATACAGTGAAAGAAAAATAGGCGAACAGCCTCTACATAGTATAATATAAATATTTCATTTTTTCAGAGGCGCGTGAAACCACCTGAGTTAAAGATGAGGGATTACTGTTGTAAAACTATACATGGTTAGGATATTACAGTATCTTCGTCTCACACAGGCTGTGCAAATAGTAGAAGCATAAATATAGAGAAAACGATAAGGGCATAAAGTATTAATAAGTACTTTTTCGTTTACTACCCCGGGAAGAAAAATTTTTTTAACAGCTCGAGCTTTGAAATTGAGCCCCGGGCAACTTTTAAGACTTCAAAGTGTATTATAAAAAGAATTACAATAAGAGCAGGTATCCAGATATTCAGACCTTTTCCAGACTTGATAAATGACCTCAACTCTAATGATTGTTTCTGTCGATACGGTTCACCCCCCTGCTCACCGAAACAAACAAACGATTCCGGACGTGCAAAAATAATCGTTCGGTTTTTGGTTTTTACTCTTTTCTCAACGATTGCCGGGACTTAGCTTTGATAGATGATCTTTAAAAGTCTTAAGTTTTTTTAGAAGGATCAATAGTTGTTGTTGAGAGTGGTTTTCTTTCCATCTCCTGTTAAAAAAAGTTCATGGCGGTGAAACTTTTTCCAGTCTGGGACAAGCCAACTTTAGAGTGTAAGCGGGATTTAAGGCTAATTAATCAAATACAGGGAAAGAAATTATTATTTTTTTTCTTGAAACTATTGGAATGAAACTATTACATTAGGGATATTATATCCTAGTCTGTTTCGGAGAAATAACTCTTAGTGTAAGCTAGAATTGCTGCCTAGAAGGTTATCAGTAGCATAAATATTTTCATTGAAGGATTAACATTGCAAGATGTGATACAACAAATTATAGGGAGCCAGTACTGAAAATCAAAGAAGAAAACAACTGTAAAGAGTTATCAGAGGTTTGTTAATGTATTGCTCGAACTTTAGCTCTGAGAGAAGAAAAAATTCTTTCAAGGTTAAACAAATATTTGGCAGAACTCCTACCCGACCGTGAAAATTCATGCTGTGTGTATTTTTTATCTGAATCGGAGGAATCCGTAAAGAAAAATTAACAAAGGTAAACTGGGCAGGAGGAAAAAGGTACAGGAGTATGAGTAAATAAACTCAAACAGAAATTAAAAGAAAGAAAAGAAAAAGAATATCTAAAAGGTTTCAGATTTTAAATTACGTCCAAAAGGGTGTTTTTCTAACATATTGCTCGTTACCTTTATTTATTAATATCATGTTCTTCGCACTTAAACCATAAAATTCAGTTCAACAGTAATATCGCAAAATAATTTCTAAATAAGCCTACCTTTAGAATTTTCGATACAAAGTCTCGCGCGCAGGAGATATTTTTTTTTCGTAAAGTGGTGCCATTGCTCGCATTGAAATCTTTGAGTTTGTTAATCAAAAATTCGTTAAAGTATTACAAAATACGAAATCGATAATAAAACAAATTCCAAATTCGGGCTTCCAGTTGCCCATATTCGCAGTAGGATTACGTCATTCAAAATTGGATGGATCTAGGTACAGTCGTTTTATCACAATGCGACAAACGCATATGCACTTATGCAGATTCTTCATTATTTAATTTTCTTTAAATATAATACAGGAAGATAATATTTGGTGGCAACAATTTGAAAAGTGAAACGGAGATTCAGTGACAAGTTGAACCTCTGTCTAATATTATCTTTGTTTAACTAATTTAGAAAATTACGTATGGCAACAGTGGAGGTTGTTTACATTTTCGTTTTGAGCTCGTTCTTTTTATGAGATAAATGGCTTCGATTTGCATTTCATGTGTATTAGATAATTAATGAGTATTATTTTAAGCCATTTATATTTTTAAGTGCTGTTTTGAGATAATGAAACTACAGCTGTCACTGATTAGATTTGTAAATAAACTATTTGTGTGTAACGAGATGTTTTCTTGAATAACTGTTTACACTCATTTCCATTACTAATTCTTCTGATGTTCGAGGGCAAAACGAGACATTCAGAGTGATTCGACGCAAAATCGCAAAACGAAAACAACAGTCCTTCAGAGACAGAGCCCCTTTGGGCTAAAAATGTTGAATTCAATGGTGCAATAGAAGTAGAACTCGTTTAAAACTGAAAGGTAAAATTCATTTCTGGTAGAAGAAAATTTTGAAGTGACAGTAATTTATTGATACGGCATATTGATATGCAACATAATATATGTATTATGAATTATTATTGCATATTAATATGCAACATTGTTTGCATAAATTTGTCATACTAACATGAAGAATTACGTTCTTTTGGCTAAACGAAAGAAGTTAGAATAAATGTAGTAAGCCTTCTCTGCATGTCCCGTGCAATGAAAATGAAGTCACAGTTATGATGTCACGGTCGCTGCCGTAGACGAAGTTCTGGTTGGTTTTGTGTACACTTTAACTGGTGCTGTCTATATGTTAACTACATCTCAATGACTGTTTATAAGTCTCTCGTTCTAATTTTAATACTTAACATACTTGTTTTCTACTTAGTACAGAGAAAAATCTCAAGGATTGACAATTAATGTTTCAAATTAATAAAATTTAAATACACTGCACACACACACACACAAAGCAGTTCTATATCTCCCGTTTTACTGGGCCGATAGACGAAAGTCAAACTGCTTCATGTCTCGAAAGCGTGACTTAGGATATATATTAGATTTATATATAGCATTATTCTAATATAGGTATTCTGAGACAAAATCGGACTTTTACTGAAATGACATGCCATATTTCGATTCTATGACTCAAATTATGCCTAAATACTAAATTTTGTAAAATTTGGTGGGAAATTTACGGAGAAATTAAAAAATTTATCTTTGCGAATTTTTTTCAGTTTGCGTCAAGAATAGTTCACTTTGCGAAGTTCTTAATTTATAGCAAACTACTTACTTTCTTGTTTTTTCATTGATGCACGAGCGGAAAAGGGTCCATTGTTCGTTCTTTCAAATAAATTTAACAAAATGCGTAAACCACATTTTCGCTATTATCGCTTATAATAAGTACGCCAAATTTCAAAACTCGCCGAAATGTAAATTCATGTAAATCTTAGAAAATTTTGAACAAAAAACTCTAATTTTTTGCAGCTGTATTTGATCTGAATTAAAATTGCGGCGTTACTTCATTGTTGCCACCTACCATCCAGAAAAATAACTGCATTGTTTGGTAATTGATTATTACGAAAAATGAGTGACGTACATTTATACTAACTCGCCAAAGTTTTGGACCAAGATAAAAGAACCTGCATAGAAGGAAGGGTTCTAAGCCAAAGAATATGAATTTTTGTTAAGAAGGAAAACTTCTTCGCAGCACGAGTGGCTTCGCTCCAACGCAGATGGAAACAGCTGCGCATGCGCGAAATGTCTGACGCCAAAGCACCAAAGCTCGAAGTCGGCTTCGAAGTTGGAAGGTCAGTTTATCAAGAATTCATAAACCGAATATAGTTTTAAATTTCTTTAAACTTTAAAGGAAAAGAAAATATTTTTTCGCTCAAGTTAATTAATTAATGGATTAGTTATTTTGAGAAAAAAAGTTAAAAATCCAAATTTAATTTATCGCGAAACATCAAAAAAGAAACGTTTCGTGAAAGAACGTTTGTTCTTAACACGTGTTCCTGAAGTTCCTGTACACATCGCTGAGGGAGAAATTCTCGCCGCCAAAGCAAAGAATATGTATTGTTGTTCTTAGGCCAAATCCCTTGGCAAATTTTCCCTCCGCTTTGCAGCGGCGTAATAGCAAACTGATTTATATTACGTCTATAGAACCTTTCCTTCTTTACATACACTTTCTTTGTCTAAGCTGTCTTGCACAGAAGAAAGATGATGTTTAATTGGTGGAAGAACTGCCGTTATATGTGTCTGATCATTACTGACCGTACCATCAAAGCATACTATTAATGCTTAATGCTAATATGAGTATCCATAATATATAAGTTAGAAAGCATTCATGAGTTACTTCAAGACCTAACATCTGATTAATATCTATGAGATCATATTCTATGAGATAAAGCATCTTTTCGCTCATTATCCTCACGGAATGATGCGATACTCCCAGCAAAATTTACAAATGTTTGGAGAGAAAAGTTTACTCCATTTTATTTCCATCTACTTGGTATATCGGATATTTAATTGAGAATAACTTTGTTAAAGATGACTGTGCGAAACGATTTCTCAACGACTTTCTTTGCTTTCTAACAAGCGCGCTTCTAGCATCACAGGAATTTAAACTTTTAGAAAAGTGAAACAAAAGTGATTATTTAAATGAATAAACATTGTGTTTTGAAGATGTTCAGTACTGTACCTGGTGCTCATATTCCCGGAACTTTCTTTAGTCATACTATCTGAACACTGCAATTAGAATTTGCTTGATTTATTTTGCGCGATTCGTAGATGAATTTTAATATTTAGAGAAGAATATGCTATTCTGTTGTACATATGTATACCACGTGTATCTAATCGCAGCTAAACACTATTATTACTGCCTGTGTTTTTCCACAATGCATTATAATTACCATATCTCATTACCTGGTTTTAACAGAAACTTTTTAAAAACTCGTGAACAGAAACTTTGACGATCCTAAGCCAGATTAAATTACAATATTCACTGATAAAATACGGTACTTACGTATTATGAAGACTACCTAGATATCTTGCCAAAACCGGGGATCGGAAAACTGGCGATCGATACAATTTTGTTGACCCATCTACGTAAACTCATACTCAACACGTGGAAAGGATGTGAGATTCCGCAAAATGGTGGAACGAGCGACAAGGTGAACAAGTCGACATCATTTCGATAACTATTTAGCTGAATTTATTTGGCCGTAAATATAGGAAACGCCTTTCGATACTATTTTGAAAGCTATTTCCCGCCACCTTCCTCACCATTAACTTCAACGTTTTCTTTTAACCAGTTTTAAGTAAGCTAATTTTAATTTTTTAAAATTCGTATTTATTATATAGTTTATATATACACTGCTGGCCACTATAAATGCAACACCCTAAAGGAAGCATGCAAATTACATGAAATATACAACATGCATTAGCGGAGGTGAGATATGCAAATGATTAGAATTTCAGCGCAGACGCTCACCACGCGCACCTGTGGCGCCCCTTCAAAGCTCAATTTAAGGCTTGGAGTTTTCGACGATTTAAAGTTCGGCAATTGTGTTTTTTCTTGTGGTTTTTTCAAAAACAAAAACGATCAATTATGTCTCGTAGTAAACAGCGATCATCCTTTGATCAAGTATCCGATTTCGATAGAGGAAGGATGGTGGCCTATCGAGAGTAAGGATTATCTTTCAGGGAAATCGGTAGTCGTGTTGACGAAACCAAACAACTGTACTGCGGATATGCGAGCGTGGGATGCAGGAGGGTTCGACGGACCGACGTGTTCGATCGCATCCACCTCAGTGCACCATTTCACGTGATGGCAGGAACATTGTGCGCATGGCAGTGACGGATCGCTCAGTCACATCACGAACCATAGCACAGCACATTCAGTCTGTGACGCATCATCCAGTGTCTGCGCGTACCATTCGACGCCGTTTACAGCAGAGTGGTCTGTCCGCAAGACGTCCATTGCTTCGTCTACCCTTGAAGCGGAACCACAGACGTCTCCACCACCAAGGGTGCTATGAAAGAAGGATGTGAACGGCAGAATGGAATGAAATTGTCTTTACTGAGGAGTCACGCTTCTGTCTGCAACACCACGATGGTCGGATTCGAGTCTGTAGACACCGTGGAGAGAGAATGGTGAACAGCTGCGTTATGCATCGCCACACTGGTCCTGCACCGGGTATTATGGTATGGGGCGGTATTTGATATCACTCTCGCACTCCTTTAGTACGCATTTCCGGTACTTTAAACAGCCAACACTACATCTCCGAGGTAATGGAGCCAGTTGTCCTTCCTTACCTTCAGCGCTTGCCCACAGCCATATTTCAACAGGATAAAGCGCGACCACACGTGGCACGTATTGTCTAAGGGTTCTTAGTCAATCGCCAGATTGAATGGCTTCCCTGGCCAGCTCACTCTCCGGATCTTTCGCCGATAGAAAACATGTGGTCCATGGTTGCTGAACGACTGACCCAGATTACATCCCAAGCTGCCACACCAGATCAACTTTGGCAACGTGTGGAAGCTGCTTGGTCTGCTGTACCCCAAGAACACGTCCAAAGTCTCTTTGAATCAATGCCGAGGCTTGTGGCAGCGGTGATCTCCAACAATGCGGCTACTCTGGCTACTGATTCTAGAAGAAACCACACTTCACAGAAGTCTATAAATTTAATCATTTGATACTTGGTCAGCATGTTATCTACTAAATAAATTTTGTTGTGATATGTCTTGTCTTTCTTGATGTTGCAATTTGGGTGACCAGCAGGGTATATATACGTTTATCTATAATATGTATGTATGTATATATATATATTCGGAATATTTGGTTCTTAAGTTATTGTTCCTTTGTAATTAGGACTTTCATTTAAAAGAATTTATAAAGATAAACCAAAAATCGCCAACAGAAATTTTTATCGCCAAATGTCACCAAGATAGTCTTTATAGCACTTAAGTCCTAAATTACTATATTGACTGAAAGATACAACTGAAAGCTTAGATTGCAGAACAACTGTTTGCAAAAAGGTATGTGATTACCAATGCAATCTTTGTAAATTGCTTCCTTTTCTATATCCTACTTAATGTAACAGAATATCCATGATCAGATTAGTTAAAAATTTTTAAATTTGGTTCCTTTCAACACCAACAAATTATTTTTTTGTAAAGCTAAGTTCCGTATACTTTATTTTGTCTATAAAATAAAGTATACGGAACATTATTATTCCACCAGCGGCCGAGCGGTAAAGACGCTGAACACTAGTAGTTCGGTCTGAGGTTCGAATCCCGCGAACGGGCTGGCTGCATGGGCGTTTTCGTGGTTTTCCCCATGTGTAACGTGTATACGAGCCAGTTTCCCTTAGAAAGTCCTCCACGAAGGCATCTCTCCCTTTAGGCAGATAGCCCTCGTGTGCTTTGCCATAACTGAATAACTCTAACCCTATTAGGCCTCACAGAGGGAAAAGTGGTTAGTGTCTCTGACTGCCGTGCCGAAGGGCCTAGGTTCCAATCCGGAGAAAGTATAAATGTAATTTGTCCTTCTCTTCATAGGCGGCCTACCTATTAGGTGCCTCCATAATTCAGAGACCGCCGCTTGGGGCTTTAATATTGGCGAATGCCTAGAGCCTGCTTTTAAGAGAAGTAATTGCCTCTTCGTGGTCAGCCTTCGTATGTTTAATAAAAAAAATGTTCGTATAACGTCTCTAATATGAAAAAAGAGCTGAAAATAAAACACCCGAAATTGGTATGATTTCCACAAAATACAATCGAACTCGCTTATGACGAGCGAAGGGACCGCGATATATGTTTGTTGTAACCGAGTTCTTGTAAAAAATAGGTTCGTGAAAAAAATCTTAAAAATGCATACATATTTACAGTATTATATATCCCTACTTTATTAGCCCAAAGGATGTTACTCCAGACGGGCTATTAATTTAGTTTTGGCATTTTGCGTCGATTCGCTTTTCAAACTGTTGCCGCCAAATATCACAGCCCTGTGTTATATTTAAAGACATTAAATAATGAAGAATCTGCATAAATGTGTATATGTTTCTCGGATTATGGCAAAATAACGGTACATAGAGCCATCGAAACTGTACGAAAAAAATTTTTTTTATCTTCTGCGCGAGACTGTGTATCGGAAATTCTAAAGATATGTTCATTTTAAAAGTATTTTGCGATATTGCTGCTGAATTGAATTTTATGGTTTAAGTATTTTATGGTAATAGAATATGATATTTATTAAGTAAAGGTAACACACATGACATTAAAAATAAACGACCCTTTGGGCTTGATATAAAATCTGAAAGCTTTCAGATTTTTTTTAAAATTTTTTATTTCTGTACAGTACAAAAGAGGTTGGTTTTTTTGCTTTGAAATGTCTTATTGTCTCTTTTCTGCGTTATTATTCTTCAGAAAAGACTCATGGTCCAAAAATCGTCATTTGCAAAAGGTTTGAAGTTTTTCTGCGCACTCCAAAGCCATTAAGTATCTTGGGCGGGGAGGAGGGAGAGGTTCAGCTTGAAATTCTTCACATTCATCATTATCATCCTCGCTCTCACTATTTTTTTCCGTTTGCTTTAGTTTAAATTTCACTTACAGTATCCTCGGGAGTGATAATATTGGAGGCAACAGAAGTATAATTTTCAAATTCTTCTCTACTCATTTCCAAATTTTTAAAGTCTTTTACTTCTTCTTCTTCCTCACTGATTTGTCCCTCTTGAGAAATGTACAATCCAGCCTCACGGAAGCAGTTGATAACTAACATTTTGATGTAACTTTTTCCCATGCATATTCCTTAAACGTACCGCTTCGAGTACGTTTAAAATCCTCTGACCGGCCAGGATTTTCGTTACGAAAGCACAAATATCCCAACACTACTACGAGAAAAAATCATTTTCTTGATTTTAATGTAAAAGTTTTCATGTTACTTTATACTTAGATTTGTGTATTTTTAATGCATTGCCGTACTTTCTTTAACATATTTTAATATGCACGGATATATACGTTCCTACAGATATTACAAAAAATATTCTAGGCCGTATATATAAGGACATCAGCGTTCGAACTTGTTCATATTTTTTCTCTTCTATCGAGAAGCATCAAAATCAAATGCTTACGAAAGTTTCATTTAGAACTTCTGATGACCTTTTGGTCCCTAGACTGGATAACACTTGTAGGATTCGGTGGTAAAAATTCAGTCCTGTGTAATTCCAGTGATTTCAGGATGCGCTTTATAATTATCAATTAAAAGGAGACTTTTACGGTTTTCTTTCCTCAGTTCTCTCTCCCATTTTAAAGTTAATTCCATGAAAATATCCGAAGGCTTTCTTGCTGTGGTCATAATCAACAGGAGGCTTTTTTACATACTTAAAGTAGTACATAGGGTGGACTTGCCAATAACCAACATTTCCTTCTTGTCGGTACCAGACATATTAGAATTCGATAAAACTATCAATCGATTGGTGAATAGCTGGCCTTCGATGCACTTTTTACCCTTGAAATTTAGAAGTTACATTGTGTCCTCAGACGTACACCCACAAGATGAAAAAGGCCGCCATCACGTGTTCGAAAATTTCACTCATCACTAACTTCTGGTTGACTTCGGAATGTGAAAGGAATTTTTCCAAGGAAGGATTAGCTCAGCCGGAGAGATGGAAGTCAGTAGATATTTTAAATTGGATCACAAAAATATTGCTCGTTATAACCGGGGTTTATTCGTTAAAACGTTGCACCAAGCAAGTATTTCTGACTTAATCGTTAAATCAGAGCTCGTTTTAAGCGAGTTGAACTGTGTATTCTTTACATGCATTTACAAAAAAATTATTCAGTTCTATAATAGCGTTCCATCATTATTTACATTTTACAGGGAAAAGCATGCATTCTTAAATACATGCATGAAAATACACTTTTAAAAAAAAATCTGAAAGCTTTCAGATTTCATAATTACGCCCAAATGGGGGGGGAGTTTTTTTAACGCTTTTTGTGCTACCTTTATTTATTAAATATCATGCTCTTTCCACTTAAACCATAAAATTCAGTTCAGCAGTAATATCGCAAAGTATTTAAAAGAGCATATCTTTAGAATTTCCGATACACAGTCTCTCTCGCTGGCTATATAAATGCTCTTTTTTTCTCGAGCAGTGTGGCCACTACTCGCTTTGAAATCGTTGGGTTTCTTAATCAAAACCTCATAAATGCTTTACAAAATATGAAATAGATAATAAAACGAATTCCAAATTTGGGCTTCCAGATGCCCATATTCGGGTGGAAATGTATGTTATTCAAAGTTGGATGGCTTTAGGTACCGATGTTTTATCACAATGCGAGAAACACACATATATTTATGCAGATTATTCATTATTTAATTTTTCTAAATATAATGCAGGGCTCTAATAGCTGGTGGCAACAATTTAAAAAGTAATTTGCCGTTTATAGTGAATCAACGCAAAATGCGAAAAAGAAATTAATAGCCCTTCTGAGCTAACGCCCTTTAACCTAAAAAACAAGGAAATTTTCTCCTCAAAAATTAAAAGCACAGAGGTATATAACAGCCAAATACCAATCACAATACAATCAACTGCTCACAGTATTTCTACGATTAAATGCATTTGGTGCTTTCATTTAAATCTCACGATAAATTCAGCTGTAAAACTGAAATTGTATGTTTCTCCTTTTACTTTCGTCAAAGATGAAGAATGAACTCTTAAAGGCTCTCAGCAAAGGCACTTATCTTGAAATGTTCTTCATATCAGCTCTTTCCGGTGTATTTTTCTTATTTTGCGTTATTTACAAAACTCTTAGCAATTAAATGGTTTTCAAAACATCAGTCCTACATTTCTCATTCTTGTACTTCAACATGATTAAATATTTCAGAATTTCTTAATTAGTATTCCAGTCATTTGGATGAATGGTCTCAAACTCAAATTGCATAAAGAACGAATGCACGATCTGAAAGCAGCTGACCGACAAGACTATTTTTTTTAACAAAATGAATATATTTACAAATACAATAATAATAATAAATCTGAAAGCATTCAGATTTTATATTGCGCTTAAACGGGCGTTTATTTTTTCATTTACAGATACATGCACATTTCGAAAGTCTTTGGGCTAACTCCATTTTCGGCTAAAAATATTTAAAAACAGTACACCTTTAGTATTTCCGATAGACACAGTCTAGCGCTCTGGAGATTAAAATGTTTCATTCCCTACAGTGTTGCCACGGCTCCCTTTGAAATCGTTGACTTTGTTAATGAAAAAATCGTTAAAGTTTTACAAAATATGAAATAGACAATAAAACAAATTTCAAATTCGGCCTTCCAGGTGACCATATTGGGGTGGAGGACTACGGTATCAATATTTGATGACTCAAGGTTCCGTTGTTTATTCACAATGCGAGAAACATGATCATTCATGCAGATTCTTGATGATTTAGTTTATTTAAATATTATACAGGGTGATAATATTTGGTGGTATCAATTTGAAAAGTGGTACATGGCATTGAAGTGATCCAACTTAAAATGCCCTTTCGAGACTAACAGCCTTTCTGGGCTAACGCCCCTTTGGGACAAAAATAAGATAAAAAAATTCAATCTATTTTAAATTTCATGTATGAAATATTTACCAAAATACTTATAAATAATAATAATGATATCACAGAGGAAAAACTTCAAATTTATATTTATTAGACCAGAAGGGGTATTAATTTCGTTTTGGCATTTTGGTTAATTCACTTTCTTCGTTCATTCCCTTTTCAAACTGTTGCCACCAAATCTTGCAGCCCTGTATTAGTATTAAAATAAATTAAATAATGAAGAATGTGCACATATGTACATATGTGTCTCGTATTATAATAAAACAACGGTACCTAGAGCCTTAAAATTTTGAATAACGTAATCTTCCACCGAATATGGGCATCTGGAAGCCCTAATTTGAAATTTGTTTTATTATATATTTCATATTTTTTAACATTTTAACGAATTCTTGATTCACAAACTCAACGATTTCAAAGCGAGCACTGGTAACACTATAGAGGAAAAAATTAGCTCCAGCGCGCGAGACTGTATCAGAAATTCTAAAGATACGCTCATTTTAAAATTATTTTCAGATATTGCTGCTGAATTGAATTTTATGGTTTAAATGCAAAGAACATGATATTTAATAAATTTTGGCATCTGTAAGACATTTCTGTTGATTGTACTTTGTATGACATTTCTTTTAAATACCTCTTGCGTATTTAATAAATCAATTAATATATTACTTTAATTTAACTTAAAAATAAACAAATTATGGAAAGTTTCTAAGTTTTCAAAGGAAATTCCCGGAGTGAGACAAAACTTGAAAATAATTACTAACAACTTGGTCCCTTTTTCTTATTTATTAAATTTTTCTTCGATTCATAAAGAAAATACGTGCGTTTGTATCTAATTACTTATGAACTTCTTTATTTCTTACTATAGGTTTACACTTGATAATGTTTCGATGCGTACAAAGATAATAGCCTTGGCAAGAAATCACTAGAAATTAGCTTTATCACCAATTGTGTATGCTCATTGGTCAATCGAATTTTTTTCTTAGCAACTTTCAATTGCAAAAGAACAAAAAGTTCTCATTATAAATGTATTCACATACAAAGTGGTTTTTTTCAGTGCAAAAATTTGTATTTTAACTTAACTTTTGTACGTATCAGCAGCAAAATAAATAATGAAATTTGTAGTTTTAAATCTTGATCAAGATTTATAATTACACTATAAATTAATTAGCTGCATTTATAGATTTTCTAGTGCGTCATTCATGTTCGTTTTTAGTGCAAATGAAAATAACAAAACCTCTGGCTTCAGATAACTGAAATTTTTAAATCTTTACAACACCGTATTTGCAACAAATACATAATTGAAATGTGTTTGCGGGCCGCATTAAATTGGGGCCGCAGGAGAACCCTTACTAACCAACTTGAGACCTCTAATTTAAACCGTCGTTTAAAATTTGAAGATAAAGAATCTAGGTACTTAGAACTGTATATATAATAATGAATAATACAAAGTAAATTTATAAAATTTCAGATATTTATAACACCATCATATCAAAATGTATAAGTGAATTAATTTTTGCACTGAGAAGCTACAATATACTTATCAAACTTTGGGCTAAAATTCCATAAGCGGGGTAAGTTGGCGCCAAACTATTTTGGCCTTCAAAATTTGGCGGATTTTTTTCTTGCGGCAATTAAAGCACTAGAACGTGATTTTTAAACGTAAACAGAATAGCAATTTTTCAGTTTTACAGTAGTAAAACGCCGTTATTTGATGTAAACAGAATAGTCTTAAATTATCGTCGTAAAATTCAACACATTAAACACCTTTCGTTCGAAATTTCAAAGCTTTAAATATTCCACATCTTTCGATTGCCACATGCAAGAAAAAAACTTTAAAAAAATATTAATTAACTAAATAAAATTAAATGAAGACTTTCAGAAATTATAAACTTCACGTCATCTGAAATCCAACATTCTCCCACCAACAACAGTTTAACCTTCTGCAAATATTTATATAAATATAATATTAAACTTATATATAATAATAATATTAATCAGTAAGACTTTTAAAAACAAACAGAGTATTTCAAAATTAAATTTGTAAAAAAATCTTCGCTCTCTTACAGTTACCGACAT
Organism: Stegodyphus mimosarum; assembly: GCA_000611955.2. Lineage (NCBI taxonomy): Eukaryota > Metazoa > Arthropoda > Arachnida > Araneae > Eresidae > Stegodyphus > Stegodyphus mimosarum. The sequence goes on along the minus strand of KK118819.1, from coordinate 15,034 downwards.
AAAACTCTAGGTTTGCCACAAGAAAACATACAGCCGGAAACCGTAACCAAATCAAAATCACGCCAAATAAAAAAAACTCTCGCAAAGCTTGGCGCTCACCCCGATTATGGAATTTTAACCAAACTTTCATATAAATTGAAAGTATTCTGTGCATAGCATTTCAACAGTACCACCAGTACAATAGACTAGGCATTAAATTCGGGGAGGGGGGAGAATTGGTTTGGTTTGGTTTGGTTTGGTTTGGTTTGATTTTAGTTTATTACGGCAAAGTACTCTAGGGGTATCTGCTTAAGGGAAGGGATGCCTTCGTGGGGAACTTTCTAAGGGAAACTGGTTCGTATACATGTTACCTATAGGGAAAAGTACGAAAATGCCAATGCTGCCAGCTGGTTTGCCTGCAATCAAACCCAGGTCAGAACTACCAGTATTCAGCGGTTCACGGGCGCTGGTGGGCAGATTATATTGAGAATCTGTTCTATGATTTTTGTGAAGCAGTGTAATTCCGAATGGCTCGGGCAACTAAATTTGTATAATTTTTATTTTGACAAAGTTTGAAATACTAAACTTTATTGCACTCGTAAATGGGATTTAGAAAAATTTTTAATCAAGGTAGTTTAGCTTTCTCGACAGGAAAAACACATCTTTCTCAACCACCTTTCTAAGTTTGGTTTAGTTGATGGCAAAGAA
>KK118818.1:7528-22734 GCA_000611955.2 Stegodyphus mimosarum | reverse complement strand
TTTTTTTTTTTTCGACGTAGCTTTCTCTTCAAAAAATCGTCTGCGTTGCACGGGGAAATAAAAAGGAATTTTAATTACAATGCTAAACAAATAGCCAAATAAATGTGAAATTCGCAACAATATTATCAGTGTCCTAGACACAACACTGGAACGTATTATGGATGCATCCAAGAATTTGTCGTGAATCAAGAAAGACTGCCAGGAAGTTTTCTCCTTTGTAATGAGTGGCATATAAAAAAATGTCTTCGTCAGATGCATATAAACGCACGGATGGGATTATTTATTTCATGGGCGCACAATTTGTGTTTATGGATGACGACGCCCGTCCTCACCGTGCAAACATCGTAAGCGAATGCCTTCCATCGGAGGATATCACCCGTATGGACTGGCCAGCATTCTCACCGGACTCGAATCCAGTAGAGCACGTGTGGGATATGCTTGGCCGACGAGTTGCAGCCCGTCAACTTCCTCCTACATGTCTACCGGAACTTCGGAGAACATTGCTTTTTCAGTGGTGTAATATTCCCCAAGATCAGATCGATAATTGGATACTCCGCATGCCCAGGCGTTGTACGGACTGCATTGCATCGTCTGGGAGACATACAATGTATTAACAATCATACCAACCGTGTAATATTGGTTTTTTGTAAATAGGTTTTTTTTTGCAATTTGTTCCAGGGAGAAAAATCGCTAATTTTTTTAATGATATCCAACATATAGCATCTTTTTTTGCTCTTTACCTTTTGTTTAATAACTAAGCTTTACAAATAAGTCAAATTTGTTTTGCTTCTAACTCTTCCTTTGCTTGATTTTGCATTATCCTTAATTTATGGACATGAGTGTAAAATTGGGATTGATATTCATAATGCTACTGCATATTAGCAGCAATATATCTCTTCAAATTAATACCCTATTTATTACACTGACTATGTTTCATAATTGTGAATATTAAAGTCTTTGTCTGATAAGCCTCAATTCTAGAAGATCGTTCTTATTAATTCCGAAGGTATTATCATAGGTCTTCAGTATGTGTAAAATTCCACTATAGATGTGTAATAAACTAATTTTCTTTTCAAATTAGCAGTAAGATAAATTATTTATCAAGGTCAACAATTACGTAAATTATTTCAAATTACTTTCAATAATTTCAGGTCGTAGGATTTATTAGTGAAACAGATTTAATTCCGCCCCACCCCCAAGGAATTAAACTTCAAGAATTTGCTTTCAAAAATTGGCTTCCTAAATCGGACCGGTAATCTCAGTAAATTGTAGGGATTTATATTTATTTTAAATAAACAGTTAAATTTAATTTAAAGCTCTTTCCTATAGGCCTTGATTCTCCTAATTGTCAGTGCCAGAATATTTAAATTTGGTAGCGCGCGTAAGAAATGCAAATTCTACCAGTGGGAGAAAAAGTTCAAATATCGAGTCCTAAAAGGGAAAGTTAGAGAGTCTGAGAAAACTCTGTGAGCATTTGTAACCCAAGCTTCGGCTTAGCATTTATTACTCGTTAGACGTGGCTTAACAGTTATTATCTTGCTGCCACTAAACTCATCTACGCGCTGTAGAATACGGGGATTGTCTGAGCCCTGTAGTTTGTAGAGACATTAGGTATTTATTTGGAGGCAGGTAAGATGAAGAAATGAGCAACGCCTTCGCCGGAAATCGAACCACGGACCTCTCGGTTACGCGCCGAGCATGCAGACCACTTCACCACGAAGTCATGCGAAGAAGGCAGGAGAAATACCTTATATACTCCCCCTTTCTGGCGACTGGGGTTTTGGGCACCCAATCGCCAAATCGCGGTGATGGAGAATCATCATCCACCACCTTTTTAGTTCGGGCGCCAGTGTAGAGACATTAGGTATTTATTTGGAAGCATCAGACATGAAAAATGACCAACGCTTTCGCCGGGAATCGAACCACGGATCTCTCGGTTACGCGTCGAGCATGCAGACCACTACACCACGAAGGCATGCGAAGAAGGCGGGAGAAATACCTTATAAGTTTAATTCTACTACTTGTTAATATATTCAATTTTTGAAATTAATTCTACCGTTTCAGTTATCACCCAAGCAGAGAAGTAGTATGTTAGCGTCGACGCTAACATACTACTTCTACTAAATACTTTTAAAGAGTGTAATAAAGGGTAGTTTTAAACCTTCGTCTGTGCAGTCACTATTCTCCAGATTCCACACAAAAGATAGACATTAGGACTCTACAAGATTATATTTAGCAGATGCGTTGTCAAAGGTCATAACTAAAATCAAATAATTATTCAGATTCTGAAAATGCATAAGGTAATCGCCGAATATTATTAAAGAAGACTAAACGGTCCTTCACACTCAGAAACTAAGGGCGAGTGTGGTCCTCCGTTGTCTGTCGCTGTTGAAATTAATGCCACCCAGACGGTATAGTAATTAGGGAGGTAAGCCGCTGAGTTGGCTTCCGACCCAGGTATATTTGATATATCCATGCGGAACTGGTTACCAACCCAGCGGGAGTTAACCACTAGCCCTAGGCCGCCCTGGCAGATCAGACGACATTTATTAAATGCAAAAAAGAAATATGCATGTGCATACAAGGCACTTGAAGAAAGGTATTAATCAAAATATATATGCCTATAAAAACCAACACAAACACAGATCTATATATACACACATATATACATATATATTCCGAAGCAAATAAAAGTATAGACATATCTATACATTATCATGATAGTTAAGGTTTACATGAAGCATATTATCCTTAGTAAAGGTTAGGTACTATAAGAGAAAAGATATTAATACACTACAGCATTCAGATATAGTACAAAATTTGTGTATGAAAACGTGGCTCTGTATAAATACAAAATTACATATTGAATTGACATATTACATACTCTATTGCTCACATACTGAACTAGCGTATATAGTTCTAACGCACATACTGCTGTGTTTTGTAGAGCAAGAAATCTGTCTCCAGGTTAATAAATGTGCCAGTTTAAGAACAGTTAAGGCCTTACTGAAGGTGCGGTGTCTAACTCTAAGACACTATGCTAAGAAACGACGTTGTTAGAACCTAATGTGTGTTAGACAAGACACAAATTTGAACTTTGGGGCTGCTACCTTCGAGCGTCAGAAGAATCATTGCTAATACAGTAGTCAATTACTGTTTTCAGTTTCCGCTGGGCAACTCTGTTCCTTTACAGATTTTGAAACCAGCTTGGTCAGAATCTGGCTTCTGGCTGCTTCATTCTGTTAAGTGCTGTGTGCGGGCAGGAGAACACAAATTGGCCTGGATGACCCTCCTCCCACATTCACAGTTGCCATACTCTCTTAAGACAAAGCGGCAGAGATAGTACCGAAGGGACCGGGTTCGAATCCGGAAGAATACTCGGATGTTTGTAAATGTATAGTTCTGTAGCGGAGGCGGGGTTGTTGATGCCTCGGTAGTTGCTTGCTCGTGTCGCCATCTATTATGCCAGTGAGAAGTGCTGCATCGCATGAGCGGGACTCGATCGTGGGTGTTGAATTCTTTAACGCTGCCCCAAAAGAGCTCCGTTGCACTCGGTTCAAGAATTCTAACTCTTTCAAATTTGCCAGCGTTGAGTTGTTCTCGAAATCGGTCCGCCGCATACTCCCCCTCCAAACATCTATGATGCGATATGAGAAAAACGTTGAGAAACCCTGTTTTGTTGCCATATGTTTCGCTTGTTAAGTTGTGGGGCGGAGCGTGTAACGTAGTTCGTCGTTTGTCCTCAGTGGAGGGAGCAAATTGTAGTTCTCCGAGTCACCAAAGTAGCGGAGGTGTGGTTCGCTGAAGCCTCTGTAGTTGCTTGCTCATGTCTCCATCTATTATCGCCAGTGAAAAGTGCTACATCGCATGAGCAAGACTCGATAGTGGGTCTATTTATTGGGAGTCCAATTCTTTACCGCTAGCCCAAAAGAACTCCGTTGCGCTAGGTTCAAAAGTTCAAATTTGCTCTCTTTCAAATTTGCAAGCATTGAGTTGTTTTCGACATCGGTCCGCTACAGTTTCTTTGTTGCATGGGAGCATTCTAAGTATATGGCCAGCCGAAAATCCTCTCATGTGGTTTGGTGGCACAGGAGAGACTCTTGGACCGCCTCCGGGATGCTTTCCCTCAAACCTGGGGTGAAAGTCCAACCTCCTCGAGGATCTGGCAACCATTCTTCCATGAAATACATGGATAACCGAAATCAATCAATCTTGCAGTTTCACAGTGCCACTCTGACCAGACTTCAGAGAAGGGAAGAAGAAACTATAGGTTTAATGAAAAACTTCCTCAGCACGTCTGTGACCAGCTCGAGCCCTGTGCCGCTGCTGGGTACTTTGGGCAGCGGCTCCTAGCGCATTTCCTCAAGGTGGTGCGCTATCAATCGCGGATTCGAGTTGCGTGCAGCTCGAACCAAAGGACGTCTATGTAAAGAAGGAAAGGCTTCATAGACGTAATGTAAACCAGTTTGTCTTCTACGTGGCTAGAAAGAAAAGGGAACATTCGCCAAGGGATTTGGCGACGGAACCTGCTGGCGAGAATTTCCTCTCTGTGATGTACCGGACCTAGCGGTGATTTTCCTCCTCCCCCACGTGTATATGAAATTGAGGAACACGGGTTAAGATGAATCGTTCTTTGACCTGGAAAATGATGAAATATTCGGTGAAGTTTCACTTTCACTGGCTGTTGAACTTGCATTATACATATTGCAGTTTGATGTCTGATTTTATATCCGTCAATATGCAGGGGAAAAAATGGAGTCACACAGCGTGACCGTCGAACACTGCGTGACACAGTCACACAGCCGTCGAACACAGTCACATAGCGGGACATAAACGTGACCGTCGAACCTGTTCGAACTTCGACATTAGCTTCGACCTTTGGCGCTTTTTGGCGACAGATCTTTCACGCATGCGCAACTGCTTCCCTTTTCGTTCGAAGGGAGCCACTTCTGCTGCTGCGAAGTTTTCCTTCTTAACAACACATATTCTTTGGTTCGAACGTAAAAAGCCTACCTGGTTGATCATCGCTGAAGGGTTCACTATGCCGGCGTTTGCCAATCCCACAGACATTTTTCGCCTTGCATTGTTTATAAAAGTCTCCTTTAGAAAGACAGGAATAACACATGCCATTTTTCTATAGGATAATTTTCGCTGTTCGAATGACAAAGAACAAGGAACAGAACCATTATGTCTTTCAGGTTTTGTAGAAAATATAAAGTTTTTCACATCAGCAACAAATTCAGACATAATAGAAATGTTCAAATTAAATTTATTCTTTCGGCTAGGATCAACTTTGTTTTCGTTAAATCTTCCGCAGTATTGAGTGGGCTTCTGTAAAGATTAAATATAGTTTTGGGGTTGTACATGGGCTTCCAATCGCGAAACCTGAAGCATTTCAAATCAGTTCTCTAGTTAAAAGCTCGTTTTGTTCCCAACGTTAAATTTCTTCGTTTTGTTGCCAATTCTAAATTTCTATCTTCAAAAATTCCAATAAATCGGATATTTCGTGTTAATTTTTTGCGAAAAATTTCTAATAACCTATCTTTGGAGGTCGATTTTAACACCACAATATACAATAGGTAGCTGTAACTGTTTGGATTCATTTCGTTACATTCTGAGCCTCAAATATACGCTTCGCATTCTAAACATCGATAAACATCGATTTTTTACCTCCAATGGCGGGCCCTCAGAAGATTTCGACTTGATCACTACTAAGGTCAGACATGGTGGTCACTTTATTATGGAGGCACCTAATAAGTGGACCACCTTTGCCTCCTATGAAGGGGCGGACACTTCGAACCCGTGCCCGTTGGTATAGCAATCGGCTCCCCTAACCACTATACCGTCGGGGCGGCTAAACATCGATATAATATCACATGATTTTCGTACTGGACTTATTGAAAATGTCGACTTAGACATATAGTATCTTTTCGGCCAAGCCGTTCTTTTAGTCAAGTTATTTTAAAATATGTATTAATTAAAATTAATTAAAATATTAAAATGTCAAGTAAATAGATTTAAACAGAGCATGTCTTTAGAACTTCCTATTCGCACAATCTCAAGCGCTCGAGATAAAAACGTTTTTTCTGTACAACGTTGCCATGGCTCGCTTTGAAATCCTTGAGTATGTTAATCAAAAATTCGTTAAAGTTCTACAAAATATGAAATCGATAATAATACAAATTCAAAATTTGGGTTTCCGGATGCCAATATTCGCAACAGGATTACGGCATTCAAAATTTGATGGTTTTAGGTGCCGTCGTTTTATCCCAATGCGAGAAACATGCATACATTTAAGCACATTCTCCATTATTTAATTTCTTTAAATTTTATACAGGGCTGCAATATTTGGTGGCAACAGTTTGAAAAGTGATCCGACATTTAATGTTTCCGACGCAAAATCGCAAAACGAAAAGAACAGTCCTTCAGGGACAAAGCCCCTTAGGACTAAAAAGACGTTTGGAGCAGTCTTTTTCCCAGTTATGTCTTTTTCTTTAATTTACAAAATGTATAAATGTTTGCCCGAGGGCTCAAAACTCTACTTCAAAGGATTTCGAAAATAAAAAAACGAGATGTTTTACTCGATAACCATATGATTACCTAAAATGCGCTTTCATGTCAACCAAAAAAAACTGCCGCTCTAAAAAGCTGGCTCCCGGGGCTAATAAGAAATTTAATGTAAATCAAAATACATACGTTAAATCTAAATGTTAAACTGTTAGTACCTTTTTCCGTACGTAGATGGCAGCATGTGCACGTGAGTTAATACATGCCGTATAAATTTTACGAGCCAATTAATCATGAAGTGCTTCACGTTTCCTTGGTCCAATTGAATTATTCTGTAAATAGCAAGCAAACGGTCTTATTCATTTTCAAGAATCTTTGTTTGCATCTATTTAGCTCTAGATCAGACCCTAGTAATTCTTTATTGTAACGAATATATTTTGGAAACGATTTGCATGATACTGTAAATTGAATGCAAGTGAAACTATAGACTTCGCATTTTCAATGTGTAAGTTTCAGCTTATTTAATTGTTTATTTAATAATTGCGTTTCCGAAATTCATCTTAATTACCAGATGTGTAAAAAGATAAACCGAAAATTAACAGCATTAAGCGATTGGATTATGGTGGATGATCATATTTCATTCATTCATCATATTCATGTGATGGATTCTCTCGTCGAAATATTTTGCTCTCAAAAGCTCTATTTAATAAAGACACAGTAGTTTTTAAACAAAGGGGAAGAATGAAGAGAAACTCTACTGGCAATTTATTACTTATACAAAGAATCGCGCGCAATTTTGTAAAGCTGTAATTTTGCATAAAAAGCATTATGATGTATATTTACGTACGTAAGGAAGAGAAATTTTAGCTACAGTTTTTTCAGGCTCCTAAACCCGAAAATTAAATATATATTGTTGTATTGTTTATATATTTAATCTGTGCTTTCCACCATTCTTGAACTGGTAGAAACAGAATAGGTTTTCATTTAATCAAATAAAACTTCATTTAATTTCTTTTCTCCATGTATGCAGAAGTTTCGTAATTTCTGACGAGAGCGTAGAAAGGAATTGAAATATCGATTATCGAATTAATGTCGAATATTGATTCGATAAGCGATATTTTATACTATCGAATATATTTTAATTATTAAATTTCGTATATTTAAATTTAATCATAAAATTTTTAAAATTAAATAATAAAATTTTAAATTAAATGGAATATTTTAAAATATCGAATATATATTAATTATTAAACATCGAATATATATTAATTATTAAACATCGAATACATTTAAAATTAAAATATCAAATATATTTTATTACTAATTAATAGTCATTCATGGCAAACTGTCCTTTTTAGTAAAAAAAAGTAGAGGATTAGGCTTTGGCTTCTCCAAACTTCACTGGTTCTAACAGTGGCCAAGTGAATAATAATACTTGGATTTAAATAGCGAATATATTTTAAATACTCGGAATTAAATAACGAATATATTTAAAAATTAGAAGATTAAAAACCTTTTTGATAATACAGCTTGTTTATTTATTCTTTGTTTTTTCCGATGTAATTTTGAGTTTAATAAATGCCACGTGCTCATGTAGTGTGAAAGATAATTCAGTTAACTAATTATTAAAAAAATTGCGTAAGTGTATTTGATGTATTATACAGTTGTTTTATATTTATAATATGAAATGTGGCATTGAATCCGCTAGTTTAACAAGTTTGAATTAAATCATTGTAATTTTAATTAAATAGATGAGATCTGCTCTTACATTTTGGCAACTTTCTTGGAATTCGAAAGATGTGCTTTTATAAGATGGCAACAAATCATATTTTTCAATGTTGTAATAAACGCAAATTACTTTATTGAAGGTTATATGAATTACGAGCTCTTCTCGTTTATTCGATAAACTGGGTAATGAAAATATTCAAATTGCGAATGTCGTACTTCCTCCCCCCCTCAGAGTTAGAGATAAATTTTAGTCAATAGAAAACTGAATAAAGAACACATCATACGTGTGTTTTTTATTATAAACCTATCGCCTGATTCGGGCTTCTGAGCTACGTCCCTCGATAGTGTACGGTAATTAACTATAAAGTTTTCTACGCCTAACAAAATTACGTTGATGGTGAGGTTGGAGGTTATGAAGAATGTTGGTGTGTGGTGATATGTTGTTTAAACCCAGCAACGCACACAAAGAAGTATCACTTTTCAAACTGTTGCCACAAAATATTGCACCTGTATTATACTTAAAGAAATTAAATAATGAAGAATGTGCATAAATGTATGCATGTTTCTCGCATAGTTATAAAACGACGGTACCTAAAGCTATGGAATTTTGAATGCCGTCATCCTGCCGCGAATATGGGCATCTGGAAGCCCAAATTTGAAATTTGGAATTTGTTTTATGAACGATTTCACATTTTGTAAAACTTTATGATGAACAAACTCGAGGATTTCGAAGCGGGCCATGGCAACGTTGTACAGAAAAAAACATTTTTATCTCCAGCGCGTGAGACCGTGTGTATAGGAAATTCTAAAGATAGGCTCGGTTTAAAATTATTTTGCGATATTGTTCTTTAACTGAATTTTATGGTTTAAATGCGAAGAACATGATATTCAATAAATAAAAGTAACATACAAAATGCTTAAAAAACGCCCTTTTGGACGTAATTTAAAATCTGAAACCTTTATTTTTTATTTCTGTATAAAGTTAACTTTGCTAAACTCGACTTTGCCGTATGTGCAGCGTGTTAGCGACATAACCCCGGGATTCAAATCTGTAGACTTCATACAAGCCCATTCCTGAAAGTGGCCAACATGTTTGAGAACATAAGTAAACGTGGATGTTTAATATCACTCTAGGCAATTATGTCCACAGAAGACCATTTACCAAAGGCCTGAGTCTAAATTTCACTGTATCTAGAACTGGGGCGGGGGTAGCTGTGCTCCCTAGAAGTGGAGAAGAATCGGATTTCTGGAACTGATCATTTTATGGGAGGAGACGTGGGGTTTGATCTGAATCTTCTGAGAGTGGGTATAGCTACGAGATAGTGACACGCATCACATAGGCCTCTCCTGTCCTAATCCAACGTAGGCCTCTTCGTGGTCCTGCTGGTAACCAGGTTCGCCTGTGCTAACTATATGTGGATGACTATCCGTGGGGTCGACTGGAACTGACCATCCCAGCGTACTGACTAGATCAATATCTAGACAGCCTCGACTTCTGGGGTAAAATCGTACAAAAAACAAAAGCAACGTCTTCACAGGACTAGAGCCATCGTTTATTCGGTGGTAGGTTCAGGTTCCGCAGCGACTGTAGTGGTTGTGTCTTGTCTGCCCAGTTGTGGGGGTTTGCATAGTTTGATTTGTGGCTGTGGGGGCGTCACATGGTTTGATTTCGCAGGTTGTCCGAGGGGGATGGGCTCCTCTCTGTGAACACTGAGGGACGGAAGATGTCTTGTTCTTTTCAATGGATGCGATGCCGTCCACCACTGTGCTTGAGTTTTTTAAATTGTGCTTCTGAAACATTTAAATCCCCCTGGATTGACCGGGTGTGGTACCTCCTTGGATGGCTTCCGGAGGCTGAGGCATTTTCAACTGTGTATGGCTGCCTCGAGTGGCTGGTCTTGCGAGTCTCTTCCTCTGATGCTCTCTTCTGTATCTAGAACTTGCACGTTGTTTGTCCAAGAAACTCCTTAGAAGTTCTTTGGTTCATCACAGCGAAACAGGCTAACATGGTGTGTACTGTCTGTCTATCATAATAAAAGCTCTTTCCAATTAGTCTACAGCTGTCTGTTGCCGTAGATACGAGCCTTGACCCATTTTCCGTAGGCTGTCTTGAAGATTTACTTTTCAGTTTGCCTTCTTGCCGCATTTAAAGATGAATTGGCAGCCATTGGTTTTCTCCTCTTTGAAATATACCAGCCCTATTGCTATAACGACCGCCACCCGCCAGCTATTGTGGCAGGAGCTATTCTTCCCGTAGACAGACAGTAGTTTCTCTTCCGAATTATATAAGCCTTGGCATTTTTTCCCCTCCGTAATAAACAGCAGCTAGTAAAAAAGGGCAAAACCATCCTCATTACTAAGACAAAACAATGATGTCATTTGTTTTCTTACGAATATGTCACTGCATAAAAAAATCTTTTAAGAAAACAAGCGAACTATGGAATTCGCTTAATTATCACGATTTTTTTAGAACAAACTTTTCGTCACAAACTACTGTAATCGCTGTGTACAAGGTGTCACATACATACGAGAGTCGGATTTAGTCTCTCGCTGTTTTGTTCACTCTGCAACTTAATCTGCCCTCTGCACTTTTAGTTTCAAAATTCAAACATTTTTATAGAATCGCTCTCTCTGGGGCGAGATAAAATAATAATAATCAGTGTTTTCTGAATCAGTACAAAGCTTTTCTTCCACAACCTCACAGGAAATAAATGTATTATTCATCGAAACGACTTCTTACTCATATTTCCCCTCACAACAACAATACGTCCAACAACAAGGCTAACTTAATGTTTTTTCTAGCTTTAAATTTTCTTAGGTTAACTATTTTTAACAAATAAACTGTATCTAAACTCTAAAATGATCGCAAGTAAGAATTATTCAGACCAGTTAGAAGACGATCAAATAAATTCACTGTTGGCACACACACACACACAAAAAAGCATAATCGTAAAAGATTTCGGAAGCACATTTGAATCTGAAGAAGAAAACTGAACTTGAATCTGAAAAAGATTGATCGATTATTAAATGCATTTCCAGACCGCTTCGATTTAAACATCATCAGTTTAGTAGTAAGTATTTCGATATGAAAGCATCGGTTATTCTTTACCCAAAAATTTGTAATTTTGATTGTTGAAAGTTCAAAAAGGTTAAAAAAAATTCATTTTGTTTAATAAAACGTTCTGGCCCGTCAGCTATTTCCAAATCTTGCATTCAGCTCGCATGCAATTTCAATCTGAGATTAGTGTGTTATGGTATATGCAGAAATTGATTTGTAGAGTCGTTAGAAATTTTAGAAGTCAGGAAACTGAAGAAATTGCAATGCTCTCGCCGGGGTTCGAACTCCGGGCCTCCCGAACGCACGTCGAGCGTACTTCCAGTTACACCACCAAAAGCACGTACAAAAGAGGAAGAAAGGAATACCTTATATACCGCATATTCCGGCCATATAAAGCGCACTTTTAATACAAAAAATGAGATCGAAATTTAAGGGACTCCGGATTTAAAAATGATAGATTTAAAAGTCAGGATATAAAAATAATAGATTTAAAAGTAGGGTAAAAATTAGAGTTCTGCATGCATTTAAATGTTCTTTCTCTGGAACCAAGTTGGCAACACTTTCTATTGGAATAGGCCATCTCGTTACTCCGTAACACAAAGCATATTTATTCTTTAGCATACCAATTATTGTGATTTCATTTTTATACACTCACGTATAGAGCTTTAGCAAATATACTTGCTGCAGCACGATTTCCCTTTTTTCGCAAATTGAATGACTTTCCATTTGAAATCGGTACTACGCTTGTTTCGTTTGGCAGGAGCCATATTTACTACTAAAAGGACCACAAGAACAACTGTATTTTAACATTTAATTACTATTAAGCAAATGCGATTTACTGAAGCGATTATTTCTATGTTCACTTAGAAATTACAGCTTCGAATGATTACGGGAAACGTCCGATTCCTTAATTCCGCGAATTCATTCGAGTCAGAAGTGTGTTCGTATCCCAAATGATGTCTCTTCTTTCTCGAAACTGCAGATAAACGTTCTTGTGCACCGCTGTATTGAATACAACTCACCCTCCTTGCAGAATTATTTACTCCCTCAAGCATTTACCCCCGAATATGTCGTTCTCCTTATCGCTTGTCGACAAAGTATACCATTGTGCGAAAGTCTGAGGAAAATCTTCGAATCAGTGACTTCAAAAGATGAGAGTATCGCACATGTATCTTTCAGGTTTGTTCGTAAAGGAAAGGGTGCGCGTTATATTGCGAATATACTCAAAATTTAAAAATATTAGTTTCCAAGCTTAAAATTATACGTGAGCCTTATACGCCGCAATTACTTTCTGTAACAGAACGCGCAAATATCTGTAATGTTACAGGTGCTGTAATCTTTACAGATACATCCTTTGAAAATCCTTTTATGAAAATATGTTCTGCTTACACAATTATTTTCTGTAACATTACAGGTTAAACTCATGTAACCGTTACAAGTATCATACTTGTAACGTTATTAAAAATGTTCCTGTTATGATTACTCAGTTTCTGTGGGTCATCTTCACATCACCCACATTTTTTGCAGTTTTAGAAAACTTTGTAAAAAGAAAATTTGGCATGATTTAAAATTTAGAATCTCTGTTAACCGAGTTTCAATTATCCAAGGTAGCTACGGTGTCAGTTACCCCGGATAATCGAAGTTTTACTGTTTTTCCATGTTGCCTTGTATTTTTATTACGTTACTTCTTTTAAAATACATATTACAAAAAGCAAAAAAAAAAAAAAAAAAAAAAACCTAAAGCTTACTTTTTTTTATTCAAGCTCTGAATTTGTAAGGTTTTAGTTTAAACTAAGATAAGGTTTTAGTTTGTAAGGTTTTAGTTTTAATGTTTTTTCATATTTTATGTAATAGAAAGTGAAATCCTGCTTCTCAGTGAGATATAAAACAGTGAATATTTATTCTCTCTTATTATAATCAAAACATTTAAGTTGGATTTAATTTTTCATACGTTTTCGGTTATTGATTTTCATAAATACTTACATTTAAATAAATATAATATTAACGAGTGGGAGAATTTTTTATATATACGTATACAATCATGGAAGAACAGTAAACAAATATCACAAATGTTTTAATTTCCTTTCAAATAAGAATCGGAATCTTACTTCCGAAATAAAATAAAAGAGCATTGGGGACCGTTGCTTATAAAATCAAGTTATCATCAAACATTTTCTCCGTTGACCTTCACCTGCATTAAAATCACATGGCAACTAATGTAATGTACTTAGTACAACTAATGTAATGTTAATGTACTTAGGTTATATTGTAAGGTTTTAATTTAAACTAGCAAAGTTTTATGTTAATTTCTCTTTCCTATGAGCTTTTATTTCAACTTCCCGTTAGAATGAGCGCGCGTTTCAGCTTTATGCTAATTTGAAGTGGAGCCAAGTTTTGTATTTAAAAGATTAGCGACGAACTTCTCGGGGTGAGAGTGCTTTTAGTCTCAGATCACTGCGGCTCTGTTCGACGTCCACCTGACCAGCTAGTATTTAAATTCTAAGCCTTAGCGCTGTTACTCTAATACTTATTGGAGTAATCTAAGTGCGTTAGCATTAGCTAAGTCTTGCTACGCACCATTGATCGTTTAGCATAGAAGCCAACCTCGCATTTATAGCTCTGAGAGCAACGACTTCTTAATTTTCTACTTAACTTTATTTTAAATTATTTAATTGTTCAGTTTAGAGCCAAGTGCGGTCATTATTTTCTGTTATCCCTTCCGAGTTGGGAAGTGGCTGTAAATAATAGTTTAATAAAAGGGTCATTTTAATCCCTCCTTACGTGCAGTTATTCTACCACTTAACCGCAGTTATTCTACCGCAGAACATAGCTGCATTCAGCTCCCTGTTCGAGATCAAGACTTTAACACGGTTAAGATCATTTTCGCCACAGTCCTGACAAATTAGCCTTTTTGTAAGATCGTAGATCGTAATTACTAAATTAATTTGAATGAATTTTGATCTTTTCCATATTCTCAATACTGTATTACTGTATGTATACTGTATGCATAGTTTTTCAGCAAAGTAATAGGAAAATTTCGAATAGATATTTGAACGTTCTCGTACAATGTTACCATTCGAGAGACAACAAAAAACTGAAATTCTCCTAAAAATTATCGAACTTTGGTGTTACATATAGTTACTACTTTTTGCTGTCGTGCTTTAGAGCTCATAAATTTTCTAATGTTTCAGAAAATGGCTTATAATTCATGTTTCTATAACCTCAGATCACTTTTAATATATATATATATTTTCATCATTTAAATAAGAGATAAAACTTAAGATATCCGGTAAATTTATCGTTAACTTGCTTAATATAATCTGAATGTATAGGGGGCAATAAAAAAGCATATTTAAACTATTATCTTTCTTTATTTTGAGTACGTATATATATATATATATATTCTAATTGTTTGGTTTACTTCTGTTTATCAATTTTTACTTATGTTTATATACAATTAGTTTTTTAATTTTTAGTGAATTAAATTAACAATGCCATTTAAATTCCCAGTTTTTTAAAATTTTCCTGTTCAAAAATTGAGTTAAGAATTTTTGGGGAAGTTTTTTGTGGGCAAGAGTTTCTAAATTAAATTGTTTTTCTAAAAAATTGGTATTATAAAGCAGTGGTTCTTAACCTTTTTAAGCCGCGACCCAAATTTGAGAAATATGTTCATGTCGCGACCCAAAAAAAAGTCAAGATTTTTTCATTGCTTTTAGATCGTATTTTTAAAAAATCTTCAATCCTACGATGATGATTTTTTTAACTTACAAATTTTTTATATATATTATTTTAATAATAAAGATAAACAAAAATACTTTTCGATCCAAGGAAAATTTAAATAATAATCAAGTGTTTTTAATAATTTTTATTGACCAAATTAAAATATATTTATAACTTTTTGAAAATAATTGAC
>KL819066.1:0-12995 GCA_000611955.2 Stegodyphus mimosarum | reverse complement strand
TTAAAACCAGGATTGTCTCTTTGATTATCATCAAGCATTACTTTAGAAATTCTATTAACAGTTCCGTCTTCAATATCACTACTTTCTTCATGCAAAATATTTTCAAATAATACAGATAAATCACATAGAAAAGAGACAATTCGGGTTATTACTTCCGTTTTCGAACCCTCTGAATTTATGCATAGTACATTGCAAACTTTAATTAGCTCATTTAAAGTAAAGTCATTCTGTATTGTATCTACTTTATTGTTAAATTCTTCAGATTAAAGTCATTCTGTATTGTATCTACTTTATTGTTAAATTCTTCAGAATCTGGTTTAAATGTAAAGCCAGGAAATTCAAGTAATCTTATCCTATTGTTTCTATCGCCTTCAGTGTTGAAAATAAGTTTATGCAAAGTTCTGATTTCAGAAGTTTTACTGTTCTTTAAAGCTGCTTCCAATTCTGGAATTTCAACTAACTTCATATTGAAAAGAAAATTTTCTACTCACCCGACATATGAACGAAATGGTAATCCAAACACCATGAAATAGCAATCCAAAATTCGAATAAGTTCGTAAGACAGTCGCACAGTTCAATTGAGTTCATAATCACTAGAGCACTTGTAGTCGAACAAATCGCAGTTCACATACTCAGAACACTCCGTTAGCTTCGTGGTTGATTCGCGCCACTGTTGGGGGCCATATTTTTATAGGAATACAGGATCAAGAGCACGAGATAAGTATAAAGTAAATTTATTACGAAATTACTAGTATGAATGAAAGATGATAAAATGGGATAACATGATAAACTGACATAACTAAGGATAACGGTAACCCCAAGACTAAGAATAGTCCACGTATTGTTCATGTAATAATCAACAGTTCACAGTTGGGATTATCTTGTCAAACCGGGAACAAGATCAGGATTCACATATGCTGGTGGATTCTATAAGACCACTGGGACATCATCCCTCCTCGAGAAGACGTCTGTTCTCTTCCACGTTTGGAACTCGTCTGCTCCACACCACCTCTGGTACTCGTACGAGCTGTTTTACGCTGCGCTGGGCTGGCGGCATATGACGTCACCTTGCAGGCGTTTCTGATTTCCCACATATATATATATATATATGTAACATAAACAGTAACATGTAAACAGCTAATGCTACATATATATATAAAACCAACTTATCAAATATCGAATTTAAGAGAATCTTCTGAAACAATGGAAGGGTCTTAACTTTCAAATTCACCAATTTAGGTTAATAGTTCTAATCTAATTTTAAAAATTCTTTTCATTAAATCTAAATATTCGTTTTGTTAAACGGTTCTAAATTCACACAAATGTTATAATGTATGTCATACTAAGCTGTTATTTACTTTTCCAATTTTTTATGACTGAAGTTGAACTTATTTAACTTTCTTACAGATTCCATATTTTAACAAATATAAGAAATGTTTAAATATTTATTTTGTTTCCCAATTATTTCTCTCACCGATATACTATGAAACACATTTAATTTATAACACACGTTTAATTAATAATTAATAACATATGAAATCTGTTCATAATTAAACGAAAAATTTCGAACTGTCTTATATTCATCGCTTAGAATTTTTAATTTCCTGTTCATCCATTTCTTTTTAAACTTGCATGGTATATTTCTTTTTGCTGTATATTAGAATTTGTTTATGTTGCCATCACATATTATTCGTATGAGTAAAAATTCGCACTGAATTTTGAAGGAAATGCTTCACATGCATTAGTTCTTTTTCCATGAAATATCAGGGCAAGCTCAAAGTATTGGGGAAAATTTCTTGCATTTAGCTCTCGTATTTATTACTGTTATTCAGGTAATTACCTTCTTATTAGATAATGCGTGAAGACTTCCTGGAGTGTCTAGGAGAGAGGAAAACTTTTTTCGCTTTATAGGCTCATTAGGTCCCCCCCCCCGTCCTCCCTATTTCGTCAGGAGACTTATCTTTGTTAAACACTTAACGGTCTTCCTCTCAGTCTCTTTAGCCATTGTTTCCATTATTATTTAAATGTTTCATTTCCATGATGGGGAGGTAATTGTAATTTTATTACCAAGGTACTCCGTAAACGCCTTGGTCTTTGGTCCCTGTAAGTGACGCCTGGAGTCTCCCTGTTGTCCTCTCTCTAGGCGGGGATATTCAAATGAGAAACAGAATGATAGCATAGAGGCGCCTTATTTTCACACCGACGCCTCTTGGGAAGTAAATGGAGAAGCACTGTAAGTTATAACTATTTTCTGACGCCCAATACAAATTAACTTTGTACCATCCTGGACCAATGAAATAACTCAGATTAATGTACATCGAGAATATACAGCAGACCGTCAACGTGGACTATGCCTCTAAGAAATGAAGTAAGGCATTTTGATTTTTTGCAGCCAGTCGGCAACTTAGGTTTTAAAAATGGATTTATTATTTTTATATTTTTTTTAAGTTTGGATAGTGTTTTGTTCTCTCGTTTTCTTTTAATATGCCTGCTTTCAGTATACTTCACCATATTTAGCGAGACGCAACCATTTAGTTACCACTCGCATCCGCGAGCCCTAAGACGCGATCCTAAGACTGTTGAGTGTAATTACATCAATTTTTATTTTTTTATGAAGTATATTATTTAGAGTAAAAATATCATGAGAGCGTCTAGACAAAAACTCTCAGGAGCAGAATATAGAAAAAGAGCAAAAGATAGGACCGAACAGAGAAACCAAATTGCAGCTAAAATGAAAAAATGGCTTCACGGAAAAGACGAACCGTCAAACACTGCCTCAACTTCCAATGATACCGAGATTCTAAAGGATATTGATATTTC
The DNA here is from genome assembly GCA_000611955.2 of Stegodyphus mimosarum. Classification (NCBI taxonomy): domain Eukaryota; kingdom Metazoa; phylum Arthropoda; class Arachnida; order Araneae; family Eresidae; genus Stegodyphus; species Stegodyphus mimosarum. The sequence goes on along the minus strand of KL819066.1, from coordinate 10,175 downwards.
TTGCAATTTGCATAACCAAGATGAAGAATCTTCATCTATCATCTTTAAACAGACTGCATTTCAGCAACTGAGAGAATAACCTTCTTCAACGACCTCAAACGAACATCTAGAGGGCATGAAATTAGGATATAAAGAATCTTCTCATTTAGATGCGGATGGGCAGAAGAAAGAAGACTTAAAAACTTTTGATTTGTCGGACCCAGGCAGTTGGCCAATCACAGAAAAAATGAACGATCAGCAACGATCTTTCTTAAGCAATCAAGCTGTATTATTAACCGAAAAGCATCCAGAAAATATAGACCTTAAGTCCACTGAACGTGATGGCAGACATTTGACATCTTTATTGTGGTACAGAACATTAGCAAATAGTGAAAAGATTAAAAGATCTTGGCTTATATAAACTTAAAAATGCAATTTTTTGTTCACCCTGTGAGATTTACCAGAAACATGCCACTGCCGCTACATCAACATTGTGTACTACAGGATTCGTTAATTGGAAAAAAGCTTCAGAAAGGTTAACTGAGCACGAAGCATCTGAAATTCACAGAGAGTGCATCATTAAGTGGAAAATTCGACTACAACAAATGAAATCTTGTCAAGGCATCGATCATGACATTGAAAAACTAATTCACACAGAGAAAGAAAAATGGAGAGAGATCTTGCACATAATTATGGATGTTGTATTGTATCTTTCAACAAACTGTCTTTCTTTCCGTGTGTCTGATGAAACCCCTAGCAGTCTGCTCACAAAGTGTCCTCGGCCTAGTCAAGGAAGTTTTTTGAATTTAATGACTCTGCTAGCGAAACATAACTCATCTCTTAAGTACCAGTTAGAACACCTAAAAAAGGGACAAATATCATTTATTAAAAACAATTCAAAATGAAATTATTGATATAATGGCGAAAACAGTTCGCAATAGCATTTTAAACGATATCAAAGAGGCCAAAATACAATAATGTTCGATTGCACTCCAGATGTGTCGCATACGGAACAAATGAGCCAGGTGGTTCGATACGTAAAAATATGTGGTCATGTGTGTGAAATAAAAGAAAGCTTTATTAATTTCATAGAAGTTGGGGGAAAGACAGGAGAATGTATTTATCAACGGATTGTGGAAAAACTGTCACTTGATGGTTTGGATATTGGACAATGTCGTGGTCAATCTTACGATAACGGATCTAATAAAGCCAATACTTATAAAGGAGTACAAGCCAGGATTACAGAAATGAATAAGCTGGCCGAATTTGTGCCATGTTTGGCTCATTCTTTGAATCTTGTCGGTGTGCATTCTGCCTCATCGTGCCCCGAAGCAGTTAACCTTTTTGGAATTATCCAGAAGATATTTAGCTTTTTTTCGTATCCACAATTCGATGGGATATTATGAAAAAATTCACAAAAGCCAACTTAAAAGGAAGCAGCCAGACGAGATGGTCGGCAAAATATGTAGCTGTGAAAGCCCTTCTAACGAATTTACCAGAATTAGTAAAATCATTGAAAGAAATTAAAGATCTTTCTCTTAGTGCGGAATCAAAGTAAGAAGCAGGACATCTACTGCGTGTTGTAAAAAATTTTGAATTTATTATCATCCTGACAATTTGGGCTAATATTCTTCGAGAAATCAATAGAATAAATGTTGAAATTCAAAAGGAAGATATTATTCTTGCCGGTTCCGTCGCATTAATGGAAGGTCTGACCAAAACTTTGCAAAAAATGAGAGAAATTCCTATGGAATATTGGATAGAAGAGTAAATCAGTAGCCGAAAAAATTGAAGTTGAACCTATACTAACTAATAAACGAATTCTAAAGCGCAAAAGACAATTTGATGAATTGTGCGAGGACGAATCACGGACACTTCATCTAATTCAGCTATTTTCTAATGCAATAAAAACTGTATTTGATCGAATCGTAGCAAAAATTAAAACGAGGGTAAACAGCACTACTACACTAAATTCAAATTTCCCATTCCTCAATGGTCGTGAAATATTGAATATGTCAATTTGTAGAGACATTAGGTTATTTAGTAGCAGGACACATGAAAAATATGCAATTCCTTCGCCGGGAATCGAACCACGGACCTCTGAAATACCGGCTCAGCGTGCTGACCATTACACCACGAAGGCACGCTAAGAATGTGGGAGATATACCTTATATACTCCCCTTTTTAAAGGGCGACTAGGGTTTTAGGGGACCTAGTCGCCAAATCCTGGGTGTGGAGAGTCATCATCCACAACCCTTTTAGTTCGGGCGCCAGTGTAGAGACATTAGGTTATTTCGTAGCAAGAGACATGAAAAATTAGCAACGCCTTCGCCGGGAATCGAACCACGGACCTCTGAAATACCGGCTCAGTGTGCTGACCATTACACCACGAAGGCATTCGAAGAAAGAGGGAGAAATACCTTATAAATTGAAGAACTGCAAAAGAATGGAGCAGATCTTGCACGAAAGTATGAGCGAGATCTAAACGCATTTGAGTTCTGCCAGGAACTTGCCGTTTTAAAAGAACTCTTCTGTGGTGCAATTATCGCGGCACCAGATGTTCTGTGGCAATTTTTCACGTCAACAAATGTTGTGGTACCAAATGTTAAATACTAACTGTTACAATAATTAGCCTACAATAATATCAAAAACCAAATTCTAATTGCGTTGTGTTTATCTTTCCTCAAAACTAACCCGAACAACCCCTAAGACCAAGCAGGAGTACTGGTGTTAAAAACATTCACACAAGTCATCATAAGAAAAACTCTGAATCAAATATATATATATAACCAAGGATATTTATTGCAGCATTATAGGGAAGACACTCAATCTTTCAACTTAAATTTCTAGATCTATGGTGTGTTCAGGTGACAACTATTTAAAATAATGCATTTAGAATTATAATATATATATTGCTAATTTCAAATATGCACCGAGATGAATTAATCAAAAATTTACACCGTAAAAATTAATATTAAATTTTCATATGCAGTTATCAAACTCTGCTGGCCAGCATAAAAATACACAGGAATTTAATGAATCACCGAGCATGGTGTCTTTACCAATATTGATAGAGATTACTTAGTTCAAGAAATTTCTTAATTTACTCAGGTAAAAATTACATACATAAATTTAGCAAATCCCTTAGGCAGTTAGAAAATATTACATATTCAAGTAGACCCGTTGGAGAAAAATGATTACATTTATTCCTACATTCAATTACACAATTAAAGGTAAAGTAGAATTTAAATTTTAAATCGTTCCTTAATTTGCAAAAGTTAAAGTTAATTCTCAACCAAAAATAGTAACAACTTAAAGTAAAAAGGTAAAATTTAGATAAGTTAACAAATTTAATATCCTGTCTTAATTCATTATATATAAATTTTAATTACATTCCAAGTTAAAGTTAAAAGTCCTAAATAGATTAATAGTGCAGCAGTTGCTTAAATACACAGCCTGGATTTAAGATCCAGCAGAAAAACCTTGACTAAAAGTTAAATAGAATTTAATTGGAAATTAAACACACATATAATTACTCCTTACATTAATAATTCATCACTGGAAAATTTACTTCAAATAATCAAATCTCTTAAAAAAATTTTAAATTACCATATTACTTAGGAAACATGTTCACGGAATTTAGGTAGCAAGCTGTACTAAATTTCAGGTGAAATTAACAATCAAAAGGTTGAACTCACTTGAAGGGAAGCATTGAAAATTTAATTAAGCATTAACTCATCTTATAGATTTTTTTTTCCGGATGTCCCATTCATAACAGGTGTTGAACAAGGCTCTGCCGAACCAGCTCTTCGCAGATGTTGAACGAGGGAGTCCGGCAAGAAATCTGGACACCTGGATCAGACACTATGAAGATGGTAAAGTGCATTCGTGCAGCAAAACAAGAGCTCCTAAGGGTTCCTCCCTTTTCCGTCTATTCTCATTCATGCGAGTTGATGGTAGTACTCGAGTTGATGGTAGTAATTCGATGAGGAAAAAAACAACATTCTCGACTCCAACACGGGGATGGTAAAGTGCGGAGGAGTAAACTTCAAGTGATTTTTTTTTTTTTTTAGATGTTCATCTTTATCTTATTTCCCATCTCCGGCTCTTCCAGAGGAAGAAAAAAATAACGTGCTTCTAACGCTGCGAATCCAAGGCAAAAAGGGCTGAGCATGGCCTTGCATGACGATTTCAATCGTCCAGGCTCCAGAATTTTCGAAAATCACCAAATTTGGTGAATTAGTATGCAAATCTCGCCAAACACAAAACAGTGCTGCGAAAACTTAGTTTTTCCTTCTTCACACCAAAAAAAGTTCCACCCTCGCCACCCCCTTCGCCAACAAGGAGGGGTGAGGGAAAGAATGCGACAAACCTATCACTCCCCTGCCACGCAACCGGACGCAGTACATGACCTTGACGAGAAAAGTGCTCAAAACGGCGCTTATAGCAGAATAAATTTCTAGACACGAAATTCAACAATTTTAGCAATTAAATGGGCATAATTCTCCAACGGGGCGACGTACAGTCATGAAAGTAGGTTCATAAGAAGGGTAAATTTTTTCTCTTTAAGAGGTATAAATTTCAACCATGTGAATAAAAAGGAAGTATTTTTAAATTTCAAATATTACGCAGAAACAACCGATTTCCCATTGTCTCCTTCTCCCGAAAGCTAATACTGTCGAACGCGTAACGTAAGAATGAGAACTCTGTTTAACTCGTATAAAAATAATTGATTCAATAACATAAGCAATACAATTCGTGAAGAAAAATTTAGAATAAGCATAAATTAATGCATATAATTTACTCACTCAATAATTAATTAACAAATAACTGCAATTAACTACACATTAATCCATAATTCTAAACTAACCAAAAATCACTACATAACAGAACAAGCTCCAATGTTATTGGGCGACATAAAAAAGGCCAGCGCTTTCAATCTCTTGCAACAGATCTACACCTATGATTTGCAGGATGCTTTTAACAATATTTGCATTGCGCTGCGAATTTACTCTACACTTCCAACTACATCCGCAAGCTGTGAGCGAAGTGTTAGCAAAATAAAACGTATTAAAAACTATCTGCGATCATCGATGAGCCAGGAGCGTTTATCAAGTCTCCCAATTCTGGCAATCGAAAATCAAACAGCACATCAAATTAATTATGACGATGCCATAGACTTATTTGCAGAACAAAAGGTTCGCAGAGTAAAATTTTAATCCCCTAATATTTTGAGAGCGTTGTAACTAAATATTATTTTTACTTACGACGGGATATTTGATTGAACATTAGGACTTATTTACGTTATTGATAAAAAGGAATTTCATTATTCATTGCATTAGTGATTTGTAACAAGTATATCTTCGTTTAAGCTTGTGCCATTTCTATTTTTCGTACTATGCTGAACTGCTTTAGTATTTAGTATGAATAATTTTCCATTAATTTGGCTGGTTAGTATTGAAAATATTACAAAATTGCATATTTCAGACAAAATGTAAATTTGATTATTGCAGAGCAAAAATAGTCTTTTCTGTAAATATGTAAGTATTTATTACGTTATTCGGCTGTGTCAGGACGATAGTAGAGTTCTTGAGTAACCTACATAAAGGCGTTATAGTGAAATGAAATTTTAAAGTGCCAGGTTAAAATTGCTGTTAATTTAGAGAAACTGGTGGGTTAATTATTGAATCCATCTCATTCGTGATTTATAACTTGCATATATTTGTTTAAGATAGTCATTGGTAATATGTGATTTCTATATTTTTTACTATGCGGAACTGCTTTAGTATTTAGTATTGAATCGTTTTCCATTAGTTTGGCTAATTATTGTTTCAAATATTACAAAACTGCATATTTCAGAGAAAATGTAAATTTGATTATTACAGTGCAAAAATAGTCTTTTGTATGAATATGCTAGTATTTATTACGTTATCGGGCTGTGTAGACTTCTTGAGTGGGCTACATAAAGGCGCTTTTGTGAAATGAATTTTTAACGTACTAGGTTAAAGTTACTGTTCGTATAGAGAAATTGGTATGAAATTATTCAATCCATTGCATTAGTGATTTGTAATTTGCTTATATTTATTTAAATAAAATTTTTGATTATTTAGTAATGTGTGATTCCCATTTTTGTACTGTGCTGAACTATTTTAGTGTTTAGTATTGAATCGTTTTTTATTAGTATCATTTATTAGTATGAGTAGTTATTGTTGCAAAATATTGAAAAAAAAGTGCCTATTTGAGGAAAATGTAAATTCGATTATTTCAGTGTATTGATTATTTAGGAGTGTTCGCACGGGTTTTTAATTATGTAACTTTTGGTATATGTGTCGGGCTGCTTGCGGCAGAGCGATAAAGTCTGAATACTGACAGTTCGGTCGGGGGTTAGAATATTATTAGCTGATTGCATGGGCGTTTCTGTCGTTTCGCTCATGCATAATTTGCATACGAGCCGATTACTCTTAGAAAGTATTCAGTGAAGGCATCTTTCTTCTTAGGCAGATAGCCCTCTTATGCTTTGCCGTAAGTAAAGAAACTAAACCATTTGTTATGTACATTTCTTTTATAATAAAAATTGCATATAAAGAATTTCTTACTATAAAATAGATTTTATATTTTATCTCAAACCGTACTTATTTTTATGTTTATTAAAAAATTTAAAATTTGTTACAGAAACTTAAAGGAAGATGAGTGAGGGCGGCAGTTTTACGTTTTTGCCCCACCTAGGAAAAATGCTAAATTACACGTTTGGGATGGGTTTTAATGGGTAAAATTCCAGCGAAGGAATCTTCAGGTATAAATGATTCTCTTGCATGTGTTTCTTTATTCCTAAACGAAAGATCAGCAGAAAACTTGTGGAAGTTAGACATTATTGGTATAAATGACCCAGCTGAGTCTAAAAAGAAAGCTGAAATTCATGAGGAGACCATGCAGTATTTTGAGGAAAATTTGAATTTGGATTCAGATGGGAGATATGAAACTGCATTACCTTGGATACTGGACCCCGCTCGATTGTCTAGTAATAAAACGTTGACAGAAAAACGCCTGACTAATACACGAAGGAAATTGTTAGATTCGAACCAAGTTAAAGTTTATCAGGAAGTATTTGATACTTGGTTTAAGGAACGAATTATTGAAAACGTAACAGAAGGCGAAGTAGGCAGAGAGCACTATTTGCCTCATAGGCCTGTTTTTAAGGAATCTAGCGAAACTACGCGAGTAAGGCCAGTTTTTGATGCTTCAGCACACGCCAAAGGAGAACTTTCCTTAAATGACTGTCTTGAGAAAGGTCCCAACCTAATAGAAATAATTCCAACATTGTTGAATCGTTTTCGGAAATATCCTATTGCAGTAATTTCAGACATTGAGAAAGCCTTCTTGCAGATGCAGATTGGTATAAGAGAGAAGGATAGAGATTATGTACGTTTCTTGTGGAAAGGTGCAGACGGACAGAATATGAAAATTTATAGACATTGTCGAGTGGTTTTTCGGCTTAACTGTAGTCCGTTTTTGTTAGCCGCTACGTTGAATTATCATTTAAATTGTGCCCCAGATCAATTTGCAGCTACAGCCAATATTTTGAATGAGTCTTCTCTTCTTTGAAGGAGTCTTATGTTGATAATTGCTTGACTAGTTTTAAGAAAGTTGAAGAATTGAATAGATTTGTACTAGAATCGAGAATGTTATTGTCACTGGCAAAGTTTAATCTTAGATGATGGCAGTCGAATTGAATCCGAAATAATTCCCGACTCTAAATTAAGTACACCCGTTTGCGTTTTAGGGTTAAACTGGGATTTGAAAGATGATACTCTTTCCTGTAAAATTGAGTCACTAACGAAAGAGGAGATTATCGCGAGTAAACGAACACTTTTTTCTTAGGCACATAAGTTATTTGACCCAGTAGGCTTCCTTTCTCCCGTTACCCTGTTCCCAAAGTTGATATTGCAAGAGTGCTGGAAATTACGATTAAATTGGGATCAAAAATTGCCTGAACATTTAGAAAAGAAGTCCACGAAATGGGTAAAAGAACTGGAACTGCTGTCTGATGTCAAAATTACTAGATGGATTAATACTGACAGATCTTTTAACGAAGATGTGAGTCTTCATATTTTCAGCGATGCCAGCAAGCATGCCTATGCTACCTCTATTTTCTTAAGAGTGAAGACCGAAAACAAGGTTTACTTAAGTTTTGTGCAAGCACGCACTAGAATTGCACCTTTAAAGAATACATCCATCCCTCGTTTGGAATTATCTTGCTTAATCGGAGCACGCTTGGGACGTGTGGTCTTTGCAGACTTGAAGATGCCAAATTTAAGAACATTCTTCTGGACTGATTCAACAACTCCTTTGTGCTGGATCCAGCGAGACGTACGATGGGGAACTTTCGTTTGGAATCGTGTCCAAGAAATCAGAACCCTTTCAAAAATAGAAGATTGGCATTACATCGCTTCGGGACTGAATGCCGCTGATCTGCCTTCTAGAGGCTGTTCAGTTAAACAGTTTTTGCTGTCGAAACGGTGGGAGGGCTCATCATGGCTGTTAGAACCAGAATCGTCATGGTCAAAAGGCACCGATTTGCCGGACGAAGAGATGTTAAATTCAGAAAGGCGTAAATCAGTATTGACAACTCTTAACAAAGATTCTAAATCTGACAATTGGTATTACAGGTACTTTTCATCTATAAAGAAAATTGTACTCATGTTAGGTTGGATTCTTAGGTTTTACTTTAAATTACGAAGAATTACAAACGAAACCTCCAAAAATTTGTCAGTTTCGGAAATTGAAAGAACTGAGATAACTCTTATGTTAGTCATTCAAAGAGAATCATTTAAGGGTATGAACGATGATAAAATTAAAGACCTCGACCTATAGTTGATCGTGATGGTTTGATCAGAGCTAAAACCAACATTTCTTATCGCGACGATACTGATGACTTTCCCTTCATTTTGCCATCTGATCATGCAATAGTAAAATTACTGATAATGAATGCACATAATGAGCTGCTGCATGCTGGTACTTCTATGGTGATGTCTCATTTCCGAGAAAAGTATTGGATCCTCAAGGCTCGTAAGACAGTACGAAACTGCATTAGAAAATGTGTGAAATGTCAAAGATTTAAATCCGAAAGTTGTGACGTAACTCCAGGAATTTTGCCGAAAGATAGAGTACGTGATGCAAATATTTTTGAGATTGTGGGGGTCGACCTGGAAGGACCTCTCTACCTTAAAGATGGTCGAAAAGCTTAGATTGTCCTTTACACATATGCGTTCTATAGGGCCATTCATCTGGAGTCAGTAACATCCTTGACAACTGAAGCTTTTTTCCAGTCATTGAGACGTTTCATTTCTCGTCGCGGAAAACCATCTACAATATACTCAGACAGCGGCAGTAATTTTAAAGGAGCGGAGAGCCTTCTACATACACTTGACTGGGAAAGTCTGTCTTCAAAGGCCGCTGAGCAAAGAATTCAGTGGAAATTTATTCCTCCCTCCGCACCCTGGAGGGGCGGTTGGTGGGAGCGTTTAGTTCAAATGGTGAAACAGATTCTGAGAAAAGTGCTGTCCTGGATTATGAGGAATTGCTTACAGTACTGTGCGACTGTGAGAGAGTAATCAATACTAGGCCGCTTACCTACGGGTCGGAAGACATTGAAGATTCATCCCCATTAACTCCGGAGATGTTTCTGAGGGAGATTTCGAGATCAGGAGTACCTGATATCGATTTAGTGGATAAGGAAAAACTGAGTAAACGAGTTAATTATCAACAAAAAGTGAGAGAACAACTCAGAGCAAGATTCCGTGTGGAATATTTAGGACAGCTGCGTCAACAGTCCATTAAAAACCTCTCCAGGTAGGTGAAATTGATCTACTGGAAGGTAACAACAAGAAACGAGCCTTTTGGAACCTGGCGCGTGACATAAAGCTGATACCTGGTCGTGATAGACAAATAAGACTTGCTCTCATAAAAACAGAGACTTCTGACTTTCTAAGACCAGTTCAAAGAATGTACAGCAGAGATGTCAAACTCATAGGTACACTTGGGCCAAACAAACAAGGTTTAACTTTAGGGGGGGGCCGCAAAAAAATCACTATTCACAGAAACGTAGATTTATTTCGAATAATACAATAATAAATATATATATATAAGTAGTGTGAAAGTGCCGGTTCAGCGACAGGAGGCGGATTGCGGATGAGCCC
>KK118817.1:5117-52552 GCA_000611955.2 Stegodyphus mimosarum | reverse complement strand
CCCAAAAAAGCTCCAGGTGTTGATGGTATTTCTACCAAAGCTCTGAAACATCTTCCTATCAATACTATCACTTGTTTTACTAAGATTATCAACTCTATCATCAAATTCTCTTACTTTCCTAATGCATACCATCATACCTATGGCAACATGCCATCATCGTCGTCTTCCCCAAACCAAATCAAAATTCAACATTTCCGCAGAACTACTGCCCTATTAGCCTCCTCATCCAACTTTCTGAAATAAATGAAAAAAGTATTCTATATCATCTTAATCAAGTTATTCCACAGAGCTTCTACATTCCATAAGAACAGTTTCGCTTCCGTCATCTGCATAGTACTAATCACCAGCTGCTTCGTGTCATCAACTATATTACTGATGGTTTCAATTGTAAGTTCCCAACCGGAGCCATTTTCCTAGATATTGCAAAAGCTTTTGATAGGGTCTGGCATCGGGGACTTATTTACAAACTTATCAAATTGAACTTCCCCTATCATTGTATTTAAAACATATTGCTTCCTATCTCCAAGACAGAAGCTTTGCAGTGAAAATTGGCAATTCTGTTTCTATCACGAGAAACATTTTCGCTGGAGTGCCCCAAGGATCAGTACTTTCACCATATTTATATAACATTTACATTTACGATAGTCCTAAAGACCCACAAATTACCATAGCTCTTTTCGCAGATGACCCAAGCTTCTACAGTTACTGTTGTCCATCTCTTTCTTCAACATTACCTCAATTTTCTAGAAAAATGGCTTACTTCTTGGAGGATTGCAGTTAATACTGAAAAATCAAAAGCAATTATTTTTCGTAAAGGACAAACAAATTTCACTCCATCAAAACCTCTTCTATTTGATGTAGAAATTAACTGGGTTGACGAAGTCAAATATCTAGGAGTCATTCTAGATAAAAAGTTAACTTTCAGAAACATCTCAGGGAAACTGTGAAAAATATTAATATCACGCTTGCAACTATGTGCCCACTTCTGGGCAGAAGAAGTCATATGCCCGTTTCAAAAAAACTCGTCTTATATAAATCTATACTTCGACCAGCATTACTCTATACTAGTCCCGTCTGGGGCCTCGCTGCCAAAACTTATCTTCTGCACATCCAGGTTCTTCAAAACAAAGCCCTGAGAGAGATTATCAAGGCGCCGTGGTTCATTCCAAATTCGTATATCCACCGCGATCTCAAAGTAGACACAATCCAAGATTATGTTCAAAAACTCGCGAGAAATTTCTTCTGTTCTGTTCTCACTCATCCTAACAACTGCATCAGCTCTCTTAGATGTTCTCCATTTCCAAGAGAAAAACACAAATATCCATCTGACATTCTCCATCCTTATCATCTGTTACCCATACTTGACTCTTCATTTCACTGATTTGGACCTTCTACCAGCAACTCACCTTATTCGTCTACTGATGGCGGCCACTTGATTTATACTTAGTCTTTTTGTCCATACTAATTATTTTGTTCTACCGATGCTCTTCACCAGATGCAGAGTATAAGGAAGCAAGGCTTTCTGAAACTCTAATTCACATATGAGAAAAGAGAAAAATCCCCCCCCGGAAAAAAATGGGCCACCTGGGGGGAACCTTTCCCCTCTAAATGAGATGGGTAAGACCCCTCTGTTTTTCCTTTCATTAAAATAAATAAATTAATTAAATAAATATTTGAGCAAATGCAATTCCAAAGTTTGTTACCTTCAATATAGACTACAAACCTTAGTATATTGTGAAAGAATGAAGGATTTTAATTTGAAAAATCTTGCAATATCAGAATTGGTGAGAAAAGAAATAACAGTATTAGAAAGGAAAATCAAAGGCAATTTGGGAAGCCATACGAGTTTTATGTTTAAGAAGTTAATTTTATTTATTGTAGTAGCGTTACACAATTTGCTATTTTTCGCATTCCATTTTACTTCGCCAAAGGTTCTTAAATCTATTTATCTCAAATCTCGTCAAAATCAGCCGTGTTTTGCGGGCTTTTTGATAAGTCAATCAACTGGAGACTCGTGGCGCCATCTAACGTAATTTATATAAATAATTTCTTGAAATTTTCGAATGGTTTCCATTTTAAAAATTATTATGGCTTTTTAAAATCTGTTTTCATTTTTATAATTTCTCCCCTCTTCAACCAGAAATTCAAAAATAAGTAAAAAAAATTCCATCGATTTATTTAGTCAAAAATGAGAAAAAGGACCATCTATAGTTCTGTGTGCAAATAATGTTCTCGTATCGCTGGAAATAATACAGAAACACTCTTTTTAAAGAAACTCAGTTTTTAATTTTTAAATAAGATTTAAAAACTTTTAACTGAAATTTCAAGATTATGGCAGTATTTCTGTTGAGCAGAGATTATCAAATCTTTATCAAACTAAGATTAAGACTCAAGCAACATATTCCGAGCTTTATGTGTTGCAAAATTTTGCAATACATGAAGATCAGACTAGATCTATGGCAAAAAGAATGCAACTTCATCATCTTCCTTAACTAAAATATCTTGAGAGTTCATCAATGCAAGGAAAACTATAAAGTAATTTGTTTTAAAAGAGAACTAGTGAATGAGAGAAGCAAAAAGCGAATTGTCAAAAAAGAATACATGAAAGGAAAAATAGTTCAAAAATTAAAACTCACGTTGAGTTTGTCTGATAGATTTAGACTTGTATGATACAGGAAGGTTAGCAGCTTTCCTTTTTTAAAGTCTATTATATCTAAACACTTACTTACGGTCATGCATAAGAGAATCAATCAGTTTTATAAGAATAGAAACTAAGAAGAAATTTGGTAAAGATTAGCTACAATCCCAAATCGAGCCTAGGCGTGACTTTAGAGAGGAGATCTCCCTACAGAGGTTAGTACCTAGGGCCCCCTGAGTCATTGATAAGTACACTTTCTCTCGGCTCTGCTTCCCTCATTTCTGCCTTATCTTCTTAAAGTGATATGATAGGCATTACGAATTCAGCTTTTTGTAATTAAAATAAAGAAATAAATAAAAAAAAAGATTCGCATAAGGAAATAAATTGTAAGACACACTTGTTTATCTTCTGATGTGACAGCTGAAGTATGTGTAGAAATCACACAGGAGTAGGGTAAAAAGAACCCTTTATTAACTCTTTAAAAATTCACAATGAGTCGCGACTTGACGCTAACAAACCATGCCTCAGTAACTCAAATAACAAGAACTAAACCAAAAATTCGAAGATAGTAACAAGTAGCAGAATTACTCTACAGGGCTCAGATAATCCTGTTTCCTAAAACCGCTTCGAATGTTTAGTGGTAGCAAAGTAACAGCTGTTACGCCACGTTAGCCAGCAATAAATACAAAACAGAAGATCACGCTACAAAAATACAGCGCTCGCCCAAAAGCTCTCTAACTTTTCCTTCTAGAACTCGGTATTTAAACATTTTCTCCTCAAGGTAGAATTTGCATTACTTCACACGCGCTATTTAAATATTCTAGCATTGACAGACAATTAGGGGAATGAAGGTTTATAGGTAAGAACATAAACTTAAATTTAACTGGTTAGTTAAAATAAATATAAATCCCTACAAAATATAGAGAGATTTTTGGAAAATTATGAATATATGTATTCATTATTGATGAAGTTAAGCAACAAGAATCAACGTAATGTTTGTAAATTTTGTAAATTTGTAAACTAATCCTGCAATATTTACAAACATTACGCTGATTCTTGTTGTTTAACTTCACCAATAATCGTTATTCGACTTGTTTTTTTAACCTAAATTATACGTATTCATATTCATACAAATATTCATAATGTTCCTTAAACTTTATTATGCGAAAATGCTTAAAATGACTCTATTATTTTTTTAATGATGAATAACGAAACTCACTTAATTCTATTTGATCAAAGGAAATAGTTTTTTCTTTTATTTTTATGAAAAATAATATTGATAGACACTCGTGTTTCAAAGAAGAAAACAAGAAAAGTTTGTTTTTAGAGTTTTTACAAATGTATTTACGTAATTTTAATCTTTATTTTAGCTTTTATTTTAACGTTTTTAACTGCGAAGCTACTAGCTTCATAATTATGTAAATTTATAAATATTATGTAATACATTAGAAAAACAAATACGAATCGGTCGCTGGCGATTATAACCTATTCAAGCTAGACATACGTCCTGAGTACGTATGGCTTTCTCCAAAGTATGGTTAGAGCAAGATGAGAATATACAAATTGAAATCCATCAGTCAAGATATGAATGGGTCACTCCAGAAAATCCTTAGTTGCTTTTGGAAAGGATGTTTGCGTACTTAAGTTTGAGGTGTAACATCAAGATTTCTGGTCAAGGTTTTCCCTTTAGCAGTTTTATTATGCGTTGTGCTAGATACAAGCAAAATCTGAGAGGGAAACGAATGCTTGATCTTCGAAAACATTTTTAAATCATGAAACGCAACTGATTAGCAAATTAAGTTTTGCATTTACATGAAGGTTGCACAGCCAACAATAATCGACAAAAAAATCCAAAAACTCATTAACGTGTTATATTAATAGTGGAAAAGAGATAATACTCCTAAATTTCTGAAAGCTACTACAAATGATGAATTTACAAAAATTTTTGTGAAATGCTCATAGAGTCTTCGTGCATTGTTTAGGAGCATACACTCTTAAACCCTATGTCGAAGACTAAGTAGAGCTATGCCTTTAAGAATAAATACTGCAGATGAAAAGTTTAAACAACTTTTTATTTAAATCTAAACTAAAACAAATGCATGTACTTCGTGCTCACAAATCACCACCACTTGTGGCTACGTAACAAAAATAAGAATGTAACAGTTCAATAGTAAATTAAGATGATCCAATGACTGGCTCCTTAGCTTAACAAACGCTAAATCGACAGCACACAGCAAAGCCGAGCAGAGGAATATCAGTATAAACTGAAAGGTGTTGAACATCGAACTACTAGAAAGCTAATTTTAAACTCGCAGCATAAACATCGGAACTAAGTCCGCTACTGTTCTTTTGAACTCTTGAAACACAGCGTAAATACTGCTTCTGAAACACGTTGAGAATTTACATCTACGTCATACAAAATTTACATTCCAGCAGGAAACTGAAACGCGGAGAAACAGCAAAGTTCAACTTAAAATAACTGGTTAGAATGAAGTAAAACCTTGCATGCTATAATGTACTTACAAAGTTATAAATTTTCTGAAACGAAGATCTTTTAAAATTTGTTTTTCAAGACTTTCTCTTTAAGAGTGAAAATAAACATTAAATAGTTAAATATGGATAATCTGTACTTTTCGAAATTATTTTTTGAAGTTTTTTCAAGACATACAGAATACGCATGTCATCTTTTGGAAATACAAAGATATTGAAAGTGAAAATATTTAAACTACATAGGAAATCTAGTACATTGTTACCAAAAATAGTTACAATCTTTATTAAAACGAGCAAAACACTCAGTTATTGCAGAATTATATGATATTTGTGATTTTAATTTTAGTACATGTAGGCTTTATGTCAGCTCCTTCCCACAATGCCCTGGTTCATCACGAACTCGGTCAGATCAGTGGTTTTGTTGAAACTGCACCGTAAGCAATATAGATTAAAACAAGAGAGCTGTCCATCTGAGTAGAAAGCTTGAACGCTGGACATTAAATAAGTGTAGAAGCCAAATGGTTTTCTTCCACTCGACCCAGATGTATTTTAACTTCAAAAATGTTTTATTGGAATTATAATCCAACCAAATATTGTAACTAGGCAGTGAGTTGTTGTGTCAACTAGTCGATGAGAAGTGAAAATATTTGGTTTATTACTATTTTTAGTTGTATTACAGCAGCTGTTGGAGAATTAAGTTACGCATTAAATTGTATATTGAGTTTTATCTTGTGTTGCTTAGAAATCATTAAGAGAGGCAATAAATTCTCAATCATTACAGATAATTTCTAAGGGCCAGCTGTTAGGTTGCAGAAGATGTAGTTTTAGTTAGTTCACTTTTAGATGTTATAATCATATATCACCTTTTCATGTTATAATCATATATTTCATATATTCTCTAATTTTATTCAATATGAAATATTCTGTCTAAGAAAATGTAATACAAAAAATCACATTCATAAACAAAAATCGGTAAAATTTTAAAATGCAAGAAATAAAATTTCATTGATGGCAAAATGTTTTGAAAGGTGACCCAGAAATATGGAAAATGCGCATAGTTTAACCAAATATAAAATTTTCAGGTACTTACCGTTGTGTAAAATTCACATATTTTAAAATTCGATGAAAAATTTCAGATGAATTGGTAGGATGTAACTGAAGGTTTGACTGAAACAACGGAAAATTCTTGTTTTCTGTGAAGTTTCTTAAAATTATCTAGATAAAAGGACTCCCCTTATTTTTCTGATATTCATTTGATATGCAGTTGCATTTATCTCTTTTCTAAATCAGGTCCTAAATTAGGACCCACATATATCAATGCAAAGTAATGTTCCAATATTAGTGTGGTGCTTCAAATTCTTTACAATTTTGAAATTAATTTAAATAAATGGCTGCAATTCTTGTCAGCATAATATATGCAAGGTTATCCAAATTAAACTTCCCCAACTCAGAGGCCTGTGCAGAGTGTTGTATGGGTCATAATGTGATGAAATTTAAAAACAGACACTTCAGATCATGCGCTCGAGATTTATTAAACAAAAAAAAATAGTACAAGAAGTTGCGGATAGGTGGCGCTGCAGATCAACAAGACATTCTACAGATGCTCTGTATGTGTGCCGTGGTTCTCCACAACTCTTTCCATTCCCAAAGCACTGTGTTCCACAGCGGAACGCAGTAAGTCCACATTAATTTCACGAACATGTCGAATAATTGCGTCTTTCAGATGTGCCAAGGTTGCTGGGTGTTCTCGGTAGACCCGATCCTTTAAGAATCCCCATAACCAAAAGTCGTATGGCGTGAGATCAGGCGAGCGGGGAGGCCAAGCTGTAGGCAAACAGCGGCTGATCACAAGTGCATCGGTAAAAGTTGCCCGTAACACCTGTTGAACGCCACGAAGAATATGGGGAGGTGCTCCATCCTGCATAAATATCGTGCCCTGGAGGCGGCCACGTTGTTGCAGTTCAGGGATCACAAACGTTGTCAACAGGTCCTGATACCGCTTTCCTGTGACAGAGCAGGTTTTGAACCCTGTTGGAGTCACCTCTTCAAAAAAATAAGGCCCAATGACGAATGTTGCAGTGAAAACGCACCATACAGTAACCTTTGGAAGATTCAAGGGCACTTGATGGATTGCGCGCGGGTTTTCACTTGCCCAAATGCGGCGGTTGTGCGTATTCACTCGACCATTCAGGTGAAAATGGGCCTCGTCCGTCCAAAGGATGTTCCTCGGCCAAGCAGCATCGACTTACATTCTGGCAAGGAACTGCAAAGGAAATGTTTACCGAACTATAGGATCCCCGTCGGACAGCTGATGACGACTATGGATTTTGTAAGAAAAATAACCAAGGATTCGAGACGCATCACACGCCAGACGGTCGTATAGGGCATATCAACAGCACGAAAAACAGTTGGCACACTGACAGCAACATGTGGCGATTGGCTAGTGGGGTCCACGACCGCCAAAGCAACGTCTTCTACGCGTGCAGATTCCACAACCTGTCGTCCTCTACCTGGTAAAATTCCCAGCTGTCTCGTTCCTTCGAACTTTTTCATCTGTCTCGTAGAGAGCGTGGTGTCATTGGTCCTCGGCGTAAGATCTTCAGCCGAAGGAATGCTCTTATCGCAGCACAGGAGTTCTCGTCATTCTGGTAGAAAAGTTTCACTAACAGAGCTTTGTCTTTCAAAGTCGCCATTGTGCATCAGCGAGCTGGAAACAACTGCCTGTGCAAGGCCTGTCTTCCACTTTTGTAAGGCTCGTCTTTTGGATACGTTGCGCAGAAGCTTTATTTCTGTAAATCACATTGCTGCAATATGCACATTACTAGTGTTACAGCGCCACCTATCGGCAACTTCTTGTACTAATTTTCTTTTTGTTTGATAAATCTCGAGCGCATGATCTGAAGTGTCTGTTTTTAAAATTTCATCACATTATGACCCATACAACACTCTGCACAGGCCTCTGAGTTGGGGAAGTTTAATTTGGATAACCTTGTATATTTAGAATTTATGTATGTGATATTTTAATTGCATAGTCGTGATGGCTGAGTAGAAAAGGCAAAAAGAAGACGTTGACAAAACTAATTTCGGCGAATCACTGTTTTTATTTTTAGGCACATCAAAATCATGTATGTATAGACAATATACTTTTTGATCATAGGCAATTACAATAATTTTTGTGTATACGGATTTTAAGTACGACGTAAGCATCTTAGACAGGAAAGCACAAGCAGCGCAGAGATGTTGGCTGGGCAGAAGTTAAGAAAAGGAGTGACGTAGTTGCTTGCGAAGCAGTATTTATACTAATTAGGTGCATAAGTACAGCTAAGCTTTGATTTGTTAATTTTAGTTTTTAGGTACCTTTTTCAAGTAGCGTTATGTAACATGGAAAGATCTCGAATTTGGGAGAACACCAAATTTAGGATTGTCAATTTTAAGGTTGCCAATCATTTCTTAACGTAGCCATCGTATTTTATGATACTTTAAATTATGTGAAAATTTTGGATGGTACGGTAGAAAACGCAGTAGAGAAGACTCCGGTTAATTTTTAAATATGACTAAGATGTTATGGAGAGATGTAGCTCTCACACAAATGAGATGCTTTGTAAGTGGTTGGTAACCACAATTAGCTGGAATTTCAGATAGATAAGACAACGCGCCTAGAAAAGGCACAAACTATTTTACAGTAGTAGCTGGATTAGTGATGGCGTTACAATGTATAACGACATAGTTGCAATCAATTGTAGCCATCACGGAGATTAAATATTCTCTTTTATTTCTAATCAGAAACAATTTTTTAGAAACATATTTTTTGTTGATTGGTACAGCGCTAGGGGGTTATCCGCTCTCCAATATTTTATATACATAGATTACATTGTTATCATAGATGGAAAACTGCTAAATAGTTAATCACATGCTTGCATAGCAAAGAGAAAAGTGATGCGTATTAAGCAGCTGGAGTAATTTATAGGCTCGGCTCCGTTGTTTTAATCCTGAACAGCGACTGGGCAAGAGTTTACAGTAATGCGGAGAGTAATGATGTCAAAACGGCGCAGCACAGATCCTTTGAAAGGATGTTATATCTAAATTAAACTCAGGAATTAAAAGGTCTATTTCCAATTAAATTAGTAGTTTTGTTAGTCCCGATTTTTCATGTTTTACATCTTACAGAAACATATATATATGCATATATAGCTATATAGAGAAATACAAAAAGGATTAAAAAACCCATAAAAATTAAAGAATTACCAAATTTATTTAAAAAGATTTAAAAAGTAAAATTCCGCACTATCGCTGCTACGATTGTGAATTGTTGGTGATTGTATAGACGGATTTTAATTCTCGCTGAAAAGTCGAGATCTTTCTGTGGAATCAGTAACGATTTTAATTGCTTAATTGCTTAAATATATTTTTTATTGTTTTAATTTACTTTTCTTTAAATTTTTTAATTTTCACTATTTAAATACACCTTTCTTTAAAATTTTTCATGTTGAACGAAAAATAGCTTATCCAGAGGCATTAAAATTTTTCTTCCAAGGAACAATTCTGCGGGTTTTTTTTGTGTAGTGTCATGCTTTGCTGTTCTCAAGGCAAAGCCTAATTCATTGACGCAGCTGTCCTAACGGTCATGATAATTCTTAACATATCCCCGAATAATTTTAACTATATTTTTATTTACGCTTTCCGCAATATTTGATTGCGGTCTATAAGGTACCATTTTTAGATGGCGTATGCCAAGGCCTGTGCACAGGTTTTCAAATAAATTACTTACGAATTGCCTACTATTATCTGATATTACTTTTACCGCGGCCCCGTATTTTAAAACATATTTATTTTTGATATTACTTTTACTGGGGACCCGTATTTTAAAATATATTTATTTAGAAACGAATCTGCTACTATTTTTGCTGAAGCCCGTTTAAAGGGAATTATTTCCACCCATTTTGAGAAATGATCCACGATGGTTAACAAGTATCTGTTTTTATTAATCTTTGTTCTAGGGTAGGGAACTCGAATAGCTTGACATTTGAGCAGGAGCGATGCCACTATTAGACGATGTTGGCAGGAATGGGTGAACCATGGCAGCACGCAGTGTCAAGAAGGAAGCGGTAGGCCTAGAGAAACGACTGAACGTGAAGACAGAGCAATCGTCAGAGCGGCACTCACAGCCCCAGATGCATCATTATCATCGACTGTACGTGCAACTAGTGCTTCAGTTAACGCAAGGAGTGTCGGGCTCATTCGTACTGGAAAGTCACTGACTGGAGTAGAATAGTCTTCAGTGATGAGTCCTGCTTTGAACTGAGCCCCGATGACTAGCAAAAGTGAGTCTGGAGACGCCCCGGACAGTGGTGTGATACCAACCTGACTGACTTCCCACAGACAGGCCGACAACCAGGAGTGATGTTCTGGAGTGTCATTTCATTTCATAGTAGGACCCCTTTGGTTGTCATGGGTCGCAACCTTACAGCACAGCGTTACTTCGACGAAGTTCTAAGGCCCGTTGTGTTGCCCTTCATGTCACCCACCATTGGCTTACATGTCAGCAAGATAAGGCCCGCTCCCACATTCTACTGCTTGCCGTAGGGCTGCCGAACATTACCTTGGCCAGCAAGATCGCCGGATCTCTCTCCTATTGTACGTTTGGAGCATTATGGGCAGGGCCCCCCAACCAGCTCGGGATGTTGACGATCTAATGCGCCAGTTGGACAGAATTTGGCACGATATCCCTCAGGAGGACATCCGCAACCTCTATCAATCGACGCCAAGCCAATTAACTGCTTGCATAAGGGCCAGAGGTGGACAAACGCGTTACTGACCTTTTTCACTTTGTGAAGCTCTGTCACTTCAATAAATCATCCAATTTTTCTCAAACTGTAATCATTTGTTTTTCTGTACATGTACATCACTTCCACCGATTTTCGTCCCATTCGGATAACTCCTTCTTGGTGCGTCGTGCTTTTGTCTAAGAGTGTAAATGACTGTGCTTTTTCCCAAGACTGACCTTAAAACAATATCCATAACTTTTTGAAATGTAGCCGGAGCTCAGCTTAAGCCAAACAGCATCCTCAAAAAGGCATACACGCCTGACTTCGTAATAAAAGCTGTCTTTTCGACATCCTCGGGTTTTACTGGAATTTGAAAGTAGCCTGACGTCAGGTCTAAGGTTGTCATATATTTAGTTGACCGAATTTTTCTTATAATTTCATCTCTTATCGGAAGGGGATATGCGGGATATTTCGTTATGCTATTTAATTTTCTGTAGTCAACTGCGAATCTCCACGTGTTCGGATCTGCGGATGGCAGTCCATTCTTCTCTCTACATAAAACTACAGGACTTGCAAAGGGGCTAGTGCTTGGCATAATTACTTTGTTCTCGAGCATTTTCTTAATGTGTTGCTCGAGAATGTCTTCCTTGTCATAACTGTACGGCTTAGACCGAACTGGGGGCTGATTACCAATATCGATGTTGTGCGAGACAATCTGGCAGAAGCCAGGTTTTTCATTGAATAACTGGGAAAAATTTCTTACTAGTTCCTGAATTTTGTCTTTTTCTCCTTCTTCGAGGTGATTCAGCTCAAGTTCTGGCATTTCGGCTTGTTCAACTTCCACTTCATCCATCTTGACCTGTAAGGTAGAATCTTTGAAATTAATTTTTGCGCTAGCTGCGCGTAAGACATCAACCCCCAATATAACTGCGATTAACAAATTTTTTACTACAAGAAAATTAATTTTTTGCCTCTCATTTTTTATTTGAACATGCAGCCCCACCCAAGCAGACACACTGTTTGCCTTGGGCAGCAATCACGCGTTGCTCCGTTATCTTAAACAGTCTGTAACGACGAAAATGCTTTTTAAAAAAATCCTGCGACAGGAAGCTGCATTGAGTCCCGGTATCCAATAAGACGATCGTAGGGACGTCGTTTAGTAGTATTTGGCTATCTTCAGCGTGATTTCTGAGGGATTTACCTTCTCACACGGTGACTTCACCCTCCTCCTAGTCACCGTGACTAGTTTAAATCCCTGTTTTTCGCTCCCTTGGTCCAAATGATTTTTATTTCCCCACGCTTTGGTCTGAACGGCTTTCCTTCTATCCGGCTTCGCTACTTTCCTCTCTTGTCAATAGGAATTCTGCTGAGCTTGAGGTTTCTTCTGAGTGTGAAACTTTGAATACTGCGAAAAATTCTTCGCACACGCGTTTTCGGCCGTTCGCCTACTCTGAAATTTCACAGCTGGTTCAAATAAGCTTTCCAGCGTTTCCGGATTTCTCAAGAAAATCTTGAATTGACGGAAGCAACCGCGGCAAAATTATTTCAATGATTTTCATTGTCGGGCCTTTCCCTATATAGTAATTAGACAATGTGGATCTTCCTTAAGATAAAGTCCTTTAATTCGTCGCAATTAGTTTGATATTTACTAAATAATTTTGATTACAGTTTTGCGCGGTCTTTTACAACTGGGAATGCTTTCAATGGGGAATTTTTAAAGTTTTTCCACGTATACGTTTCGGATCCTGCATCCCCCAACAAATTCTTATACCAGCTCAGGGCATGAAACTTTAAGTTCGTCGTAGGCATGATTATTTTCTGTGGCTGATTGACAGGATATAATGTGAAGTGTAGGTCCAGCTGCTCCAGATAGGTCATTACGGATCCTTTGCCTTCAAAAGTTGCTGTTGGCTTCATCGCCGCTCTGATCGTTTCCAAGATAAATCCAAATCCCTCCATGGGGTTTGTTTGTGGCTGAGGGAACAGAAAGGTCGCACGGATCAACGAGAAATCTTCGCTACCTAGCGGCATGGTTCGTTAAGAACAATTTCGGGCACCAAATGTGAGGTTTTACTTATTTATTTCTAAAGTTTTAACCACGAACACTAACAAGGGAATAATCGCTTAAGTGTGTGAACAAAGCACGTAAGACTTAAGGAGGGTTCACAACCCTTTAATTTTCAGAATATTTACCATCAGTTTGTAAGATCTCGTTGCCCCACTTGTCAGAAACTGGGTAGTGACTGCTACTATGTGTGAATATACACAGAAACGTAAGAAGGTGTTAAAGCCCTTTTTATTTTATCTTTAAAAAGACAAATGTGTCCACTTGACGCTCACAAACTGCTCACAAATAAATATAAACCCTACATTTGTTCTTGCCAGAATATTGAACACTTGGAAGCAGGTCCTAGAAACGACCTGTTGAAAAGTTTCAACATTCTAACCTAAAACTCCAGAGCCCCGTTTACATAAAACAAGCTTTTGGCTATGAAATTTTACAATAATGTTCGTCGTTTATTACAATTTCTTCGTGCTGAATCCTCTCTGCTGTCATTCTTTATCATTCAATCTTTTCTTCCTTCCAGGATCACTTGCTGGATGGCTTGGCTTTCTTCGAGAGTCAAATTTCTTAAATCCAATTCAGGTTCTTTCACCGTCTCCACCACCCGCTGTTGCATCTCTAGCGTAATTGCATTTTCCTGAAAATCCAATCTGGCTTTAGCGGGCTTCAAGAAATCCATTCCTAAAATGACTAGATTCTGCAAATTTTTCATCACCAAAAAATAATATTTTAAGGGTTTCTTCCTTTATCTGCACTTTTAATGATAATTTCCCGACATATTGGCAGCTTTTTCCTTGGGCGGCTATAATTTTTGTGTTTCTATTTTTAAATAAACGTAGTCCACGAAAATTGTCATTGTAAAATTTGTAGCTCAAGAAGTTTTCTTGCGCTCCTGTATCCACGAGCGCTTCTACCGGTACTTCGCCGACCAGGACTTGTACGACTGGTAACTGGAAATTCTTTACCACCACCGTGTTTAGGTATTTTCTTGAGGGATTTTGCGAAATTTCAGGGGTCTGGACCCTCGTTTTTACAGGCCCCTCTAATCGTTTAAAGCTTTCTTCTCACCTTCAGTCTTCTGGGACGGCTTCGCGGACGGCTTTTTTCGAATTTCTTCTTCGCGCCTTGAACTTCGTTCTTCGGTGAGTTGGCTTGATAGCTCTTTCCTCCATAAGAGTGTTTCGTCTTAGCGGCCGGTTGGTTTGGGAACTGTTTTCGGAAACGTTGAAAATACGCTGCTCCTATAGATCTTTCCGCTATCCGTCGGTTTTGGAACTTGACCGCCAACTCGAAGAGTTCGTGCAAAGAGCTTGGATTTCGGATTTTCATGAAGTCTTGGACAGCAGGTAGTAATCTGGTTAAATTATTTCAATTACCTCGTTGTCGGGTTTCTTCCCATACAGCATATTTACCAGCTTGACTTTTCGCAAAATAAAATCCGTTAAATCTTCGATGCTACCCTGATAAAAACTGTAGAGTTCAGCTTCCAGCTTTGCTCGGTTTTTCACGATGGGGAATGCTTTTAACAACGATGCTTTAAAATTTTCAAACGTGTATGCTTGGCCTCCAAATTCTCCTAGTAAAAGTTTTCCAATGTTTTTCCGCCATAGAGCGGCCTGCCCTCTTAAAGAAGATGTGGCAATGGCAACTTTTTGCCTTTCGGGCACAGGATACAGCTGAAAATAATTTTCTAGGCCTTTTCAAAATATCGTCACAGAATTTTTTTTGTCAAAACTGACTGGGGGCTTGATAGATGCCCTCATAGTTTGGACTAAATGTCCAAATCCTTCCAACTGGTTGGCCATAACTTGCTCTTGAAATTCTACAGGAGCTTCCACCAAATTATCGGCCATCTGAGTTCGTGAGATTTTCGGGCGCCAATGTAAGATCTCGTTGCCCCAACTTGTCAGAAACAGGGGTAGTGACTGCTACTATATGTGAATTTACACAGAAACGTAAGAAGAGGTTAAAGCCCTTTTTATTTTATCTTTAAAATGACAAATGCTCCCACTTGACGCTC
Source organism: Stegodyphus mimosarum (assembly GCA_000611955.2). Classification (NCBI taxonomy): domain Eukaryota; kingdom Metazoa; phylum Arthropoda; class Arachnida; order Araneae; family Eresidae; genus Stegodyphus; species Stegodyphus mimosarum. Next base: position 37,574 of record KK118817.1, on the reverse strand, counting down.
ACAAACTGCGCTAACCCGGCGGTTTAACTGAAACAAAACGTAAAACTGAAAGTAATGACTAGATGAACAAGTATCAAAACACTACCGACGAGGCTCTGAGATCCTAAACTAACCGCGTTTTTAATTACTCCTGAGATTCAGCAAGATTACTGATTAAACAGTTAAAAGCTAGCACTCCTGGAAAACTAGGCACACAGGCCGACACGCGCCGATCTAAATGCTACCGACCAACCTCACTAGCGTAACTTCAAAGCAAGACTCTCATACTCTTGTTTCCTTTCCTATTGAATTCAACTAGCTTCCGCTAAATTTGAATAAACTGCGCGTCCTACTACAATTTACATACTCTGGCACGGGCATTTCTAGGGGGAAAATGAAGGCTAAACAGGAAAGATAACTTAAAATAAATGTAAACCCTACAAGTTCCTAGTTGGAACTTTACACAAAGCCTCCACTCGGGCTTGAACTTAAATAATAATAAATTAAACTAAACTAAACTATTTGAAAAGGTATAGCCGAGCCTATCAGAAATCTAACTAGTTGGCCCCTAAGTACTAATTAAATCGGCGAAGCCAAGCAAGGGCCTTAGGTACGGCCGAGCGTAGTAAACTAAGAGAGAAGTTAGCCAAAGACAAACACGCGCTAGTCGGGGAATCAGACTTTCTCTTTCGAAGTCGGTAAAGTATCGACTTAAATAGTACTCTTTCTCATTTGCATTTACTGCGTTTCTGAAGTTACATTCTGGCAGGAAATTGTAAGCTGAAACTAGAATAAGATAGGAAAGATACAAAACTTAAAATAACTGTTAATAAACTTAGGATAAACCTTACAAAGTTTATATGAATTAAAAGAAATAAGTAAATAAAGTATAAATATTTATGAAAACATATTACGTCAAGTGGGCAGTACGTTAAATTTTTCACTCACTTTTAACCTTTCCTTTCGTTTGAGAATTCCTTTTTTCAGACGGTAGCTTTCTAAAAACTGGATCTAGAGATTCAAATAATCACAAATTTTTAGTTTTTTCTCTTGAACAGAAAGGGTGAAAGCGATCATAGAAAATATCCACTTGAAGGATGTCAGATAGTGTTTCGCGGTAGTAACATAAGGAATATACACTCTTTTGCAAAAAAATCGAACCACCAAGAAGGATTTGCGATAATGACGAAGTTTGGTATGCAAACACATTTTGATCGAACATGCAAATGATCAACGTTTCAAAGCAAATGAGCAGGAATTGCAATCATAGCGCGCATTTTTAGTGCCCAACTCGCAAAGTATAAAACCAGTAGCACAGGCAGAAAATTTATCTTTTTTTGTTGCTGCCATTGTAATTCCGTAAAGAAGCAACCAAAGATGGTGTTTCGTACCTGTAACTTTATCGTTTGGCTCACGGAGCACTTTCCCATCGCTTTTTTGTTGTTGTGCATTTATTATGTTAATCTGTTAAATCTAGCATCTAGAAAATAGTGTAAAGTTTAGTCTCTGATAGTTGGCAACTAGTATTCCACTACGCAGCGGAAGAAGAAGTCTGACTCGCAAATCTACTCGCTGTCATAACTGTTCCTACTCTTTAATAATAAATAATTAAATGATATCGTTAGTAACGCATTTCTTTACTACGCTAAAATACGCACGCTACTTACGCACATCTTTTGGTCCGCCGAGCCGGAAAAGAACCTAAACTTATGGATTAAACGTTATCGGTTTGAAACTAAAAGTAAACAATGACCATGGATATCGCAACTTTAAGTCTCAAACGCGGAAACATCAAAGGACAATTAACAAGGATTTCAAATGCTGTAACAGCCGCAGAAAGGCAAAATGAACTGGATATCGTGCAGCTACAAGCTGATTTGCATACGGTGGTAAACATTCATGAAAAGTTCGAATTGCTGAAAAACGACTACTACAGAATACTTAAGGATGATGAGTTTGAAAAGGCGGAAGCTTTGCTGTCTCAAGTGGATGAGGATATTCAAAAATTAGAGGTAAGTCTAAAAACCTCTATTAATAAACTTAAAAACAAAAGTTACGAATCTCTAACAAATCAAAATAGTGACAGCCCTACACACGAAAGTTGTTCTGTCCGTAATAGATCAGCTTAATAGGGCTTTAGTAAAACTGTTACTAATTTAATAGGGCTTTAACAAAAATTCCTCTTCCGAATTTTAGTGCAAAATTTGAAGAATGGAATTTGTTTAAGACTCAGTTTAATAGTTTAATCAAAGAAAATCCGTAACTTTCCGAAAATGAAAAGCTCCATTACTTACGCGGGGCTTTAAAGGGAGAAGCCAAATCATCAGAAACATCAGACGAAAACTTCACTTTTTAAAGCTTTAGAACAAAGATACGAGAATAAAAGAATAATTGTGGACTGTCATATTAAAAACATTCTAAATATTCCATCAATAAAACATGAATCGGCTAAAGAGCTTCGCATAATGTTAGACAATATTAAGAAAAATCTTAGATTTCGCAAGAGATAAACTATCGAATGTTCTATTATTAAATGTTGTTCTTGATAAATTAGATCACGAAACACGAAAACAGTATGAGCTAACACTAAAAGATAATGAAGTACCAGATTTTGATACATTTTTGGAATTCTTAGAAAGAAGATGTCAAATTTTAAATAGCATCAATGCTAACATTCCATCTAAATTTAATTCGGAACGATCGAAGTCTCTTTTGGTTAAATCTAATAAATCACCTAAATTGTGTATCGCTTGTAAATCGCAATCGCATGCATTGTATCACTGCGATAAATTTAAGCAAATGAAATTATCTGAACGACTTAGTTTGGCGAACGTTAGAACGACTTTACCAAAACTTGGGCTTTGCTATAACTGTCTTAGCGAATTTCATTTATTATCTCAGTGTAAATCGAATAGTGTTTGTTATATTTGTAAGAAAAAATCCGATCATCATACATTACTACATGCATTTTCGGCGCCGCTGACATGTTCCAGTGCTCATGGTGTAGACATCACGGGGACGTTAGAGCTTCAAGAACCAAATCAACAAAACATATGCTTGTCAAGGTCAATTGATTCGTATCCGCCAGAAAATGCTCGTATTTCTTTCTTCTCAAATGGAAATAATAAAAGTGTTTTGATAAATACTGTAATAATTTATGTCAGAAATTTAGCTGGTGAAAGCAAACCGTTAAGAGCGATCCTAAATTCGGCCTCTGAAAGTTCATTTATGACTACGAGAGCAGCCGATGCGTTAGGTTTGAAAAAAAAAATAAACGTTCCGATAAGTGGATTAAATGACACATCGCTAAACATTACGAAAAAAGTTTCAGCTTATTTATCGAATGAAAATAATGATTCACATTGGGAAATCGACTTACTAATTGTGCCTAACGTAACTGATTTCGCACCCTCCAAAAGAATTAATGATTCGAGTTTTTACATTACAAAGAAAATCAAACTTGGTGACCCATTATTTTTCTTCCTCAAAAGGTAGATATTCTGTTGGTTGCTGAATTATTCTTCTCAATTTTGAGAGATGATAAAATACAATTGGGAGGCAATTTATTCTTGCAATCAAGCTGTTTTGGCTACCTTGTTTCGGGTAGTATTTCAGACAATAATTTGTGTTATATACCTAAACACTGTTTCTTGTCTAAAAATTTAGAAGCTCTCAACAAAACCCTAACAAGCTTCTAGGAAATAGAAGAAGTAGAACCACAGAAAATTTGTAATGACGAATTAAATTATTGCAATGAACACTTCGCGAAAACAAATTATAGAAAACCAGACGGTAGATACTTGGCTGAGATGCCACTCAAGCCAGAATCTTCAGAAACATGTTAGGAAATTCTAAAGAAATCGCACTGAAAAGACTAGATCAGTTGTGGACATGCTTGGAACAGGCTCCTACCTTAACACTTCACGTAGAATTTCTTAATGAATATGAAAATCTGGATTGTATGGAGGAGGTGAAAGAAGATACACTTATAGATGAAGGGTATTATCTGCCACACCACGGCGTACTGTCCCACCAGCAAAACGACTTAAACTACGCGTGGTCTTCAACGCGAGTTCGAAAACATCCAGCGGACATTCTTTAAATGATTTATTGTGCAAAGGAGGAGTGCTTCAAGGAGACCTCTTCTTCCTTCTAATTAGATTTAGAAAACACATTTTCGCCTTTACTGCTGACATCAAACAGATATTCAGAACGATTTAGGTTAATCCTTCTCAAACTAAGCTTAAAAAAATCTTATGGAAAGATAGCAAATTCGCGCCGATTAAGGTTTACTAATTACGAACTGTAACGTATGGGACCGCGTCCGCCTCATACTTAGCCACTAAAGTTTTAGAACAAATTGTCCTAGATGAGGGAAAGAACTTTCCTTTAGCTTCAAGAGTAGTTCTTCAGAATTTCTGCATGGACGATTGCCTTTCTGGTTCCTCAGAATTCAACGAGTTAGAAAAACTTATGTCAGAAGCAGCTTCTCCAAAGGGAAGGAATAACTTTGCACAAGTGGTACAGTAATAAGGCACTATCCACTGAACTGCAAGAGTTCACGCTTGATCGAAATTCTGAAGAAATAATAGTTAAAACACTAGGAATGTTTTGGAATAGTTTAAGCTACTCCTTTACTTATAGAGTAAGCATAAGCACTAATCCTAACTTCACCAAGAGAGATGTACTATCTCAAATAGCGCGCATCTATGATCCACGCGGACTCTTGGGTCCTGTTATTGTTAAGGCAAAACTCTTTATGCAACAGTTATGGTTGCTTAAGCTAGATTGGAACGAAACACTACCTCCAAATATTGCCGAAAAATGAGAAAACTTCATTAGAACACTACCACATTTAGAATATATTCATGTGCCGAGATGTGTTTTAAAAACCGATACCAAGTTGGTAATAATTCAAGGTTTCTCAGACGCATCTTCAAAGGCTTACGGTGCAGTGATATACATCCAAATTGTGTCCAGCACCGGTGAAGTAAACAGTACACTTCTTGGCAGCAAATCATGCTTTGCCCCTACAAAATTCATTACAATTCCACGTCTAGAGCTTTCTGCATGCTTCTTCTCGCAAAACTAACAAGAAAGGTCCTAACAGTTATTAAACTTCAAATAGACTCTGTGAAATTGTACTCTGATTCTACAGTAGCCCTAGCATGGATCAAGACTCCTTCAAATCTGCTTAAGACATTTGTAGGCAACAGAGTATCACAAATCCAGCAGATATCTAAGGACTTCGAATGGCATCATATTCCTTCAGAGTTCAACCCAGCAGATTTGATCTCCAGAGGATTGGATGTTAAAGCACTTGCCGCTAGTGAACTTTGGTGGAAAGGACCAGACTTTTCAAAATTAAATTCAGCTATTCCTCAGACTTTGCAAAATGCCAGTAGTTCAACTGACAAACTTTATACTGATGAACTCAAGACTGTTTCTAAAGTGACATTAAGTTTAAATAATGACTCCTTTTTTGATAGCTTACTTAATATCAGTAACAATTTTCATAAACTAATTAGAATTCTAGCCTTTATTTTTAGATTTTGCAGAAGGTGCAAATATCTTAAAACGCATACAGGAGAATTAATATGCGAAGAATATGAAGGAGCAGAAAATTATTTGCTAAAACACCTCCAGGTAAAGTATTTTCCCGCGGAGATATCAGCTTTAGAAAGGGGATCTTCAGTTCCACCTACGAGTAAGCTTAAATTTTTGAATCCCTTTTTAGACCCATCCAATGGATTAATAAGAGTTGGTAGTAGACTTCCACATTCAGATTTCAATTTCAGTCGTAAACATTCGGTTATTCTGCCAGCTGGAAATAAACTAGTAACTCTAATATTTCAATACTATTGTAGAGACATTAGGTTATTTGGAAGCAGGAATATTGAAAAATGAGCAACGCCTTCCCCGGGAATCGAACCACAGACCTCTCGGTTATGCGTCGAGCGTGCTGACCACTACATCACGAAGGCATGCGAAGAAGGCGGGAGAAATACCTTATACTACCACAAGCGTAATTTTCACACAGGTCCTCAAGCCCTACTAAATACTGTTCGTTTTAAATATTGGCCGCTTGGTGGCAGAAGTACGGCACGAAAGGTAATCCATGATTGTGTGGAATGCTTCAAGAATAAACCAAATGTTGCAACCCAGATTATGGGAGACCTTCCCTCAGAACGAGTAATGCCTAGTTCCCCATTTTTAAATGTAGGAATAGATTTATGTGGACCATTTGAAATTAAATGCAAAGCCCAGAAAAAGGGTACATTTCAAAAACTCTGTGTAGCTATATTTGTATGTATGGCGACTAAAGCTATTCACATGGAATTTGTGTCAGATCTTACTTCAGAAGCTCTAATTGCTGCTTTAAAGAGATTTTTTGAACGACGCGGCAAGAGTTCAATAATTTTTAGCGATGACGCAACCAACTTCACTGGAGCTTCTGCAGAGTTAAAACGTTTGCATAAATTAATGTTAAACAGTGAGGACATTTCGAGCCTGCTAGCCTCAGAAGGTATCAGGTGGAAATTTTTGCCTCTTAGGGCACCCAATTTCGGCGGCCTTTGGGAGGCGGGTGTAAAGGCTTCAAGTACCATCTAAAGAAAGTGGTAAGTTCTGCTAAGCTAACTCTAGAAGAATTTCTAACAGCAATGGTTCAAATTGAGGGCATCCTCAATTTACGACCACTCTCACCCTTATCTACTGATACAGATGATTTTCAAGCATTAACTCCTGAACATTTTCTGATAGGGAAACCGATAAATGCCATCCCAGAACCAAATTTAATTGACAAAAGAGATAATCTTCTAAATAGGTGGCAGAGTACTCAAAAATTAGGTCAAAACATTTGGAAATTCTTGCAAAACAGCTATCTAAGTCATCTGCAACAACGCTCTAAGTGGGTGATTAAAAAACTAAATATAACTCCTGGCATGCTAATTTTATTAAAGGACTCTCAACTTCCCATTTGCAATTGGTGTTTGGGTCGAATTATTAAGGTAATCGCAGGCTCTAACGGAAATTTCAGAGTTGTAGGCTTACGCACGCCAAAGGGTGTTTTCAGAAGACAAATTTCAAAAATTTGTATTTTATCCATTATGGATAACTATATTTCTACTGTTGGATAATTTATTTTATTCTTATTGAATTATTAATTAGTGTAGTTGTTGTATGTTATTATAAGTTTGTATTCATACTTTATTTTATCTTAAATTTCAAATAATGTAATATTTCAACGCCGGGCGGGATGTTCCGTACTTGTAACTTTATCGTTTGGCTGACGGAGCGCTGTCTCATCGTATTTTTGCTCTTGTGCATTTATTATGTTCATCTGTTAAATCTGGCAACTGGCAACTGGAAAATAGTGTAAAGTTTAGTCTGTGATAATTGGCAACTAGTATTCCACTACGCAGCAGCAGAAGAAGTCTGACTCGCAAATCTGCTCGCTGTCGTAACTGTTCCTACTCTCTAATAATAAATAATTAAATGATATTCGTTGGTAACGCATTTCTTTACTGCGCTAAACTACGCACGCTACCTACGCACAGATGCCATTACGACGATATCGAAGACCTTACTGACAACTAAACGACTTCGAACGTGGGCGCATTGTAGGGTTGCGTGAAGCTAGGTGGTCATACAGAGCAACAGGTCGCCACCTGCAGCGTACAGACACTGCTGTGCAAAGATGTTGGCAGCAATGGTTGCTACAAGGAAATTGCCGATGAAATGAAGGCTCTGGAAGACCAAAGAGCACAAATGCTAGGCAAGATAGGATGATCTTTCCCCAGCCCCGAATCGCCCCAATGGTATCATTATTGACTATTCAACGCATTGAAGCCACGTCTATACCTCCCGTGGTACCCTCCACCATCTCACGGCGCTTATCTGAGGCGGGGTTACGCTCACAGAGGCCTTTAAGACGTTTGCCTTTGACCCCACATCATCGGTGAAGTCGTCTGGAGTGGTGTTGCAGCCGATTATCATGGCTGCCATCAGACTGGCACCGTAGAGTATTCAGCGATGAATCCCGCTTCACTCTTGAAGCAGATGACCACCGTGTTCGTGTCTGGAAAGGACGGGACCAGCGGTCCCAATCCACCTTTGTTTTACAAAGGCATACAGCCATAACCCCTGGTGTGATGGTGATGGTGTGGGGCTCTATTTCTTATGACAGCAGGTCATCTTTAGTCATCCTCCGTACATCTTTAATAGCTCAACGATATGTTGATACCATCCTGGGGCCGGTTGCATTACCCTTCATAGCACGTCATCTTGGGGCCATTTTCCAACAAGATAATGCCAGGCCACATACCACTCGCGTATCTCTGGACTGTCTCCGTGCGGTTGGTACTCTTACTTGTCCAGCAAGATCACCAGACCTTTCACCAATCGAGCATGTCTGGGACATGGTAGGCCGCCAGATTCGGGCACCACAAATTATTGCAGATCTGGAGCGACAACTGATGAATGCTTGGCAGAATGTGTCGCAGGATAACATGATGAACCTCTATCACTCCTTTCCTCGACAAATTCAAACATGCATTGCCGCCAGGGGAGGTTCAACCAATTACTAATTTGGTTCGTTGATTGTGTGATCAATGGATGATTGTGAACCGTGAACAGGTACTATGACCTTGATATTTTAATCATTTTATTATCTGTATATGAACTATACACGTATTCAGTTTCATCAAAAACAACCGCTTTCTTCATGGTGCTTCGAGTTTTTGCAAAAGAGCGTAGAACATGCGTAATATTGAATATTTTGTTTTCCTTTTCTTAAAGAATAGGTTCTTAATGTGATTCCCTGTTTTCGTACTGGTGTGGTGAAACATTTCAAATTAATTGTACTTAGAATTGTAGAACCATTATGGTATTTTGACGCGGGAGACTTGAAAAATGAGCAATGCCCTCGACGGGGCTCGAACTTGGACCTCTGGATTATACACGCCGAGTGTGCTACGGTTACACCACGAAGGCATGCAGAAAGGAGGGAGAAAATACCTTATAGAACATGTAAGAAAAGAAATTCATTTCCAGTCCTTAATGCATTTTCATATTTTCAAGATTTATATTTTATTCAAAATCAAAGAATTTTTCCTCCCAGCTGTGTTTCACAAAGCTATGTTTTAATTATTGTCTCATTTTTTCTAAACATCCTCCTTCATCTAAAAAAATATATTAATTGTTAAATTTTATTTTAAATGTTAATTTATATTTGGAACTTGTAAAGTGTAAATTTGTTTTTGCATTCCATTTTTTGTTCCAGAACTTTATTTTATGCCTTTAAGTTTCACTTAAATTTCCTGTGCAAGTAAATTTACTTTCACATTGTATTTAAATGTTTCCTCACTTTTGTTGAACACTTTTAGTTCTTTTCTCGAACGCAAATTTATTTTCCACGTTTTATTTGTTCATATATTCATTTAACAATTTTTAATGTGCAATTCCTATTTTTCTTTTAATATAAATTAATTTTAAATATTTCATTTCAAATTTTTTATCCCGTTTCATTGCTTTATTTTCATCAAATAATATTTTATTAAGATTAGTTTTTATAAAATCACTTTTCTTTTTTGCAAAGTACTATTTTCTCCATACGTCTGTATGATTCTCTTTGTATTGCTTTTTCTAAAAATTTGTTTGTTGTAGATCTTAGGAAACGTCGAAAAGAAAATTAGTTTGCATATAAATTTTTTATCTCTTGGAAAACCGTTTAACAAACAGATTCATTTTATCTTTTATCTATGGCATGTTAAACATTTTAAATACAGATGCAAATTTTACGCGTATAATGTACACTAAAATGTAGTTCTGTAACATAGGGAGTTTTATAGTACATAGGGTTTTGTAATATACGGAATGTAAGTTCTGTGACATACTGAACATCAATAATATAGAATAGTAGAAGTATCGGAAAAGGACTAGCAAATTTAGACGAATATGGGAAATAAATAAGGGGAAAATACATGGCTTTTGAATAAGGATAGAGGATAAACATTGCTGCTCCCAAAAATAATCACTGAAAGCAAAACGCAAACATTAAAAAAAAAAAAAAAATAATTACTAATATTTGAAAGTAAGAAATCAATTTTAAGAATGAAATTACGACTTTAATTCATTAATAACACAGAATGCCAAAATGAATTATTTTAGGCTCTTGAAAAGTCTCATACACAGAAAACGTTTTTAACATTATTATTACCCTTTTTGAAACTACAGGAAAGAAAGCATTGCTGCAGATACATCTTTAATATAAATTTAAAAATGTTAACGTGTTAACGCAAGAGAATAGTTTTATAAATTTTCATACCTAATATCAAGCGTATTTTAAAGAAAATAGGTGGAAACACGCCTCTCTCCTTTCTGATGTATCAACAATTTTCCCCATATTCAATGTCCGATAAGCCTTCCTCTCACGGCTAACCGCCTTTGTTCGAGAGCTCTCTCCCAGATCCTATCCTTGAGTTCGCGAGGAAAAACTCTCATATAACCACCACTATGTAAAGAAACTACACAGGTGTGCAAAAATTAAGGACGAAGTCGAAAAATTAGCATATCAGCTGAACGAAGAGGCAGAGCGAACAGAAAGACCAATCAGGAGATTAAGTAAGGTGATGTACGGTAGCACATGCGCAGATATGCAGGTACACGTAATGGGGAAGTGTCTGAGTAGTATAAAGCATGTTGTCGGTGTAAGATCAGTATTTCTGGCAAAGAGATTGCACGCCGTATAGCAGTTAAAATCACACCGAGTTGCTGCCTCAGCGAGAAATGGCGAATAATCAATCTGTTAGACGACATCTGGATGCTTTTACCCGAGGTCGAATCATTGGGAAGTTGGAGGAAGGCCGCAGTGTGACAAGTGTGGCTGCAGAGTTCGGAATTGCTCACAGCATCGTTTCACGACTTTGGAGACAATTTCAAACTACAGGAACAGCTATCCGGGGGTTTAGTAGTGGTCGTCCACGAGGAACCACACCCGCAGATGACCGGTATATTGCCTTACAGGCCAGAAGAAACAGGCGGCAGACAGCGGGAGAAATCGCTAGACACACGACACAGGCGACTGGACGACCGATATCGCGTTTTACCGTGGCCAGAAGACTGCACGGTGGTGGTCTGTTTGCACGACGCCCTGTACGGTGTGTACCTCTAACGCCTGCCCATCGGAGAAGGCGTTCTCTGTGGTGCCGGGAACACCGGAATTGGAGAGACAATGAATGGGGACGAGTACTCTTTACAGATGAGAGCAGATTTAGTCTGAGTTGCGATTCTAGACACATACACATCTGGACAGAGCGGGGAACACGCAATAACCCCTTCAACATCATCAAAAGGGACTGTTTTGGAGGTCGCGGAGTTCTCGTTCGAGCAGACATAATGCTTGGTAGCCGGACCGACCTTCATATCTCCCAAGGAGGTTCGTCACCTGGGACTGCTATTGTAACGAGGTTCTTCTTCCTTACATGCGTCTTTTCACAAGGGCTATGGGTCCTCAGTTCCTCTTCATGGACGACAACGCTCCACCTCATCGCACAGTTACTGTCGAAGAGCTGTTGGAGAGTGAAGATATTGAACACATGGATTGGTCGGCAAGGTCTCTGGATCTAAATCCCGTCAAGCATGTACGGAACTTACTAGGGAGACCCGTGGCAGCACGTAACTTATCGCCAGTAACGATTCCGAAACTGCGATTGGTGCTACAAGAGGAACGAGCAGCAGTGTCTCAACAGCTCATTAACAACCACTTATCCAGCATGCACAAATGATGTGAAACCTGCCTAGCAGTCAGGGGAGATCATATCCCCTATTAAAGACCGGATGTTTCTTGCTGGACACCCATTACAGGGATGTTTCGGCCTTCAGTCGCATTGCGCTCCATGCTACTTTTTCAATAAAGCTTCTTTTTATGCCTCTGATTTCTCTTTTAGTAAGTGTTGCTTACATTACTCATGTCCTTACGTATTGGGGATCTTACGGTATTAAATGTGTTGATTTGGAAAGCTTTTGTACAAAGTTATATTGAAAAAACCGTCTCGTCCTTAATTTTTGCACACCAGTGTATATTTTAGGTTTATATTCTGGTTCGTAAAACAAATAAATCACTTTTACTTTAGGGTTATTTAATAATATGCAAGCAAGGAAAAAAAAAGGTATTCAGTTTTAACACTTTTTATTCTTTTAACACTAAGTGTATTAAAAAAATTCCGAAACGTCTTAATTTTTTGCGTAAAATTATTTTTGGGGCTGCAAACCTTTTTTCCCCCTCGGTGAAGGGGTGTCTGTAAGCTGAGCTTAAGCGGGTAGCAAATCTTCTTGCGAATCAACGCATGTTTAAGTTGATATATCATGTAACGCATATTTTAACATGTTGATATGTTACGTACATTGTAACATTAATTTATGTCAACATAGAATATCTGAAAGTCGTACGTAGAAAGTAAGGTGAAATAGGTTTTTAAATTCCAGACTTTTACCTTTACTTCCTACGGCAATTAGGTTCTTAAGTATCCTGTACATAAAATATATATTTTTTCATATTCAGCTCTTACATCAAATAAAAATGTATGAGATGAACATTGTCGATGCAGAATGGTTTAGAAAGACAAATTCCTAATGTAACTGCATCTGTTTGCCATATCTTCTATTTATATCATTAGCAGAATTGACATGTTCTCTTGGAAATTAGAAAAGCATTTCTTGAAAGCTTCGGATCGAATTTATCTTGACCTGGAAAGTTTTCTCTTTCGTAAAGAGCAAACGGCTTTGCACAAGTTTTGGTGTTGGCTTTTAAGACTAAGTTATGTCCTTTTTCGTCGAAGGCCTTCCAGCGGCTGAGGGTAAAGTCATTGAACACTGGTAGTTGCGACCTTGGTTTAATTCCAGGGAACAGGCTGGCTGCATGGGCGTTTTGTAGTTGTTTCCATGTATAACGTGTAGACGAGCCAGTTTCCCTTAGAAAGTCCTCCACGAATGCATCCCTTCCCTTAGGCAGATAGCCCTAATGTCCTTTGCCGTAATCTCAATAAACCAAACCAAACCTTTTTCGCGGTTGTTTCGTTCTAAAAATTTTAACACTTTTTCTTTCTTACATATTTACTTATTTCAAACTGATAACTATTGTTCTGTAATTTATAGTATAATCAATTGAAGCTTCGGGTCCGCTTTTTCATTTTATTGATACACACTTTGGGATGAAAATATGCCTTTCTTAATTGATTTGCACACATTTATCTATGTTTATATACTATAGTGCTCTCGATCCTGTCTTGTGGAAACAAGTTTATTGCCTTGTATTACGCAATTGAACAACTGCATACATGTGCAACATTTTTTATTAATTATGTATTTATTTGTGTGCTCTTTCTAATCCATAAAGGCGTTGCAATAATTTTTTCGGTGCTCCTCTTCGTAAACGTTTGATTTTTTTTCTTTAAATAATTGATACAAATTTTTTCAATGTGGCAGATTCTGTGTTCCCACCTTTCTCCACTCCTACATTAAATGGCGGCTGTTCTTTCCATATTAAGAAATACTTATGATTAAAGCTTTCGCTTTATGTTTGTAAATTTCTAATACTGCTATTTCTATACTAAATTCTAATATAATAATTTCTAATACTGTTTCTAATTTTCTAATACTAAAATGTAAATATCCAATTGTATTTACTATTGTACTGTTCTTGTAGTCGTTATGGGATAACTGGTTTACATTGCATGTTTGTACAGTTTACATTTGAGCAGGCAACTACCCTTCGTCTTTAAATTTTTAAACATATTTATTTTTTCTTTTTTTTCTTTCTTTTTAATTTTTCACTTTTTATTTGTCATTCTTATTTTATTCTCCTTATTTATTTATTCTTTCTTTTTTAATCGATATTTTTAATTACTTTTCTACATTTTAAATTCTAGTTTCTCCATGGTTTCTCAGGTTATTTACCATTATTATTCAATTCTATTTCCATTTATTTAATTTTCTGTTTTATGTCTTCTCTTATGTGTGATCAACTAAATCTTACATATTATATCAGCTTTATTCAAATCCTATTTAACTAAAATCTATCCTTTCTCTCGTCTTACTTATCTTTTCTCTTATTGCATTTCTTAACTATTATATAATGCATTTCTTAAATATTATACTTAATCTAACAAAAGCTCGCTTTCTTCTTTAAGTTCTTCCATCTGTTGTGCTTACAGTCGTGTTTCCCTATTTCATTGACCGAGTATCCATTATTTCATTTATCTGCAGTTCAGAACAACAGAAGAAAAGCGAATGCCGTAAGTTTCGAAACGAAATCGAAGTTACAACAGTCCATAGCATAACCGAAAGGTAGAAGCTCAACACTGCCTTCTCATATGTCTAGGCGCAACCCGTTTTTCGGGCCGATGTAATAAAATGCAGGGTAGTGAAATGCTAACTGTGCAACCTTACACGTGTTATCAGGCTCAGAAAGTCATTCTGAGTTCACAAATGTTAATTTTGCAATTAATGTGCAAGTCTAGGACTCGAAAGACAGGAAGACTAATATGAGTTAGTAAAATCTTCAGCTGCAGTATGTTTTTGCCTACACTTACTAATTGTATATTTAAATTACAAGTTCGTTATAAGTAGTTTCAAGCAAGTGCAAGGTCAACTTATGTTATCACCTCAACTTAAGTTTGTTAATAATATTATTCTTGGTATGGAATTTTTGCCTTCTTAACAATAAAAAAATGTCCAACTTTTTATGTGAATACTAGGGAACAGATATTTGTATTTAAGTGATCAGCTGTATGTTTGAATCTCTTTTTAGTGATCAGCATTAAGTGCTCAATTATGTTTTTTATAATTTATGTGCATGCACTAAGATGATAAAAGTAGCTATGAAATTAATTTAGGCAAGGTCTGTTTCCTTAGTAATAAAAGCAGCTCAACATTATGTATTCTTTAGGAATCAAATATCAGTTTTAATGATTACAGTATTATGCTGTACTTTTCTACTAATGTTGACTTTAATGTACTCAAGTGTGTATTTATTACTTCTATGCATGTACTATGAAGGTTAATTCGTACTTGGCAAGGATTTAGACTACTTAGCATTACTTAATGATCAGTTTTACGTATTATACTATTTATCAGTTTTAGTTTTAATGTATTATGTATGCATTGTTTAAGTGTTACGTATGCAGGTATTAGGATTATTTTAATGTTATATATGCTTCTATTAGCATTATTTAAGTGTTATGTATGTAGCTTTCTGTATTTCTAAACGCAGTATCATGTTTTTTTCCTACTTTAATATTCAGTTTTGTACTTATGTATGTATTGTCCTATCTGCAAGTACTACTAAAGAAAATGTAGATGCATGGTTCAGTTTGTAAAACAACTCCAGTTTAAGTTTGCGCAAAGAACTAAATTATGCAGGAATTTGTTACCTTAATGATAACAGGTACACAATCTCTTAAATAGTTTATTTAAGAGTTAGGCACATGGAAAGTAATCTTCTGCGCTAATTTACGTTTGGCCGCTAGGACTTTTTGTTTTAAATGTTTTTTTTAATTAATTTTTCAGGCAGGTCCTTCTTTCCTTACTTTATCTATCACAAGTTTCTATTTTACTTTAACAGCGAATTCTTAACAGTCTTTTGATTGTTTCTTTGCTTAATTTTAAGAAGCTCCTAACAAAATATTCTTTCCCAGAACAACAACATCCAAGCTCAGATTTAGAGGCTCTTAGCCGTCTATTCGGCTGCGTTCCCGAGGCAAGGTGGAGCAGAGAGTAGATGGTTTCTGCCGTGAGGCTAAGGCCAGGTTAGTGGTCTTCCTTGATTGCGCTCTCTCACTCCTCATCCCAAATAGATATTCACAGAAAATTGTTATAGGGAATCTAGACATCAGTTATTAGCGAGTATTTGATTTAATCTTTGTTTCCATATTCACACGTTGTATTCTTAAATTATCTAACACTCTTTGCTTTTTGAATTTATTAAATCTCATTAATAATATAGATGCCCCCTTAAATATCTTCCTCTCAAAATTCTTAGTTACCACAGAAACAACCCCAAAAAGTAAGAATAATTATGCTGTTAATAGAAGTATATGGAAATTTATGAGTATGGTATTGGTGTTAGGAAAATGAATGATTCTTGCTTCTACCATCCTTTCAGACAGTATGTTTTGTTGTACAATACATGATGTGCATTTCTTTATTTTTCATTTGTCGCCAATTCAGTTACAATGCCAAAATTCCTTACTTTTAAAGTTATGAGAGAAAAAGTATGCTCCCTGTAGTGTGTAATATATTTTATGATATTTAGTCGTCCAATGTGCAATGTATTGTAGGGTGGAGAATTCTGTTTTATTACTTTACTTAATGCTGGAAATATCTCGCTTGCATAATTCGTCAATTAAATTTGAGCGTAATTATGAATGTTTCATGACTATCTTATTTTATGCAGCATTCCCTACTATTTGAAATTCAACGTATCCACCGTGAATCATGGAAAGAACTACTCGCGTGGATAGAGGCTCTATTGCACTGCAATTCCTTATTATAACGAATAACCCAGCGTATTTTTTAGTTAGTTATTTAAAGTGTAATCAGTTTCGTTTTTGGCCAGAGTTAAATTAGCTTCATAAACAGTTTAGTTTGACTTTAAGCTGAATCATCTCTCTTTTCTTTCTCTTATCCGGCGGTGTCGGCACTTTCAACCAGCTCAAACCTACTTAGAATTTTCAAAGCGCCCCTACTCCTCAGCAGTTCTTTTTTAGATTTGCTTTTAACTTGATAAAAAAAATAACGTCTGTTCCTAGGTACTTATGTTACTGGAACAAGCTAAGAATTTTTAAATTCTTAATTCTTTAAATAAGGCTAGTATTTCCAATTAATTTAACTCTGTACATTTACCAACAGTACATTAGGAAAACATATTTAAGTGACAGAGCATATGGACTTCTTTAGTTTATGAGACATTAGCCATTGCACATTAGGATAAATGGACAATTAGGTTATATGTCGCTTCAGTTTCATCTTATCTATCTCTAGCACATTTTTATAGAATATAATTTGGCTTTTCTTTCTAACCCACCTTTTTATGTGTCCATTAAAAATTTCGCATGAAATGTCACGAAATTACTTTTAACTCATTAACAAAATTACCGTGTATCTGATTGTCTTTTCTTTCTCACCCATGCTTGATTTATCGGCCTGGTGCTAAATAAGATATCTGTCTATATATTTGTTCGCAGAATTTATACATCGTATTAAGAGTTTTGTTAACAAAATCCAACCGTTCTTTGCTAATACTCCATACTGGTTACAAAATATACTTCAGAGCAAGACTCACATAAAAATGTGATACTGTTAGACATCTTGTCGAAAACAGTAAGAACCTAACACTGATATGCAGGGTCGGCTCTAGGGTTTTCGCCGCCCTGTGAAAACTCTAAAATTATGCCACTATCTTCCTAAATTCTAAAATTTTGACGCCTCGAAACTCTGTCACCCAGGTGAACCGCACTGCTTGCACCGGCTGCGGCTATCAATACGATACTTTTCACAAATCCAAAGTTTCGAAGAGCTACGCCGTTATATTTTATTACACGAGTAGCAGTTTCAACTGCTTTCAGGATACAAGCATTTTGATTTTTTCTTTAACCTTAAAATACACAATAAAATTCACTCAAATGTTTTATATACTGTAATTTAGAGCTTTATCTTTTGTACTCGCAGTCTGTACTTTGTGCATTTGTCAAAGTGCATTTTTAGGGATTTGTCAGAATTAACATCAGTATTTTGCATATATTTTCTAAAATTACTAACGATTCCCCCCCTCTTTCTTTAACACAGTTTTCAAAGCTTTCAGAAGAAATTACCTTGTCAGTCTTTTTTAGAAAGATGGTATTTACTGATATTTCTGACCGATGCTATTTTTTCTGAAACGTGCACAAAGGAGCGCACTTTTTTTTTTCAAAACTAGAAAATTGTTGGTTAGTGCTGCCATCTATCTCTAAAGATTTTGATTATAGTTTTCTTAAGGTATCCGACCACGTTCAGAGCACTCTTTTTTCAAAAAAGCAGTATGGGCATATTATAAGCACATTTTTTCATTTATTTTCTACAGAGATTAATTATGGAATAGCAAAATGTAATATATACGACTAGTACCCTGCAAAAAATATTAAATATACCTGAAATTTTAAAACAATTTGAAACATTCTATATGGGAAAATATTGAAGTTAAAAAAAAGTCATACAATAATAAATTACATGCCTTTATCTAAAGAATGACATAAAATTTTAAGGATATCTTAGAAAACAAAAAAATTTTCTACATTTTGAAATTTCTGAGATTTTCGATAAATTCATGATGTCATTATTTTAATAACAAGCTACAACTTAAAATATATTTAACATATAAATATTCTGGTATAGCATTCTTTAAATAACTATATATAGATTAAACAAACAATGTTTCATAAAAATAAAAGAATAACAATTTGATTTATCTTGCACCAAGTAAGCAAATTTTGAGAAAAAATAGATTTTGAGAAAAATGCATTTAAAGTTTAAAATTCTGTATTTTTGTTATTAAATCTTCACCGAGATACCTAAAATTCCCCATATCTATAGTTTACACTTTCCTTTTGTTCAGCTTTATGTGTTTTGCTGTTTATAACTTGCCTATTTGTTTTTTGTGGCAATTTTTACTTTGGGTAAGTGAGTTATATTTTGATTCACTTCTTCGCTCCATGTCGAACTTACTAAATCTTTCGACTGTATATTCTCCATGATGCATACCTATACAACTTAAAATATCAGGTAAGCCTCGTTGCCATCTGTTAAATTGCATAGCAGCATTTATGCCCCCCAATTTAAGAGTTTGTTATTCCACAAAGGCATCTATCGTTAAAAATTCCCCCCCCCAAAAAAAATGGCATTAAAATTTTGTTTGCATTTTGTTTCTTTCTTTACAAGCACTTTTATAAGAGCTTCTGCTCTCATAGTTTTATGTATACAGACGTAAGAATACTAATGACATTCTTTGGCAGTCCTTTGGATTTGTTTGTGTACATTCTTCCAAATGATGTAGCTCACTGATATTTACAAAAAATGTGTGGTCTATCTGGGCACCGACCATGCATAGGTTGTTTTACACTAGAGAAAGTGTGAAAAAAATGGAGCATTTACAGCACTTTCCATTAATTGTTCCTGATTGTAACTCCGTCAATAAACACATCCGTTAGTGAGCGACGTTGACTCCTCCATCAAGATATTCTTGTTTTCTTTTCTATTTTCTAACTCTGGAACGGAACTTCTGAATATGACTTATGCTTTCATAGTTGGTGACACTATTTAAACATAAATATCTTTCACGTCATAAATCACTTTCAAAAACATCTCTTGCTGATGAACAACATTTTGGTTTTGGTTCACTCGATAGGAATTGCTTTATTAACATTATTTTCAATTTCCTTCGCAACCCGTTTTATAAATTACACAAACGCACCATCGATTTTTTTATCACCCTTTACTGTACTCGAATGTTAACTCGAATGTTTTTAAAAATAATCAAAGAATAAGATAAATCTAATTACAATATATAATGTTTCGAATCAAATTCAAACTCATCTGCTAGCGAAGATATACGCTTTCAACATGTTAATAATAAAAACATTGCATTTTATTGGAAATAATTTCATGTTGCCGCGCAGATTGCAGATAAGATTCTTTTAATCCCCTCTCTTTAAAAGCCTTTTAAATTACTATATTTCAAGGGAAAAGATTGTTTATTTCCATTACTGGCTCTTTTCTACCCTTTGAACGCGGACTTTCGGTGATTTAAATGCCTATTTCTGGTTTTCGCGTCTTCATGAAATTCTTAATTTCGGTTTCTAATTAACGTAGAAACAAAAGCAGACCTGTTTTGGAAAGCTAAGTGAACAATCTATCCAAAGAACGAATAAACGAAAATTACCATTTTATTGCCAAAATCGGCCTTTTCAACGTGTTCGGATACGTATGTTCTTGCTTTGCAGGCGTAGCTAAAGTTGCATTAAAAGCATTAATGCTTCTGTAATTGCTTTCCACGATTTTTAATTTTCGAATTATAAATACAATAACATTTCTTCTTCTCCGAAATATTTTATATAGCTACGTAAAATCATTTCCTACTAATGTTTCCGCATTTTTCTGTTTCACATTTATCAGGAGTGAAATTGCTTTGTTTTCAAAAATTTTTAATTTAGTACGTCAGCAGTCTGCTTTAAGTCTGAATGAGACCTTTGACAGTAGCACTTACTAAAAATATTAGTGTAACATTCAGTTCTGAGTAAAAGAGAATGTCTAATGCTCATTTAAATATTCTGGAGACTGCTTGTGTATTATTTTGTTAGGTGAATTAGCAGCGGCCTTATTGAAGATACGTACATTACCTTAACCAAATTTAAATAGCTAAAGTCGTGATTTTGTATAGCAGTTGCCATTCTTTGTTTTCGACCTAGAACGTTTATGTTACATGTTACTTCCTTTTATTATGTAATGTCTCATGAGCATATACTTATTTATAAGATATACTTATTTACTTATTATATACTTATACATATACTTATTTACGCGTATGAGAAGTCTCACTTTTCAAGAGTTTAAAGCATTCGTAAAACGGTATCTGAACATTTCAAAATCTTTACTTCATGTCATAAAAGTTCTGCAATTATTCCATCTATATTCTAATTGTTAATCGAGAGAGTTACATATACGTTTTGGAGCAATGAAGCTCATGTGATTGTTGAGTAATGGCAACTAATATAACATTTTACCGTAAATTTACATCTTCTGAGCTACTCTGGATAAAAATTTGAAGGAAACAGCAGTTTCATGCGCATCAGGCGGAAACAATACCTATTCTACAAATGACATAACAAATTTACTATCTCAACAGACGTAAAGAATCGGTAAGTATATTTTTGAGTCCTTATAATATATTATAAAGTCAGAAATAATAATAAAAAATCACATTGGCTTGATGACGGGAGTTCGGCTTGGGTTAGATCCTAGGCGGACGGACTGTGACAAACTGTAACAGCAAATGGATCATTAGGAAAACAACCAGCTGGTTATTATTAGAGACTTCCTCTTTCGGACTAACTTAAAGAAACTCATTTTTAGACCCAGGGTGTAAACGACTGGCGAGCGAGAATGTCCTGAAGGCTAATGGGTCTCTATCCCCTAATGCTTTTATGATGCCGACTTGTTCACGGCTGTTCGCTGTTCTTTTGTGAGTAGAGAGGAAGCAGTGGAGTTGAATGGACATGTAGTCAGAAAAGGCTGTGGGAAACTCGCTTTTTCCCTTCTGTAAGATATAGCAATGTAACAATTTACGCTATTCATCATTTATTTAACCACGAATGAATTTGTTGTTGAGTTTTAAATAAATTTAAAAAGACAATCCTGTCTTGCTATTTTTCCATAAAAGCTCGGAAACGTTACAGGACTGACTGCCTGACTGGCTTTCATGATTTCCATATGTTTAACGGAAATATCAGCCAGTTTACCTCAGAAAGCCTTCCATGAAGGCATTTCTTCTCTTAGGCAGATAGCACGAGGGTTACCATATTTTAATAACCAAGCATAGGCTACAATATTTAAATAACCACCTATATATTATATAAACTATTTAAATAACCAAGCATAACCTCAAAACTCGTTGGTATAAACTGACGACAGAGGAAATGTATACAAGTATATAAAAGGCTACTGAGCAAGTAGTTCCTCAAAGCTCTAGTGAAACATAACGACATCATAACCAATCACAAATTCATAAAGCTCAAGCGATTTTGAATTTTTTTTACAGCTATGCCGAAGATTTTGATGTTACAGTGGAAGCGAAACACGAAAGGATTTTATATGAATGTTCACGTAAATGTTTGCAAATATAAACATATGCATAATTTTAGGAAATATTTGCGTCCTTTTTGTCTTGAGTGAAGCACCGGTAAGTAAATTTTGTGAAATGAAGCGAAAAGTTAAAACCAGTAAATATTTTAGTATTTGCCAAAGAATCAAATTTTGTAGGTAAACTAATGGAATACAAATTATGCAAAAATATTAGAAAACGCATGTATGGAATAACTTGATAATAAGCTCTGACTATTTTCTTTTGAGTAGAATGAGGTTAGAAGCTTTCATATTAGCAGTAACTCCCATTTTGTTCAACTTTTAAGATTTCATTGAAAACTTGGAAGGCAGAGTTGCGCATTCCAATGTAATTGACTAATAAGTGAATTATAAACGTAGTTACACGTATAAGTAATTCGGTTACAATGTACTATTTGGAAGCGTAATTGCGGCTACAATTGCAATGTAATTGCAACTGCAACACAGTTGTTTTACAATTACATTGTAATTTAAATTGCAACGTAATAGCCGTTTCATACGTAATAATACCGTTACAATGAAATTACAATTATAGTTAATGAAACTGTAATTGCGGACAGTTACTAAATCGGACAATTACAATGGAGTTCTAATTATAAACTGTGCAATTATAATGTAAGTACAGATTCAATTAACTGAATCAATTACAATATCATTGTAATTTTACGATTTATAACCACAATTACTTTATCATTACAACTATAATAAAATTGTAACTTCTATTAGAATTATATTAGAAACTGTAGTTCTAATGTAATTATAACTAAATTTATTAACCTTAAAGGAGGTGCATTGTTTTTACTTATCATAAAAATTTTGTCCTCGGAAAATAAAATCTACAGGCACGATAATATCTCGAAAAAAGACGGACTGAAAGAAGAAGAAAAAATATACAGAAAATTAGACTTTGAAAAGTGTTGCTTGCCACTGCGGGAAATATGAAATTTTAATCTATCTGCCACTTACCTTCGTTCTATTCTCAGAATGTTGTCATTCGGCAAATCGCAAGATTTTAAATTTACCTTTCAAATTTGAGCAATTTGATACTGGTTGAACAGAGTTAGTAAATTACGCTGTAATTACTTTGCCGTGTAAAAATTAATGCAACCATAGTTACATAATTGCTGTTGTAAATGTAATGTGTAGCAAATATAATTGTTTTTGCATTTGTAATACAGAGGCAATTGTAATTGTTAGAGTTACAATATAATTCCAAAACATCGTAAACACACATTTTTAGTTGAGCAAAAATATGTGTTTGCGGTCTGTGAAACAGTCGAGGTTTTTTAAACGCAATCTACTTCAATTATATTTATTTTATTTAGTTACTCAAAATATGTGTTACCTACAGCAAATGTCTGCCTATCTTGAACAGTCAATATTATTGAAAAAAAAAACGTATGAATTTGTTTATTTAAAAACATTAGCGGTAAAAAAGAACTAATCGTTAAAATGCTGTAGATTGACAAATTAAAAAAACATTTGTAAATTATAGCATTATTTGACGATGCCTTGCTATTTTACGACTTTTCAGAATATCGCTATGCTATTTTCCGAGTCTCGCATGATCAGTTTTTGAAAAGAAATACTAAATAAAAACAGATCACTCAGAAACTTAATATTTATGAAATTTATTTATGCCTAAGCTTGACATATTAAATTATGTTAGCAAAATATTTAATTTCCGTTAGTATTTGCTCACAATTTCACCGCAGTTCATGCAAAAAGATACATGTTCTTTTCGTCAGTATGAATTTAATAAGATTTAGTAAAAAAGAAATTTGGGGTTTGAAATATACTGGAAAGATATCATTTTCACATGAAAATCAATACACAGATTAGGGTATAAATATATACTACAAGTAAGGCATAACGGAAACATGATCAAAGTAATGGTATATTTTAGAATAATTTCTTATTCTGAATTGAATAAAAATGTTAAATTGAGAACTGTAAACAACTGCAGTTTACGCTCAAACCAGGAATCAAATATTGCAACAGTTTGCTTCTATGTAAATATCTCTAAGCAACTAATAAGCAGTTACTAAGCTATGTAAACCTTAAATAATTTACGGCATTTATTTCAAAATGTAGCTTATAAATTTGGTGAAACGATAGGAAAGTGTTTTTGAAAAAAAAAAAGATATTATTTGCATTAAGTAGTATACTATATAGATCAATACGTCAGCGATATACAAAAATTTACAAACTATTCTCTTCATTTGGAAGAGCAAGCAAGGCACTGTTAAAAAATCACCTGCAAAAAAGATGTAAACTCAGGCTTTAATACATGTACATGTTGAAGCAAGGCTGACACCTGTGCTTTTAAGTAGGCATATTTGGTACCGTTGGGCTTTGCTAACTGCTAAGTGTCCGCCCCAGATAGAATTTGGAGGATGAACATTCCGAAATGGGGTCCGAGGGTCTCCCAGCCACTTTCCCTAATACCAGTCTCTCCACAGGATTCCGGCAAGTCGTGTATTTTGGGTGCCCCAATTGTCGTACAGACACTATAAGCTTACAAACATCCACGCCTTCTCCGGGTCCTTCGCTATGGCTGTCAGAGACACTAACCACAATCCTGTCCGGGCGCAAAAACATGCACACAGAGTGATTAAAAATATTTGGCCTAAAATGAAAGAGGAGGTAGTGGAGACCGAACTAAACAGATTTTACAGGGGAATGTGTGTGCCAAAAAAGAGTTGAGGTGCTACAGGGGGCTGCTGAAAGGTAGGTAAAGGCGTTTTGCTAGTCTTTAATCGTCATTTTCCTTTGAGAGTTCGAGCGGTATTCATCATTACACGAACGCAAATTTCACCGATATACATATTTATCTGTAACGTTGAAGTTTAAACGAAGCAGCTACTCGAAAGAGTTAAAGAGAACGATTTTCGTGTACATTATTTAAGCAGCTGCTCCATTTCCATCCGCCTGATAAAAATATATCAAATAAATACCGAAGATTAATTCATTTCAATGGGAATATGTGACACCATAGCAAAATTAGAGAAATAATTTTTTCCTTTTTTTTTATCTACGGTCAAACTTAATCGGTATATCTAGTGTTAATAACACGTTATATAAAGGACTTCTACTCTAAGTATAAATTTATAATATAGACTAATTCTTCTACCCCACTTAAATGATCTTTGATTACAAAAGCATTCTCCGATTTTATTTCAGTACTTGCGATCTAATTGAACACTCTCTAAAGAATGTGAATTTACCCTTGCTCCTAAAATACCAAAATTTTCCGAAATTAGGATCTCACGGTAAAATACTGGGTCATAATACTCATTTACTGCAATGCGAATTATGAAAAACATTATAAGTATCTGGAAATGAATTTTACATATCTGATAAAAAGTATCGCTAGCAAGGAAAGCAACCGAACTTCTTGACAAGAATTGCCACGAAATATTCAGAGATGCTCAAGCATGTGAACGAAGCAACAGATTCAAAGCGTGGAATTTCGCAGTCGCCTGTAACTTCTAGAACAAGGCATATAAATTTGCACGTGCGTCCGTAATATATGCAGCTACGGGTTGGAAAGCCTGATGTATTTAAATTATGAGATGGTTGTGTGATAAGCCGCAATTTGGTATGTGGCACGCATGTTGTACGACAGTGACCATTTGCTTCAGTGATGCGATGAAAACAGAGGCATAAGCGCCGTAACAAGAAATATTGTAGAGTAATAAATATACTGTACGATTAGTCAAATGCCTTGTAATCTTTTTATTGTGGTACAAATATCTGTGTCGGAAATAACGCAAAAGTACCCAATAGATGACATAGTTTTCACGTACACAGGAAAGCGCTCTTTGGTTGTTTACGCTACAAGAATAACTAAAATTCTTAACAGCAATTACCTCAAAATATAAGACAGCACCTAACAAAGTGTGGAAATTGTCATGGCTCTTGAGACAGGTGGAATAATGGAATACAAATTGCCAAAAATTCGATGCCATATGCACACCAACTTCCTGACGGTGCATAACATTGGATTCGCACCTCAGTTAATTACTGGCATTTACAGAAGAGAGCTAAAGAAGCGGCTATCCGAGTTTTAAGTCTAACGTATATTTCTTTCACCGTCTCAAACACCACTTCTGTTTAGAACTTCCCTGTGTGTGACATACCTGTCTGTGAGTCTCGTGTCGTCATTACCAAAGTATCAACTTTCTTCAAAGGCCTGCCTTCTTAAACCACATTATCATGCCGTAGAATAAAGTATGTGTATAGTATGTGGAACTTTATGATAGGGAAAGTAATTTCTGTTGAGAACTAAATGTCTGAAACTTCACAGAGATACTATGTTTGTCAGTTTACGGCAGCAAATGCTGTAGGTGTGCATCACTTTATAGGCTTTGGTTTGAGGTTTGCGGCCGACTGCGATATGTTATCCCCTCACTTATCAGTTGTTTTGCTCATGTGCTTGATCACTCTTAAAATGTTTCACAGAGAGCGTCGCGCTGATTAAAAGTGCTGATTTCAGACAGACGTTATTATGTCTATGTTACCCCAAATAAGAATTTAAGTCATTCTGAGATAATCATGCAAGTATTATTTTATTATGTAAGACTGTGTGAAACATATTTACCTGTGTGAGGGAGGCTTTCTTAGAACACATTCTAAAGGAAATTGGTTCATTTCTACATCAGCATGAAATTTTTACAAAATCATGAAACCTACTAAACAGCAGCTTGCTTGCGGGAAATCGAACACTAAGCTAAGTTCTTGCGCGTCAGCTATTTTATCCATGCAGCCACAGTTGGAGAAACTGGAAACTGTAGGATTGAAATTTTGCTTTTGTCAAAAACCATAAAATCTACATTTCAGCAAGCAATTAAGTTCATTCTAATGCAGTATAACTGTTCAGTTTTAAACCAAAATCTAAACAACTGCTTAACGCTAAATATGTATTTAAACCTATGTTTGTTTCATGCTTGTGACCTGTGACAAAAAAATTAATAATAATGATATTAGAAATTTACTTTTGGTTAGCTTTGATAGCATAATAAATGCATTCGTTATAAATACGTTTACATATAAAATTCTCTCGTTTCATAGCGTAGTTAGCCCTTTTGCTAATGAAAGAAAAGCACTAAGTTGTTAAGTATTTCATTCTTTAAATGAATTAAATTTTCTAAACTTAGCAGCCCGAAAGCATGTTCATAAACACTCAGGCTAATAATGAATAAAGAGCAAAAGCGATTTTATGACTGAAAACAGGAAGGAAACATCATCAAAAGGCAAGACAATTGAGCAACAGAAATGCGGTACTTTCCATTTTCCTGCAAACACAATTATACTTTTAGATAAGATAACCATCTGGAAGCAAATCGTTTCCCAAAATATTAATATGGAAGTATGGCAAGACTAACAGACATATATTCTCGTAATTGCTCAATAAACAATTAATGGCGCGATTGGTGTTATTGCTCGAATGAAACGAAATTGAGGCAAGAGCTTAGCGGAAGTATTATTGTCTTTGGAAGCGTTGTCAGGTAGCAGAATTTCTAGTAAAAGGATATGTGCAAAGGAAATGATCAGGCGTTATCACCTGGGCCAGGCTGCCTCCTGCAACTGCAGATAGACAGGTTTCTTTCCTCCATTATTTCCCAGAACTATCGCATACATATTTATTAGTCTTCACTAATTTTAAAGGAAGACATCTGGTCTTTAGCTTTCAAATGTTATGGAAAGATATGTATTTTACTTTAAAATGGTGTTACGAATTTTTCCGTCATGTAGACAGCAACTTTACAAGAAAGAAATTTAAAAATCTGTCAAAAACAGATATTTTGATTTCTAAATTAAATTAAATTCATACCAAGCTTGCAATATAATATGATATTTTGAAACTAAATTATCAGGAATTCTAAATCATTTTAAACGGGTTTTAATATCCTGCAACATGCACCTTTTAGTGCATGTTGATGCATTGCTTTTGCAAAAGAATGATCAAAGGAGTTATAATGAAAAATAATTTTCTTTCGCATATTATCCCTTGAATAGCTTTCTGAGGGTATACATGCTAAGCAGCAACATACGTTTTTTCGATATTGCTCTTGAATATTGCAGCCATTTTCTGACTTTAAATATAAGAGAATTCCTGTAATTATAGGTTGAATTTTATGCTAATATTAAATGCTGCAGAATGACGTATTCTATGGAATAAATGTGTAAAGAAATATTATTGAATTTTATGTGTGCAGTGTGAAATTTTATAGCTAGGTAATATATAAAAATTGAAGTTCTTATCATATATCCCAAACATCGACAGAATAAACATGTAAATTCAACTGCATAGTTGTACACAGATCCATGATCGCATATAGTCAAATTTATAATTCAAAGAAAGAACAAAAAGGAAATATTATTAATAAGCATGAATCTATTATTACGAGTTCTTGATTTTGAATGAATAAATAGGCTTAAAACTGCTCAGTCAATAAAAAACACAGTTTTTATTCATACAGCATGCGTAATTTTCGTCGTTGTTCCTTAATTATTGTATTCATGTTCTAGTTAACCTGGTCATTTTTAGAAGCATTTAGCTTAAATAACAATGTGAATCTTAAATAACACGCAATCCTAAAAGGGGAGACTAAAACTAGTTGCAATAAAATAATTTACAAGATCATAACTACTGCATTGCACGTATATATATGGTTAAAAAGCATAGTGACTTTGCAATAAGCTAAATTACTCGGCAATCTCCATTTGCGCAAAAAAAAGGGGGGGGGGGAGCGGGAAGGAGCCGTGTCTAACTGCTCAGAATTATATTTGATCAATGCAGATGGAATAATCAGGTCCAATATTGAAACTTAACCTCCAGTTACTGCACTCATATTTTGATTGCTGTCCCCAATTCAGTTCTTATTCTCATCTTTTAACTCTGCTTGTTTTGGAAGATAGCTCTCATATTCAAAAAAATTGTTAGGTTTTTGACTGATTTCCATATAGCAAATAGAACATTTTATTACAAGATTGCCATATTTACTGCGTATAATAATGTGTGGTATAATGCACAGTTCCGTAACTGAAATTAAACCTGTAAGAAAAATAAAGAAAATGAAAAATACATTTATTGCTTTGCAACAGAGCTAAGCTATTTTTTTCATTCAAGGCAAAGAACTAAATGATCTTTCCTATACACAACTAAACAGAACCGACGCTAGATATTTTACCGTTCTGTACAAAATCTGTTCCTCCAAAATTCTGCATCCGGTTCCTTCCAAAATTCTAAACATTTTTTCACTTTAAAATTCTACTGTCCAGTGCGGCTGCGCCGGTTACACCGTCTCTGGCGCTGGCCCTACAGTTAAATTAACTTTTCCTGTAAATTTTTATTTTCAACTAAAGCAACTATTTTAAATCATTGATACTCTTATAGCATTTTTAATCGCAGCTTAATATGTTTAGAAAGATAATAAAAATAACGTTATTTTTTTCCAATGAAAATCTGATGTGTACACCACATGATTTCCTTGTACGGAATATTAAATTATAAGCATTTTGCATTTCATTTAAATTTATTGGATTGAATAAAATCTACTTCGTTGATAGCGCATAAACCACGACAGAATAAATGCAATCTTTAAAATTCGCTATATTTGTTTACCATAGCGACACTCTGGCCTTAGGTTCACTTAACAGCGTTACAACTCATTCATTTTATGACTCAGAATGCACAAAATTATGTATATCATCTGAAGAATTATCTAATCATTGCCATATGTTCTATTCAAATACTATAATAAATCTAAAACAATGTATAAAAGAAATTAAACAAAACAAACAAACAAACAACCCCCCCCCCCCAAAAAAAAGAGTTTTTTACAGACGATTTAGTATTTCTTATTCAATTAATTCAGTTATCACTTCGCGACAAGGCAAAAATACATAACAACTCAAAATTGCGAAATAAATCTTAAGCACTCATTACCTCGAATAAATTCCAGAATGGATTAACCATGATTAAATTCGCAATAATAAAAGAAAGCGTTATCTTTGTTGTTACGAAGCTTAGTTTCCCTAGATTGGCAGCCAATCTACTGTTCTGCTAAGTTTCAAATGTAAACAAATATGGCCGCTATGGTAAAAATAATTAGGCTTAGCCGCACTTAAACAAGCTTTAAATTGTTGATAATTCTAGAAATATTGTATGCAGATTTACTAAAGGCATGAAACCTTATCCGGAAGATAATAACAACATAATTCATTCATTTTTAAAGCAAAAAAATGTGCAATTTACCAACATATAATAAAAAAACTGAGATCATTGAGCCGCACTCTAATATATATATACATATATCTTTGGTGCGGCCGATTGCAACAAAATAGGAGGTGCACATCTACATGTTATAGCAATCCTATATGCAAAATTTCCACTTTCTCAGGCTACTCGTTTTTGAATTATGCGAGATACATACATACATCATGGGCGTAGCCAGCTCAAAATACGGGGGGGGGGTGCCCGCTACGACTAATATGGCTATACTACCTATTACAGCATCTTCAATTATATAGGTAATTACTACGTGATGAATATATTATCTTAATGACACAGTTATCTTAATATAAATAATAATTATAAGTTTCATTAATAATAGAATTATAACAAAATTATGGATATATTGCATTTAATTAGAGTATTTATAGTTATTACCCTACAAACATATTAGTGCGTAACTAATATTTTTGTTGTTCACCTTAACCACTTTAACCTTTATTAAAGTAATTTTAAAAAACGTTATAAAGGAAATAATAAAAGTATATAATGCTAGTAGAAGTACTTCTCCCCCTCAAGACCTGTAGGCTGCCTCAACGTGGCGAGGGGGTGGCACTGGGTGGAATAGGCGAAGTACGTCGGAAGTGCTTACTTCTGGTAGAGCCACCCTAGGCGTGAAGGCTATTCCATTATACCCAGCTAAAGCCTATAGGCACCTGAGCTAAGTCAGTCCTCTACCATTGGTGCTCAGGTCTCACGACTTACAGAGGCTGCCCTTTTCCTCCACCCATGAGTCATGAAGCTTTCTAATGTAATCCATACTGCATCGCCCGTCGCGCAGGTTCAAAAGGGGCGCGTTCGAGGTTTAGGAAGAGGACCTCGTCCGAAAAATAAGCTACAGTCTCCTAGACTACGAAATCTTAAAATAATCCAATGGTTAATGGTATTTCAACATTGGCAGCGAAATGTAAACTTGACCAAATACTGGAGTTGGCTAAAGTTCAGGGAGCTCAAATTATCGCTCTGCAGGAAACTAAACTGAAAGAGAATTCTCAACTAAAAGTTAAAGGATACAATATCATCCGTTTAGACAGACATGATAAAGGAGGCGGTTTCCTCGTTTTCCTTATCAGAGATATTAACTATATTTCCAAAAGTTACAATGTACCCACTGATTCAGATTTAGAGTTGCAAGGCATCACTATTATGTGGAGGGACGAACCACTAAACATCTTTAATTTATATCACCCTCCTAATATTGGTAATCTGCCTGGAGTCTTTGATAACCTTTTATCTGGAAATACTTTACTTCTGGGTGACCTCAATGCTAAACATCCGGCGTGGGGATGTTCTACCCAGAATCAGAGAGGATTTGATCTTCTTCATTCCATAGATGACTCAGGTTTCATGATCTTTAATGATGGTACTCCAACGCACTCTTCTTACAGCTATAACACATCTGAAGCCCTCGACTTGTCCATAGTAAGTCCCACTATCTTTCCAATTTGCATCTGGACAGTTATGAAGAATATTGGGAGTGATCATTCTCCAATATTAATTGAAATAAAGAAGAAACAGTGTACTTTACTCAATCGTAAAAAATATTGGAACTTTGCTAAGGCAGACTGGAAGGCTT
Source organism: Stegodyphus mimosarum (assembly GCA_000611955.2). Taxonomy (NCBI): domain Eukaryota; kingdom Metazoa; phylum Arthropoda; class Arachnida; order Araneae; family Eresidae; genus Stegodyphus; species Stegodyphus mimosarum. Next base: position 5,790 of record KK118817.1, on the reverse strand, counting down.
TTGGTGGTCTCGTTGACACCCTGGCTGAATCTGGAATCCTCTCTAGTGACCTTGATACTAACTGGATTACTTTCAAGCACATGCTCTTCAAGGCAACTAAAAGGACTATACCTAGAGGAAAGGTAAAGCTTTTCAATCCTTACTTTACTCATAATTTGCCGATTTTGCTGCCTCTGCTCCAGAAGAGAGAGAACCTGCGACTCGAATTGAAATACAGTAATACAGAGCAAAACAGGACAGAGATGAACAAAGTCAATGCAGAAATTAAACGAACCTATATGCTACTCAGGAGGAAAAAGTGGATGGATACATGTGAGGGACTTGATGCTAGATCATCTGACACGAAACTGTGGAAATTGATCAAAAATATTAGCAGTGAACAACCACAGATAAAGAGGTGTAATACTATTTTAGATTCAGATGGCAACATCCCTATAGACGAAAAGGCTGCGGCTGATCTCCTCGGGGAACATTACCAGAAGACAAGTGAGCTTACTTTTACAGAAGTTGATAAGAAAGTGGCAAAAAGGTCTAGAGATCTTACACATGGTTGTCGCAGTGCTGTCTCAGGCAATCCCCTTTTCTTTAAACCCTTCTCCATGCATGAATTGGAGATGGCACTCGAGGATCTTGATTTGACCAAAACTCCTGGACCTGATGGCATCCATGGACA
>KK118816.1:97265-107658 GCA_000611955.2 Stegodyphus mimosarum | reverse complement strand
CAGGACGCCGCTGCATACACACCCAGCGCATAAAGGACTAGGGGTCCACACCCACATCACGCAGCAGAACAACAAGGAAATACAGCACATCAGCAGCCATACACTCTACACTGATGGTTCTAAACATGCTGAAGGCGTTGGCAGTGCTTTTCTCCATTACAAGCAAGGCCAAGAATTAAACCATTCGAAAGGCCACCTAGGTGACAGCAATAGCGTCTTTCAGGCCGAAGTGATAGCAATTACTGATGCTGTTGAATATCTAATAAGCCGGAAAATCTCAAAAGCTTATCTCTATACGTATAGCATGTCTGCCTTGCTAGCCCTAGGCAAGCACAACTATGCTTCCCCTTTGATCATCCGCCTTCAACAACTCTTAAAGGATAACCCACAGGTACACGTGGACATGACGTGGGTCAAAGCTCACGAGGGCAACACAGGTAATGAGGCAGCGGACGTACTCGCCAAAGATGCAGCCTCAAATATCAACGCAAGCCCCATGACTGTTCCAGCGCCACCTTCCCATCTTAATAGACTGCTCAAAGGCGCAGCAGTCCAATGGTGGCAAAGAATATGGGAACATGGAAACACAGGAAGAGTGTATGGCTTTCTACCGACGGTGACAACGAACAGACTCATAGCAATTGCTCCACTAACTTTGTAACTGGGCATGGTCCCTTCCCGGACTACTTCAACAGACGCACTATTTCTAACACGGATCACTGTGTATGCGGTGGGGACACGCGATCACTATATCTTCCGGTGCCCACTCACAGAACAGTACCATTCCCCGGAACCCACGAATTTACCAGCCTTCCACAAGTTTATAATTAAAAATAAGGCAGCAATCAACACAGTGTGCAAAATCGTCAACACCATTATGGCCTATGGCCAAGACCTTTGCCTCCCATTATAAAACAGTGATATTCATAATAGTCTCAGTTACTGCATTCTGCCTTAACAAACTGTGCAACATCACATGCTGCAAGTGTTTCACTTGTGGGTATCGTGTACATTCTGCGCCAGGCAGATTGTAAGTACTATAATAATATCTCTTCGCACGTTTAACTGTACCAACGAATACTGTACAACTGGGCGTGCATTACTGTATTTTCTAACTGTATGAATAATGTAGTGTGTAGAGTAACTGTAGCAGTAATGTAGCGCTTAGCAATGTCTATATATGTTTTACGCTGCTTAATGTCGTATTGTGTGTACTTTGTATCATGTACTGTTATGTTTCGTATAATGTGTGTTGTAATGTGTTTACTCTATGTGTATTTATTGTGTATCAGTGCAGCGTATAAATGTATTTACGCATATTATTGTATCAACTATAAATGTGCATTTCCTGTGAGTTTTATCTGTGTCTTATATCTGTCTTAAATGTATTTTTATATGTGTATCATATGTGTTTACTTATGCATTTATGTATGTGCTAATGTATGTAATTTATGTGTTGCTAGTTTTTTTTTCGTGTATGTGTTCATATGTGATGTATATGTACCTTTGTCAAGCAAACATCCTATGTAACCATCTGCCCTTGTATGGGTCAATACTTTCAAGATCTTTACAGGCTCCCGGTGCGGCTCCAGGGAGCTGTTGCTTCTAAATAGGGGAGGGCGCGGGACACATGTCTGTTTGCCTATGCCACACGTCAGGCGTTCCCGTCCTCCGTCACCTGCAGTTATGACATAAGCTTCTACAGTTACTGTTGTCCAGTTCTTTCTTCAACATTACCTCAATCATCTAGAAAAATGGTTCACTTCTTGGAGGATTGCAGTAAATACTAAATTTTTGTAAAGGACAAACAAATTTCACTCCACCAAGACCTCTTCTATTTGATGTAGAAATTAACTGGGTTCACGAAATCAAATATCTAGGTGTCATTCTAGACAAAAAATTGAGTTTTCAAAAACATCTCATGGAAACTGTGAAAAAAATTTATATCACGCTTGCAACTATGTGCTCACTTCTTGGCAGAAGAAGTCATATGCCCGTTTCAAGTAAACTCATCTTATATAAATCTATACTTCGACCAGCATTACTCTATGCTAGTCCTGTCTGGGGCCACGTTGCCAAAACTCATCTTCAACACGTCCAAGTTTGTCATGATCCTAGACCAATTCATCTCTTCCGGTTCGTTTTCATCCACTTATGAATGTTATTGGTCGACTCTATTCGCAGAAAATAAATTGGCACACTTATGCAGGTTTAACAATAACATGAACTATATTTTAGTGAAGTATATATATTATCTTTTCACAAAGTATTTTTTTTTTCACAATTACATTAAAACGCACAACTATTACATTTCACCTCTCAGTTCTTAATAATAACAGATCAAACTTTTTCTCTTGGAATACAAAAAAAAATATAAATAATTATTATATTAAATTATGATAGTGTGCTGTCCTCTCTTGTTGAATTTCAGCTGTGAGCTTTGCCTGCTCCGCTGCCTTCTCAAACCTAGCCTTTAGATTTTGTAAATATGTATAAACAGGAGTTGCATCTAATTGTAAATTTTCATGTTTCCCTGTCCATGCTGATTTCAATATAGACGGAGGTCCTTGAGGTGTCCTGCCGTACATTAGTTGAAATGGAGCCACCCCAGTTGTTGAGTTGGATACTTCTCTATAGGCCCACAACACATAAGGAATTTGAAAATGCCACCCCCTACCTTTTTCTCTGATGACATGATGCAACATTCTTTTTAAAGTACCATTAAATCGTTCAACTAATCCATTAGATTGAGGATACCCAGGGGTCGAAAACTTAGGACTGGCCCCTATTCGTCTCTCAAATTCTTGAGTCAAATCTACTTTAAAATTTGTTCCATTGTCACATGCAATTACATTTGGAATACCCGTTCTTGAAAAAATATGTAATAACTCCTCACAAGTTTACAACAGAGAGGCTAGTTAGGGGTATTGCTTCTGCCCATCTGGTATACTGATCAGCTAAGCATAATATATACTTATGCCCCTTAGAGCTGGGAGGATCAATCGAACCTATAACATCAATGTTTACAATTTGGAAGGGCAGATCTGGCCTCGTTACTGGGGTGATTGGTGTCCTATCAACAGTTTTAATTGGTCTAGTCAACTGGCACTCTTTACACGCCTCGCAAAATTTCTGAACGTCTACCCTCAGACCTTTCCAATAGAAAGAGTATCTAATTCTCTCCACAGTCTTCTTTACCCCCATGTGGCCACTAAACACTGAGCAATGTGCTAACTGCAAGACTTCCTCCCTTCGACTCTTAGGTACAACTAATTGTCCCACGCTTTCCCCAAGAATTTTGTCCTTATGAAAGAGAAAGTTATCCACTGTATAATAATTCCCCTTTCCTTTTTGAGCATTCTCCCATGCTCCTACCAGAGATTCACAAGTCTCCTGCTCTCTTCTAAAAATATCCGCTGTACATAGTCTTCCTGACTAAGGTTCTTGGCTTTCACTTGATTCCACCATTCCTTTCTCATCGAGATTCCTTCCCACACTAGTGTTTCTTTCTAGTTTCCCTGTGTTTACCTTCACAGATTTTTCATTTCTCCTAACCTCTGGGATGTTTGTGGTTTCTTCAGGTAAGTTCTCTACCACCTCACCTGTGTCATGTAACTGACCCCCTAACATGAATACTTCCGGAGGAAGCAACACATCCTCAGCTAGAGATTCTGAAACTGCACACAAAATCCCTTGATGTGTGACACTGGAACTTTCTCCTACAGTGATACCCAGTGGAATGTTTATCAAAAGGCATTTAACAGCTGAACCAAATATACCCTTCAAATATATGCTCGATCCTTCCTGCAGTTGGAGATTTTTGGTTAACTCCTTTTTAACCACCGTAATTCTGTTCCTGAATCAACGAGGGCCTGCCCTATTGTTCCATTCACACTAATAGGTACCCTTTTCAACTTAGACAGCTTATAGTTGTTTACATTCCCTGGCTTCCCCAAAGGATCTACACGAGCTACCACAACTTTGTCCGCTAGAATATCATTATCCTGACCTTTCTTTACCCAGTTTACCCTAGCTTTAGCCTTTTCCTCATTTCGGTTATACTGCCTAGAACCTTTAATCTGAGGACAGTTCCTTTTAAAATGCGAAGCTGAACCACATACAAAATATGTTAAACCTTTAACATTCCCTGTGTTTTTCCCTATGGTTTCTGACCGATGGCGACCGCTTCGTCTCTTTTCGACCTTAGGTTTCTCACCTATTGCCTGATTTAGCATCTTAGTTTCACAAGCTTCCCTACGTACGTTGTAGGACTTCCCTTTAGCCGCAAAGAATATGTCACACTCCTTTCCAAGCTCTCTTGGCTTGAACCACGAGTCTCCCTGCCTTATACCTATGTGTACTGCAGTTTCCGTATCAAGGGTCTGGTAGATTTTGTCCGCTACAACCAACTCATTAAGACCTTCAAAGTCTGTCACCCCCCTTGATTTCACATAATTTTCCCACATGGCAGTAACTCTAGTACAAAACTGGACAAAGGTCTCTTCTGAACTTGTCTTGCTTTCCTGAAATTCTCCAGGCATACCTGAGGTGACGGTTTAAATTCTTTCAACACAGTTTCCTTTATTAGTTCATAATTCCCATACTCATCCTCCCTTATCACTGTTAATAAATTTGCCGCTTTATCTCCCAAAAGGTAAATCAAAATTTTGGCCTTATACTCATCAGGGACACTTTCATTGATATAAGCTCTTTCTAAACTGGAGAAGAAATAGTCCCAGCCATCTGCTCTACTTGGAACATTTACTGTCAATAACCTGATTGTTCTCGCTAACATAGTTCTCATAGTTTCCTTTATTACTTCATAATTCCCATACTCATCCTCCCTTATCACTGTTAATAAATTTGCCGCTTTATCTCCCAAAAGGTAAATCAAAATTTTGGCCTTATACTCATCAGGGACACTTTCATTGATAAAAGCTCTTTCTAAACTGGAGAAGAAATAGTCCCAGCCATCTGCTCTACTTGGAACCTTTACTGTCAATAACCTGATTGTTCTCGTTAACTCTTCTACTGATCTTTCCTTCCCATTCTCCCCCCGTTCGGGTGTGGTACTCCTATTCAAGTAACGATCCTAAAAATCTACCTTATACTTCTCAATGGCAATCCTCTCCTCTGCCTCTAACTTTAGTTTATATTCCCTTTCTTCTTTTTCGCGTTCTTTTTCTCTTTCTTTCCTTTCGTGTTCTTTTTTCCTTTCTTGCCTTTCCTTCTCCTCCTTTGCCTCCCTATCTGTAATGATAACAGTCAGAAGGTCCTTTGCTACCTGCTCCTCATAGCTTTCACTAGCAAGAATTTTTTCCCTCAAGTCCAAAATTCTAAATGTAGGCAACAGTTCAACACCAAACTCTTGCGCAAGGGCGACTAGATCAGCCTTTCTATGTTTAATCAAAAATGACATTATGGGACTTTATGTTCAACTTAATTAAAATAACAGAAAATCAAAACTGAATCTCTGTACATAAAATTTTACAGCAAGTCTTGAACTTCTAGTGAATCATAAACACCTGGTATCTGCATTAAATATAAAAAACATCCAAATATTCAATCAAATAAAAAAATTAATGAGTATATATAAGCAGTTAAAAATTAATGAATGCATGAGAATTAATGCAATCATATCTCATAAATAAAACACAAGCATTAGTTAAATTAATACTCATTCACTCATACAATAAAAGATAAATGCACTTGCAAAGTAATTCAAGTCTCATATGATAATCACACTGATAATTCCTGTGTTATAAAATACTTCTTTAAGTGTACCGTTATATTAACAGCAAATGTTTCATAAAAAAATCATAAATAATACACTTAATCGAGAGAACCTGGTAGAAAATAACTGTTCCACTTAATATGCTTCGCAGAATTTACTTGAGCTTTTCCCGAGTCGACAAATATGCATCCGACCAGCTGCCGCCACTGTCATGATCCTAGACCAATTCATCTCTTCCGGTTCGTTTTCATCCACTTATGAATGTTATTGGTCGACTCTATTCGCAGAAAATAAATTGGCACACTTATGCAGGTTTAACAATAACATGAACTACATTTTATTGAAGTATATATATTATCTTTTCACAAAGTATTTTTTTTCACAATTACATTAAAACGCACAACTATTAAATTTCACCTCTCAGTTCTTAATAATAACAGATCAAACTTTCTCTCTTGGAATAAAAAAAAATCAAAATGTTTCACACCAGCTTCCATCCTTCTCGCATCAAGCACGTTTCTTCTTCTCGTAGCCAGATTTTGTTTTCTCTCCGCTTTCAGATAGACAGTTTTTTTTTTCCCACGAGCAGGCCGTTGGCTTAACTGTTCTTCCATCAGGGCTTGGTTGGTATCTTCCTCTTACCGAGTATGTGCATGACAAAGTTCTTCAAAACAAAGCACTGAGAGAGATTATCAACGGGCCATGGTTCATTCCAAATTCGTATATCCACCGCGATCTCAAAGTAGACACAATCCAAGATTATATTCAAAAACTTGTCAGAAATTTCTTCTATTCTGTTCTCACTCATCCTAACAACTGCACATGCTCTCTTAGATGCTCCTCATTTTCCAGGGAAAAACACAAATATTCATCTGACATTATCCATCCTTAACATCTGTTACCCATACTTGACTCTTCAGTTCACTGATTTGGACCTTCTACCAGCAACTCACCTTATTCGTCGACTGATGGCGGCCACTTGATTTATATTTACGCCTTTTTGTCCAATACTAATTATTTTGTTCTACCGATGACCTTCATCAGATGCAGAGTATAAGGAAGTAATGCTTTCTGAAACTCTAATTCACATATGAGAAGAGAGGAGATATTTGTTTACAATAGACATTATTCGGCGTTAGGTTCACTTAACAGCGTTACATCTCATTCATTTAATAAGTCAGAGTGAGCAAAAATTATAGCATCTTGAAGAATTACCACAAGTTATATTCAAATACTATAATAAATCTAAAACGATGTACAAAAGAAATTAAGCAAATAAAAAAGAAACAGTTAAACAGTTTTCCAGAGAAGATTCAGCGCCGCTTACCTAATGCGCATGCACCACTAATTCAGTTCTCACTTCGCGGTAAGGCAAAAAGACAGAAAAATTAAAAATATTTTCATTAAAAATTGAAAGATATACAAAAACATAAAATACCAAGTACAGTTAAAACAATTAAAAAAACAATTTTCACGATTAAAATTACAATTTGTGCACAAAAAACAGCTAATAACTTAAATGATAATTCCAGAATGAATCAAGCATAATTTAATTCCCAATAATAAAAGAAGACGTTACTTTGTTGTTGCATAGCTTAGTTTCTCTATATTGGCAAAAATCCACTATTCTGCTAAACTTCAAATGTAAATAAATATGTCCACCATGAGAAAAATGATTAGGCTTAGCCATACTTAAACAACTTTTAAATTGTTGATTATTCTACAAATCTTGCATGCAGATTTACTAAAGGCATAAAAACCTTAACCGGAAGATAAGAACAACATAATTCAATAATTTTTAAAGCAAAAAATGCACTATTTACCAACTTATAAGAATAGTGAAACTGAGCTCCCTGCGACGAGTGACAAAGTGGATATATATATATATTGTTACGTGCGTATGGGTTCGTTATATATTGAATGCACAAGTCGTAAAAAGTTAACAAAAATTTATTCTTTCCACAAGAAATGAATTAAAATGCTGAAATATTTCTTCACAAATCTTCGCACAATATCACAATAGCTCAAACGTTTAGCAAAAACTCAGTTCAAAACAGATAAAATAGTTCTATCTCACAGCGAAATCGCTACAATCAATACAGCATTAAGTAAACAAACAGCAGTTCGCTTTTTACAGCTACAAGTATAACAGCAACAACAACAACTAACTGAGATGAGCTGTTTCACCTCGGCTTTTATAAGCTTTTTAATTATCAGTAGAACAATCACGATTTTTCTAGATTTTTCTGGATGGCAACAGTAATTACGAGATATTTATTTATTAAGCATTAAATGCACGCGCTCTTTTATTTTTATTGTTATTTTTTTTTCGACGTAGCTTTCTCTTCAAAAATCGTCTGCGTTGCTAAGGCAACATGAAGCAAATCTAATTACAATTCTAAATAAATAGCCAAATAAATGTGAAATTCGTAACAATATATATATATATATATATAAATTTATGTACTTTTGTTCGATTGCAACCAAAATAGGAGGTGCACATCTACATATTATAGCAGTCTTATATACAAAATTTCAGGATTCTGAGGCTACTTGTTTTTGAGGTATGCGAAATACATACATACGTACGCATAGATGCCATGAAAAAATCTCTTCAGAATCCATCTTAAATCAGTTTTATAATATTTTTTGGGAAAAAAAAATTCTTTATTCTGTTCTTAAGTACGATTGTCACTCAAAAACATCATTAAATTGCATTCAATAGCAGTCAAAATAGATATTTTTGTTGACATATTACACCCGAAATTTTTCGCGATTACAATACTTCGTCTTTACTTCATACAAGGAAGTAAAAAGGTAAGTTTTACCTTTTCCTATATTACCATCTAACTGCAACATCTATTACTTTTCGACCTTCTTCATCTTTCCAGTGACACGGCCACGCATAAAATCATCTTAGCGATGTCGGAAAGACATATCGAAAATGTTAAGTTCGTCGACTGATTCTTTCCCGCTAAATTTTGCTTTTGAACAATGGTCAGTACGCACATCTCTGGAAATTATTTGACCGATGCTGAACCTGTTTAGTTTTATCTTTTACTAAAAGCACGGGATGGTGATCACTATACTACCATTGCAGCTTATTAACTATTTTTTAGAATGTTCTTTCAAACAACAGGAGAAATCTGAATATACAGTTTTTGTCTATCGAATAAAAATAAGAAGCACTCACTGAAAGACTAAAGCTTAACTGCAAAGATGACATTGAGTAAGCCTCCAGAATCTTCATATACCTGTGAACGTGAAATTCAAAAGGCATTTTTTTTTATAAAAACTTTCTTCTAAAACTAACCTGAATAGAAAGTTTGTTTCTATAACTTTTCTAAATAACATCAGAAAAATTGTATCCGATGCTGCATCAAATCCTTCATATTTCTGATCAGTGTTATCACATATCGAACAACTTTGGCAATCCAAAATTTGCATACACACGTCTTCTGTATCCCGCACTTAGGCTAATTTCCACATTTTCCTCCCTTCCATTTTGTGGTTGCTATCGCTACTATGGTCATCCCCCCTTAGCAGTTGTCCACCACTGTATTACAAAAGCCATTTTCTGCCTATTCCTCCCTTCTAGGTACAGGCCTATTTCACAAAATCTGGTATTAAAGTTTTGGAATAGCCTGGCAACAGTGCTGATCTGAGTCCCATAGAAAATTGTTGTCATATAATGGGTACCAAAACTGTTGCTACGATTAAATTGCAGGAAAGCATTATTACGGTTTGGATTTATGAAATTGGTCAGGATTGTCAGAAGTTAATATCGTTGCCCATCCGCTGCAAGGCTGTCATCACAGTTCATGCAGGATTTTCTAAATACTGAAGTGAATCTTCCGCATGTATACAGATCCAAGTACATGTAATATGACTGCAGTTATGTATAATTTACATTAAACTATAAAATTTGTATATCAATTACTTTGTCCTGTGTTTTGTAAAATATTGCATTTTTCTAAACAATTAAGTGTGAATAATTTATTAATCTTAAAACTTTATTAAGCTTAATCCTACAATTTTATTTTATTGCAACAATATGAAATTTACATAAAACATATTATTTGCATACTTTTCCCTATGCAACAATTTGTATATCCATAAAATCTACTCATGAAAAATGAAATTATCTTTATTAGCAGGTCTCTAACCATGCTACACTTATTTTTATTTTATTATTATTATTTGTAAGTATTTAAACCTGAATGCTTGGAGATTTGCATTATAAATTTTTTTTTAAAACAACAAATTATAAAATATATTTGCTACTAACATATAAATAATTCAGAAATTACTGCAACCAGTGGGATTAAATTTATTACTATGCAAATAAATTAAATAAACAGAATTTCAATGGAGTACATAGCTGCATGACTATGCTATAATGTTCTAAAATGTGGATATCTTCTTCTTCTTCTTCTTCCTGAAGCTTGGCTTCCCTTTGGCGCCTTCTGCTCCAACTCAAAAATGGTGTAATTTACTTGCTAATCCACAGGGACGCATTCCCTCCATTACCGGAGGGAACGTCGGTCCGAAAAGGCCTTAATAATACTTATGAGTCCTTTAAGATGTGTTTAATGATAAATATCCCCAGAAAATAGTATCTCCAAGGTTTTTCGTTACAATGATTCAGAGATCAGCTAA
>KK118816.1:2040-96891 GCA_000611955.2 Stegodyphus mimosarum | reverse complement strand
AGTTCCCCCGGGTTATCCATATCTCTTCTTCTCGCTACTTTATCCGCTTTTTCATTGAATTCTATACCCTTATGAACAGGAACCCAGATGACCTTGAGGTGGTGGAAGGCCTTTATCCGCTCGAAAAGCTTAAGAATGAGAGAGTTGGATCTCCTATTAACGCAACTCATGGCACTGACTACTGACTTGCTATCCGTGAGGATGGCAACCTTTTCGTTTGGATTCAATTTCATAAGAAGCTGATAGAGGGCCCAAGCCTCGGCTGAGAAGATGGAGCTTCTTCTGTCCATGCATTGACCGACAATCACTGCGGTACAATCTACAGCCGCAATACCAACTCCTGTATCAGACTTGGAAGCGTCTGTAGCGTAAATTTTAAAACCTTGACTTGCGTAATCATTAATAAAGGATCGGGAATACTGCTGTATTTCCACATCTGAAAGATTTTTGTTTTGGAACTCATACTCATTTATTTTAATACAGCACTTTACTTCTTCGGAAAAATCCTGCTCATTATCAAAAGTAATACACTTGCTGAAATCTAGATCCAGACTACTTAACTTGTCTTTAATGCACTGACTGATAGGCTTACGAATCTTGCCCCACTTATACTTGCAGCTTAGCAGGCAACTTTTCAAACTATCCGCAATAGGAGAAGCTCCTGATAGAGCAATATTCTTTATTACAAATTTGATAGCAGCAATACTTCTTCTCGTGTCTAAGGTAAACACCCCTGCTTCAACATATAACAGCGAAAGAGGGGTACTGATTGGCGCCCCGATGGCTAGTCTTAGGGCATGATTATAAACAATTTCAAGCTTTTTCTTATTTTGTTGAGAGGCTGAAATGAGGAGAGAGCTGCCATATTCTATTCTTCCTCTTATTGTAGCATTTGCGATATTAACAAGGTCCACTTTTCTGGCACCCCACCTGGGGCTCGCGATGAATTTAAATGCATTCAGCATTCTTTCTAGCTTCGGGACAATTTTATTAATGTGGAAATTCCAACTTAGTTTACTATCAAACCACACACCCAGAATTTTAACATGATCTTCCGTAGGGATGCTGACACCATCAAGCTTCAAAAAATTCTCTTCACAGCTCTTTTTCCCTCTGAAAATGATTGATTTGCTTTTCTCTGGAGAAATGCATAAGTTCCACTCTTTAGCCCAATTGTGCACTTTAAATAGCGCACGCTGCAAATTATCGACTACCTTTCGGTGTGAGACATCAGCACTGTAGAGGAAGATGTCGTCCGCATATACATAGCAATCGACATCCGTCGGGATAATCTCATAAATATCATGCATGAATATGGTGAACAGGACAGGGGACAGAATGCAGCCCTGGGGGACACCACTGGCAAGCTCATGGCTTCTTGAAAGGACCCCTCTCCACTTTACTCTGATAGTTCTCTGGTTCAAAAAATTAGCAATCCAGAGGATGCTATTCCCTTTGATGCCAAATTGCATGATTTTGTAGAGTAGGCCATCATGCCAAACTGAGTCAAATGCAGCTTTGAGATCGAGGGCCACCAGCTGAACAATCTTTCTTTGCTTCCTATGATGCAAGATGCTACTGAACAATTTATTAAGCAGTACCAGGCAGCTTCTATTTGGGATAAAGCCGTAATGCATATCTGAGAGCCTTTTGCTTTGCTGAATCCTCGGAAGTATTCTATTAAGAACCATCCTTTCCATCACTTTAGCTAGAATTTGCGTTAAGGAAATCGGTCTGTAACTGGAAACCAACGCACTGTCGCCTCCAGGTTTTAGAAACGGGATAACTATAGCTTCTTTCCAGTTCTTAGGAATCTGACCCGAGTTCCATGAGTTGTTACAGGCCTCCAGGAACGCTTGTTTGGAATCATCATCCAAAGCTGTAATAGCACGTTTTGCGAGGTCATCCTGTCCCGGCGCGGAGTTTCTGAGACTCCTGATAGCTTTGTCAAGTTCTGAACCCGAGAAGGGATTATTTATACGGCTGCTCTCTTCATCACTAAAGTCCAGAGGAATGAATTTTTGAACTGTGAATCTGGAATAATGCTTAGCAAACATTACACTCTGTTCTTCTGCAGACCATGCGTGGCCTTCCTGGTGCTTTAAGATGTTGTTAGAGAACTGGGTCTGCCTATTTTTATTTTGAATATTTTTTACTATCCTAAATAAATTTCCATCCTTTCTGGTGCATCTGCAAATTTTTTCCCAATACAGTCTTCTCTTGATTTTAATGACCTTCTTAAGGTAAGCGTTCCATTTCTTGTAAGAAATCCAGTAGCCTCTTGAAAGATGAGCCTTAGCAAGTCTAAGGTACTTCCTTTTTTGGCCTAGAATGAAGTTACATTCTGTGTCCCACCAAGGACTGTTTTTGCGTTGAATCACTGTCTTAGTAAGGTTCTCTTTTTTTGTAATGCTCAAGATGCAGTTGATACTGTCCAGGTTTTTTTTCCCTGTGTCCAATGACTTGATCCTGTTGCTGCTTTCCGTGGCGTACTTCTTCCAGTCGCAATGAACTATTATTCTTTGATTTCCAGCAGCTGAGGCATTATCACTTCTGAAGCTAATTCTTATAGGGTAATGGTCGCTGCTAAAGGGATCAGAAAAAACTTCCCATCTCAATTGTCCATAAAGCTCGGCTGAGCATAAAGCAATGTCAATGCAGGATTCGATTCCTCCAGGACTTACATGGGTGGGTTTTCCAGTGTTTAGAATGCAAAGGTTGTTGACGTTGCACCAGTCCAATAACGCTTTACCCCCTGCTGACAGCTTACACGAGCCCCAGGCCGGGTTGTGACAGTTGAAGTCGCCTAAGTTAATAAAGTTGCCATTCAGGGTAGCCAGTATTTTGTCCCACTCTTTCACATTGAACTGGCCATTAGGAAGGTAGACATTGATCACTGAAATATGGGAACAATTTGGTTGGATATCCACCCTCATAATCTCTCCTCCCGCTATATCGTAGCTGCTATTCTGTACAGATAAGCTTGCCCATTCTTTTTTTATGGCAACCATCAGCCCACCGCCTTGGTGAGAGCTCACTCTATCTTTGCGAAAAATAACTTTGCCAGGCAAACAAAAATCATCTAAATTAGAAAGCCAGGTCTCCTGGATAGCTAAAACATCACAGAAAAATTCTTTCCTGCTAATGATAAAATTTCTTTTGTTGGAGATGCTTCTTGCATTCCATGAGCAAATCATTAGTGCCATCGAATTTGATGAGAAAAGAAAACTAAGAAAAGCGGGAAAGAAAAAATAAAAAAAGTCATTTATGGATAACACTATAGAATCTAGCCCTGGCCAGATTTTTTTGGTTTTGATGAATCCTGTTTACTTTGAATGCCTGCTTCTCGTGATATAGGCTCGGATTTAGAGTGGGGCTTCTTGCCCTTACTTCTTGCTAAATCTATTTCCGTCTTATTTACACTTAAGTCCGGATCACTGTCAGACTCAAGTGCTCTTTTCCCGATCTGATTGTTCTTAGTATTTTCCGATATCTCGCTGAATTTTGTGTCAAGCTTCTCTTGCAGCTTGTTAACCATACTTTCAAACTTTTGGTCCATCCTTGCTAAGATTTTCTCGAAATTCTCAGCCTGCCGTATTAATGCATTTTGAAAAGACTCCTGCAGAGCAGTTATTATTGGAGTCATGATTTTGACAAAATCTTCTTTTGCAGGACTTGAAACATGAGTACCCGCCACCTTCGCATACGAAGTTTTATTAGTCACAGCCTGTCTTGCTTCTACTACGGATACATGATGGTCAGCACTATATCTAAGAATATTACCCTCTTCGATGTATTTGGGGCAATTTTTTGAGGTAGCTTCATGTGAATTACTGCACAGCACACATTTAATTTGTTCATTCTGACACTGTGCTCTAGCATGATTCTCCCCACATTTGCTACATCTTATTGACCCTCTGCAGCTTTTGATTCCGTGACCAAATCTTAAGCATTGAGGGCATTGCCTAGGGTTATCATAAAATCTAGTGATTCTGTGTCTAGTCAGCCATATCTTAACATGTTCCGGTATATTGTGACCCACAACTGTGACAAGTACTCTTTCGGATGGCATATTGATACTGCCAGAGCTTTTAATCATAAAACGTCTTAAATTTAATACTTCAATATCATTATTATTGTTAAGTTCATTTGCCAGCTCCGAGAGCTCAACTTCTACTGGAATGTCCGATAGCAGAAATTTACTTGTCAGTTCCGTCGTGGCAAGCATCGACGAAGCCTTGACATTGTGCAATTCTGTTAAGTTTAATAATTGCCAGGCACACTCAGCCACTGAGGTCCTTATCAGAATCCTTCCGTCTCTTATAATTTTGATGTAGTCAATATTTTTTACTAAGGACACTTTGCTAGAAATTTCATCTTTTAGATTCTTAGGATTGTTTATTTTAACGTGTTTTTCGATGCCTTTAAGAAAAACTGTGTAATCCCTGACACCTCTCTCATTGCAGATTTTTAGCAAACATTCCAACGATATTGGCGGTTTAAACTGAATGTCTGGACTTAGTCCGTTTTCGGAACTCCAGTCCATGATTCTTCATTAGTATATACAACTGAACATTAAGTAACTGTAAAAGAATTTTCCTACCTGTATACTTCTTTGCAAACCCCAAAACCAGGAAAGCGAAATAACAAATATTGAATTTTACTTAAAATGAATCCCGTGCTTGACCACGTAGCTCTTTCCCGAAGTAAACAAACGCGAGCGGAAGAATTCACCACACCAATGTGGATATAGTGGAGGTATTCTAATGTCATAATGGCCAGCTACCATACTTATCAAAAATGAGATCCTCCTCACATGTTAGGATAAATTTCAGGAAATACAAAGCGTAGCTAGTAACAGTACATGTGATGATGACAGCAGCAGTGACTTTGATTAGGAATAAACTACTTAATTATATACAATATTTTACTAGGGTATAAAAAAAATCCTAAAAAGTTAGTGATACATTGTTACCTATTTGTTTCCAGATGTACTGTTCACCAATACAGTAATAGATGCAGACCTAAATTGAAATCGCTCAGCTAGACAAGTCTAATTACTGATAAATAATTATACAATTTATATATATCGTAATTACCTGTGATTTATTTAATATTTAAACAGTATAATTCTTTATAGTAAGTTAATTAAATTACTTCCTTTCATTCTGCAGTTTAATTTTCGAAATACCCATTTATAACATTTAGAAAAAAAGTATAAAGCCCAATCGGTATAGTGATTAGTGTTTCTGGCTAATGTATCATTCATTGGATTCGGGTTCGAATCCCAGACTAGGCATGGATGTTTGTAAGTATAGTGTGTGTGGCATGGGGTATGCAAAATGCATGTGAGTTGAAAGTCTTCTCAAGTAGTTTGTGGTAAGGGAGGAGAAGTGGGAGATGTTCAGACCCCATCCTCTAGTGTACTTTTCATCAAAATTATGATAGAGCTGGGCACAGTTGTATCGTCACCTATATGGTACTCAAGGGCCCCGACAATGATAGATGCAATCTTGTACTCCTTGCCACAATAAAATTCATGGACTTGT
This sequence comes from Stegodyphus mimosarum, assembly GCA_000611955.2. Classification (NCBI taxonomy): domain Eukaryota; kingdom Metazoa; phylum Arthropoda; class Arachnida; order Araneae; family Eresidae; genus Stegodyphus; species Stegodyphus mimosarum. The sequence goes on along the minus strand of KK118816.1, from coordinate 91,342 downwards.
TAAGTCACACAAGTGAGATAACAGAACAAAAATATAACCCCCTCTTAAAAAAGGTCTTATTTTTGAGTGAATACAGTATCACTGCTGCCACCTCTCCTAGTTTCACCGGAAGGCCTCCGATTTTTCAATACGTCTCCTGCTAGATCACCAAATCCCCTGGATTTTAATTTTTAGTATTCATTAAGGAAACGTTTCCCAACAATAAAGGAAAATATTTTAAATTAATGAAATTTAAAGTGTGCAAATTTCACTCCCCATTCCTAGTTATTTTCAGCATAACTTTTCTTATCAGATTTTATTTAATACGGAAAACTGAATATCATAATGTACTGTACATATTTGTGGGGCTTTCTGTGAAGACTCAAACAATGCAAGCAAGATTAATATTTGTAGGCACATTACGAAGTTTATTCAAACATACTTTTGCATGCGTATGGGCTCGTTGTGGATTGATTGCATAAGTCATTAAGAAGTTAATAAAAATTTATTCTTTCCACAAGAAATAAATCAAAATACTGAAATATTTCTTCAGAGATATTCGTACAATATCACAATAACTCAAACATTAAACAGAATTCACTTCAAAACAGATAAAGTTAATCCAACCTCACAGCAAATTCCCTACAATCAATCACAGTATTATGTAAACAAACAGCTGTTCGCTTTAAGCAGCTACAACTACAACTGAGATGAGATGTTTCAATTCGGCTTTTATAAGCTTTTTAATTATCACTAGAACAATCTTGATTTTTCTAGATTTATCTGGATGGCAACAGTAATTATGAGATATTTATTTATTTTAAATATTAAATGCATTTGCTCTTTTATTTTTCCGACGTAGCTTTCTCTTTAAAATTTGTCTACATTGCACGGGAAAATAAAGCAATCTGAATTTCAATTCTAAATAAAGTAGCCAAATAAATATGAAATCCGTAACACTGCCCCTTCCCAAGGACTGCACGTCCCGGGCAGTACAATCCTTGGACAGGAAGCCAAACTTACAACTAAGGCAACAATGCTATAATAAATATTATATTACAATAATATAATAAATCATTCGTGTCATAGCGGGTCTTCATATTCTCTGCCACCAAGTTGACTCGCTCTCGTGCAGAACAGTTCATCACTTCAAACCGGGCCTGGACATCTTGGATGTATTCCTCAGGCGATGAAGGCGCATCTGCAGGGCGGTCAGATAAGAAATCACAAGGCAGACGAAGCTCACGACCGATGAGCATCTGGGCTGGAGAATTGCTGGTAGTCTCAGGTTTCTCTTCGATCTCAGTATGATTTCCACCCCTTTCTGAGCAGGGTATTTCAGAAGACACGTCGGCGTTTCGTGGTGAAGATCCTTTCTGAGGATCGATAGTCATATCCTCAAATGCTGAAAACAGTTTGTTGTTTTTGAAGTCTAAGGAAAAGTTATTTTTCCTTAAAAAGTCCAATCCTAGTATGCAGGGATTTGTAATATCTGCCACATATACTGTGTGATAGTAGGTGGCACTTCCAAAGGTGATGTTCATGTTTAACTTTCCTTCTATGTCAATTTTCTCACCTGACGCAGTCTCGAGGGTTACACAGGATGGCATCCAAATAAGTTTATCCTTAAAATTTTTAGCTAAATCTCTTCGAATGATGGTAACATTAGCTTCTATATCAATGATCATGTTGCAACGCACTCCATCGATATGCCCATTGATGGATAGTCTATTACTGTTGCCACACACTGCAGATATCTTGAGCACTTTAAAATGGAGTTGTTCACTACCGCTCAAACTCTGCTCAGCGATATGATCATTAATTTGCTTCCTCTGTCGTTGCTGGAAAATGATCTTATTTTCCGTGCTCTGGGCTGTTCTGCAGTTCCTTCATACGTGGCCTTCAGCTCCGCAGTTCCAGCACTTTGGTTTCTTGCCACTCCTTTTCCATCTCATGGCGTTTAATTGCGTGTTTACATCGTTTGTCTTATTTTCCGTGTTCTGGGATGTTTGGCAGTTCCTTCGCATGTGTCCTAATGCACTGCAGTTCCAGCACTTTACGGTCAGTTTTTTTTTACCAATATTCCGCTGCAAGGCATTCAGTTCTCTAGTTAAATCATCTAAACGAGCCTTTAACTGATTCACTGGCTCGTGGACTCGTACAACTCTGACTGGGCAGTGATCTCTACAAGTTGCTTGCTGAGTTGCCTCGAATTTTATAGCGTATACTAGAGCGCCTTTTACACGTTTCATATCTGCCATTCTCAGAGCTTTCTGTATTTCAGGATCCTGGATGCCATCGATGAAGTATTGCAGGGATAGGATTTCCCTTGTTTCCATCGGGCACTCCAAAAAAGCGAGGGGGGACAGCCTTTCAACATCCGTAGCAAGCTCCTGGAGTGTTTCTGTAGGCTTCTGTTAACAGAATTTAAACTGAAGCCTGCTGTAATCTTTTAAACATTTCTCTCCAAAATGCAGCGCCAATGCGCGCGATAGAGCTTCGAAATCTAGTCTCTGGTTTTCGGAAAAAGTCTGCAGGATACCTGCTCTCAAAGAAGCGGCGAGATGAACATGCCTTAGCTTGCGAATCCCATCCATTTGCTTCCGTCACTACTGAGAATTGTGTCTTATATACTTTCCAAGAGGTTTTCCCATCGTACGTGGATAACTTCAGGCAGGAACGAGGAGGTATGGATAAAAATTTAAATCCATCAGAATTGCTTCCTGCTGTCGATATGCATTTCTTTAAGGCGTCAACTTCTTTGGCGACGGCAACAGAAATCCTCTCTTCAATTTGTTCTTGAATGGTAGAAACTCTTTCATCAATTTGTTGCTCCACTGCAGAAACTTTCTTGAAATTTTCCAACTTTGTCTTCAAATGTGTCTATTCTGCCTTCCATAGCCTCGAATTTATTTTCTATTACACAGGTAATTTCTCTTTTTATTTCCTCTTGACCTGCTTCAATCTTGTCTTAAGCAGCCTTCATTTCTTCCTTAACAGATTTCATCTCTTCTTTCATGGAATCTTGGCCAGCTTTAATTTCTTCTTTAAATGCAGCAAAGGCTGCCATAAATTGCCTTAATTGTTCTTCCATTGCTCTAGTTAATAGTATTCAAAATCCCACTTCTGACACCAAAAATTGTTGCGTGCGTATAGGTTCGTTACGGATTGAATGCACAAGTCATTAAAAAGTTAATAAAAATCTATTCTTTCCACAAGAAATAAATCAAAATGCTGAAATATTTCTTTAGAGATATTCATACAATATCACAACATCTCAAACGTTAAACAGAATTCGCTTCAAAACACATAAAGTTAATCCAATCTTCACAGCAAATTCGCTACAATCAATCATAGTATCAAGTAAAGGAACAGCAGTTCGCTTTAAGCAGTTACAACTACAACTGAGATGAGGTGTTTCAATTCAGCTTTTATAATCTTTTTAATTATCACTAGGACAGTCTTGATTTTTCTAGATTTATCTGGATAGCAACAGTAATTACGAGATATTTATTTATTAAATATTAAATGCAATTGTTGAATTCAAATATTCAACTGGGGATTGCCGCCTAGACGGACAACACACATCAGCATCTGAGGAATATTACCAGACAACCAAAATCCTCACAGACTGGAGGAAATGGCTTTCGCCAAAGTCCCCATCTCCTTTCTTCTTGCTTAAAAGCAAGATTGCTACAGAAATGTTAAATGAATGTGCTCTTTTATTTTTGTTTTTCCGATGTAGCTTTCTCTTCAAAAATCGTCTGAGTTGCACGGGAAAATAAAGCGATTTTAATTTCAATTCAAAATAAACAGCCAAATATGAAATCCGTAACAATATCCATATGTACATTAATTATTATTTTCATTGTATTTAAAATTACTTTCATAAATAAAAGCTTTTCTCTCCTATTCAGAATTTCCTCAGTAAAAAAGTGTAAGAATATTATAAAATGAAATTAACCAAGGAACATAAAATTTAGAATATCTAATTAAATATTAATATATTTTACATCAGAATCATGTAATAAATAATTCAATAATTTGAATCATGCATTATAAAGTGAATTTGGAATTCTTTCAAAAATGGCATCGGTACACAGCAGGAAAATTTCCTGGTTTTTATATTTCAAATTAGGCAGCTATGCATTATAAATAGTCCAGTATCCTGAATCATGCATTGTAAAACCAATTTAAATCAATCTGGCTTTCTCTGGAACTGTGTCCCATGCACTGTGAAAATCTCCAGGTTTGTTCCAGCTTTTGCATAAAAATCTCCTAGTTTTTTAAATTTTAAAATTGGCAGCTATAGAGTTGTTTAAAATTAAGTCCTAGTGGCAAGTCTTATATTTGGGCTTACGACATATACTAAATTAAAATACTGTTTATTTAATATTTTTCCATTGTAATACACTTGATCTCACTATTGACCATTTTGAATGACTTACTATTTCAAATTGTTTTGTAATTTGAATCCCTCTATATTAAAGTTTAGGTATTTACATGTATAGCATGTCTCATGGATTGCTAGTGAAGACAGTTTTTTTTTTTTCATATACAAATTTTATGGATACACAAAATGTTGCATTTTGCATTATTATTTAACTTTATTTTGTCAAACTGGGTTGGGTAATTCCTGTTGCTTACAGTATAGTTAGGAAACTGTGATAAAATGCCACACTTTGCCATTTTTCTAAAAACTCATAAATAACTGCCATTTATTGCAGGCATTGTCTGCATATGCCATTTCATTTCTTAATTTTTCTTCTGGAAATACAAGATCTCTTTTCTACCTTAAAGATCTTTCTTAAACTGCTGCTACAGTGAGAGTCTCCAGAGAGATTGTAACTGTTATACTGCTGCCTCCAAATTCAATTCTGATGAGGTAGGGAATATGGTTAAACACAGTTTGTTATTATGATGAGTATTTTGACAAAATTAGAATTAATGATATTTTTGATTGAGATCTTTCTTCCATTAAAAGTGTTCAGGAATTATTCAGACAGATACCTGTAAAGAATGATCTCAAGTTTATATTCTCATATTTCTCTCAGATACCAGTTTCAGCAGCTTCCCAGAAAAAATAGAATCACTATTCATGTGTTTGATGGCACGATGAAAATGTGTTCAATATTCCTGGTGAGAAAAGTTCAGATTTAAAGAACCATGTAAGTATTTGGTTAGACAAAACAATAATCTTTTTGTTCTATAGTACCTATAGTTTACGAATTACCAATTATTAAAATTACTCTGGATTTTTTTTATCCTGCACATATAATTTTCTGATTTTTACTATTGTTACTGATGGTTGTGGTAGTGAAGAGAAAACAAATTGCTCCAAATAACTGCATGCACATATAAATGAGTAAAATAAAACTGATGCACAAGATGGTACTCAAACTATGCATTTTCATCAGAAATTTCAACTATTTAATTAAAAAAATTATTAACACAAGAATATACATAGAGCTACATAAATATCTGCATATTTTTATCTCTATAACATATACCCATCGCATCTTTATTTATTTATATTTTTCTCAACTCTTGTCATTTTCTGGTTCTAATTGCTGTTGCCACATAATAGCATAAAAGCCATTTTTCTCCAAGAGTTCATTATGTCTGAAAAGAAAATTTCAAACAATGAATGCAGTAACTATAAATTTTAATTTACTTTTTAAGAAAAAGTAATTTTAGTTAAGAATTACACCAAACAGAGTAAAAAAAAAGTAAAAATTGTAAGATATTTAGAAAAAATATACTGAACATATTTGTAAAATTTAAAGAAAAAAAATAAAAATATCAAACCAGTTTTTTTAAGTTCTTAAAAATTTTTAACACTTGAAAATCTTACAAAAGGGGCAGGGAAAGAAATGTGTGTATATGCCTGAATGTATGTAAGATAAAATACGTAGATCAAAATTATTACTTAATTTGCAATATTATCCTTAACTCTCCATTTTAATTTGGTAATTTTTAATTACTGTTCTAAAAATAGTAACTGCTTACATTAAATTTTCTAAACTGCATAATTTCAAAATTAACCCTTTTCACAAAACAGGAATAATGCAAATGCTTATATAATGTTTCAGCTAATAATAATTTAAAATTTTAGTACTAAAACTGTTAGCAATCAATAGGGATAATGCTGAACCACAGCTAAATTATTCTGAACCTTAGACATATTGCATTTGGTTTCTGCCTTACCACTCTGTTACCATTTCTCTTGCTTACTGAGTAATGTGAAAATTCATTAAGAACAGGAATACATTTTGCATCATTTTATCCTTGTCTGCTTCAAAAAAAGTGAGGTAAAAAATGAAAGATTTCTTTCAACTGGCTATGACTGTAAATATTGACTTCATGAATCAACTTTCATATTATGCATTTATACTGTTACTAAAAGTGATATTACATATACAATATAAAGTCCAAAACCCAGACATTTAATTTCTGAAATGATCTAATATTTGGATCATCAGCACAAAATATATATACATATATATAAGGCCAAAAAAAGAAGTAAAAAAGTATTTTAAAATTCGAAGGACCAATCTAGTCAAAAATAGCGCCATTAGCTGCTGATTTCTTATGAATTTAAATAAGAAAGTAAAACTAAGTTCTATAGTAAGCCGTAAAAATTCTCAAGGAACCTATCTCAATTTCAAAAACATTTTGTAAAATGGGGAACATTTAAATTGTAATTTAAGAACTAAAAACATTTTATAACCAACAGAAAAATTTAGAAAAAATGTACACAAAAAGATTTTATTAATCTTCTCTGTTCAAAGCTCCAGACAGAACTTGTCAAGGAAAAAGTGCATGAAGCTTCCAACCAAGTTGATTAACTTGACAAGGCAAACATGTTTCACCTGACAAATCCACTGAGACTTTAAACGGAACTAAGCATACTCAAATTTCTTTATAATTTTAAACTTAATAACAGTCTCACTAGATTTTCCTCTTTTTCTGACATGTCTGCATGCTCAAAAGCATTGAAAGTAAAATCAAAATAAACTCAAAAGTAAACATAGTACTACAAATAAAACCTATATATATAAACAAATTAACTACCTAAATAAATAAAAATACTCCTACGAAGTCTAGGAATGAAGAATATAATGCTCAAGGGGAAAGAAAAACAAGTATGCCATGAATACGATTTTTCTCAACTAAGACATATCTTTCAAATACCTGCTGGCTATGGAATTGCACAATGAAGACGTTGTATTCATGTTGGTTATGATCATACTTTTGGTCCTTGAATGTTTGTATGGATTAGCATTAATATGACCTACACAATAAGTAAAGTTCCAGTGTTGCCATATCAACATGTCATATTACTAGATTTAAATTTATTATTTAAATACAGAATCGCTGAAGTCCTGACATCAGACTGTGTACTGTATATGTGTGTGTGCACTGTTTTTTTTTATACTAAACGCTTGTAAACAATATTGCACCCAAATATATTATAAAGTATTATATATTAAGGTATATAATTAAATACTTTATTTTTAATTTGTACCATATATATTAAAGTGCTCCCAATTATAACAATTGTTGTGTACAATATACAAAGATTAATGCATATCTTTCAAATAAGCAGGTTGTATGAAGAGGAAAACTTAAACCATTAATGCAATTAGAAGCAACAACAATTATGAAGACTGTTCTGAAAGTGGGCAACACTTTACAAATTGTATAATAGTTAGATAGCATATGTCATGCTTGTTAATGTGAATAAAGGATATGTCCTTTTGGCATTTCTTTGCTCGCCATAGCAGCCAAATTGTAATATGTTTTATAATGGCAGATGAGATTGGAGTTTCTCGTTATGGATAACATAACAGTTGTTCCAAACATTTGCAGCCAAAATAATAATGGGTCTACTATAGTTTAGTTACTGTACCCAGGGATGGATCAACCTATTTCAGGGCCCTAGACATTTTTCCCTGGTGGGGCCCTGCACCCGGGGTGTAATGCAATTTTTACGAGAAATTTCTAACAAAATAATAAATGAGAGGTATATAATAATAATTAACAAAAATAGTCAATTATTTTAAAATCTTTAATTTCCATTGTTAATATGATTATAAACATGCATTTCATTATGTATCAATATAATCAATAGAATTGGAACTTTTTGTTCGTATGTCATAAATTAAGAAAACGAAATTTAGTCTGTTAAATGTCAAAACCATGCTTTTGAAAAAATGATTATGAAATTAATTCAAAACATCTTTTTTCTGGCTTTCAATTCTGCAAATTTATCAATTATTTCTTTGTAATTAATACTGTTCAATGCATTTTGTTCTATGTACAGTACAGCTAAAGAATTTTGTTTGACTTAATGAATTTCGTGAATAGTTTTTTATGCGTTTTAACACTGAAAATGATCTTTCACAGATACATTTCATACAGGCAAAGTTAAAAATATACGTAATATGATTTCCATATTTGGAAATGTCGATATACTTTTTGTAGTCTTTATAAATTGTAGCATGTCTGATGGTAATGTTAAATTTTGGCTTTTACAAAGTAATAGAACTTGTAACAGTTCCTCATCCAATTCTTTTGTATCAATGTTTTCACTGTACCATATTTTTAGTAATGTGGTATGTTCAGATTCAACTGATACACTGTCATTTGAGTTTGTATGAAATATTTTTAAAATCTCATTAATGTCTTTGTAACTTTTGCTACGTAGTTTTAGTTCAAAAGATATTTTGTCACATATTACATAAAAGTAATTTTGTTTAGAGGCTTCTTGACCCTAATTACATGAACTTTTGTTGTCCTCATCATGATGAAAAAATTCTTCTTGTTTTTGCGAATTTTTATTAGTATTGGAATAAGTTTTTACTTCTAATGTATTTAATGCCTCCATTTTATTTCCTTTATTCTTAAACTATTAACATAATTTAATAAATTGTCAAAAATACTTGCCACGAGATTGCCATAGTAGGGTCTTGTAAGGATAAACTGCTTGCATTTATTCTGGCAAGTATTTTATCCCAAATAAGTGTTAATAAAATGAATTTTAAATTATTTATTTTGTTTGTTACTTCTTGGAATCCCAATTTTACAAAACATTTTCAAGATTCATCAAGAGATTTATCAAGTAGAGAATTTTTTATTTCGTTGAACCCAGAGTGAATTGCTTTACCTGCTTCAGCTGTACAAGACCACTTAGTAATACATGATATTTTTACTGTGAAATGTTTATTATTGCTGCAAAACGTTTTTCTAAAATGTTCCACCTATGATAAGATGGGGGGGGGGAATTCTCCAATAAATTAAAATTTGTTATTGCTTGGAAATATGATTCACTACCACTACTCTCTATCAGATTTAACGCATCTGAAGCACAAGGAACGTAATGAGCTATTTGACTTTGTTTTTTAATGCAGTTTTGGTGCCCATTGTATTTTCTAGACATATTTGTCACATTGTCATAGCTTTGCCCTCTATAGTGTCAAATATCCAGACCTAATATTTCAAGGTTCTTTAAAACTTAATTTTCTAATGATTCTCCTGTGTGTGAATAAATTGGTAAAACTAAAAAAAAAAAAAAAAAAAAAATAAAAAAAAAAAAAAAAAAAAAAAATCTCTCTATTGGGATACATAACGCAATATAAAAGTTAACTGGTCTCTGTGGGTTATATCAAGGGTAGGGTCAATTATAATTCAAAAATATTTTTTGCAACTTTGACACAAATGTTTCTAACATTTTTTGTTTAATATTTCCACAAATTCATTGGGGATAATTGACGAAAGATAGTTGCCTCTCCCAGCTAACCGGATTGTTTTTATATGCAAAGCTAAAAACTTATCAAATTCTGCCAAATATTCTAGAACTCCTATGCAATTTCCACTATTTGAAGCAGAAAAGAGTTCATGACTGCCACAAAATTCAAGGGAATTTTTAGCCAAAAACTTTATTGTTGCTACTAACCGTAGCAGTACTTTTCTCCAATATTTTTTCCTTACAGTTTAATTACGTTTTTTTCACTTTCTGTTACTACATTTTTCGTGGCATGTATAAATGAAATATTTGATAGTGGTTTATTTTTAAGCAAATAATGTTGCATGTCTGTTGTTAAATTTAAAGACCACAGATAAATGTCCAAATTTTCTACAACTTAAGTATCGTTAACAATGTTAGGTATATATTCTACATTTAAAATTTTTCCTTCATCACTTGCATTTTGGTTTCTCTCCACAATATCTAGTATGCCTTTTATGATTTTCATTTCTTCTTCAATTTTGGTTTCATTACTTTTTGTCATTTCTGCGAATACTTCTTGGTTTCCAGAATATTTACCAAATTCTTTTTTGATAATCTTTGCTTCAGCCTGAACTTCCACATCAATATTATCTGTTTTTATATTAAAGACATATTTAAACAGATTATTTTTTTCCCCCTGTTTATTGGTTTCTTCCTGCATTTTCTTCTTACGCTTTCTTTTTCGGCACTGGAAGCATGATGATAATTCATTTTATATAAAATATTTAAAAAATTTATTATATAAAAAGCTACTTCAACACTTCCAGAAATTTAATATTTAGAGCCAAAAATCATCTGTCTACTCTTGCTATATTTAATGTTTTTATTAGACTACTGTACACTGCGCAATATGCACCCAAATCATGTGTCATGCCCCACATACAGATCAGCCAGTTGGCGAAAATGTAAAGCAGACCATTTATATTAGTACATCTTAATAAAAAAAGAAAATCTGTAGATTTAGACTAAATTTACATTGAGTATATAGATAAACTTTTGTTTATTTTGTGAAATAAAAGGAAACTCTTGTTTTATTTTTTTCATTTTTTTTTATGGTTTGACCCGGCCCTAGACCTTTGTCTATGCTATGGTTCGGCCCTGATTGTACCATACTATAGTTGTCCTAATATAACATGTTTTTTCCTCAGCATAGTAAATTAAATCAAAATAATGATTAATAGTTAATCACAATACACATTAATTTCATTTAAATCTTCCAAGTAATTAATATGTCTTTAAAACAATTTTAAATTCAAATATGCAAGGAACATATTAATATATAGATAGGGAAAATTACCTTCCTCTTTCTATGATTTCTCCTTCTTTCAAGACTAAAATTTCATCAGCATGAATAATGGTTGATAATCTTAAAAAAGAATATGAAAATGGTATAAAATAAGTATGAAAAAAATAATAGCTACAGATTCTTAAAATAAATGTTAATTTTCTACGGCATAGAGTGTTTAATTTAAAAGAGAACTTATTATATAATTTTATTTATACTTTCTTGCAGGAATTCCCCAACTCCTGTATTGCTTCATTATATGTAAGAAGTTGAGAAACTAGTATGGAGGAAAAGCATGAATTCTTCAGAAAGAGAAAAGGATTTTATGATAAATCTTTAGTGGGAAACTGCCAGATTGTGTGTCAGGTTTCTGACTGCTGTTTTATAAGACCTTCATTCATGGTAACATTCCAAGCTCACAAACATCTCAGCAGTTAAGTCGCTGAACACCTGATAGTTCGGTCCGAGGTTCGAATCCCTCAAATGAGCTGACTGCATGGGTGTTTTCGTGGTTTTCCCTATGTGTAATGTGTATATAAGCCAGTTTCCCTTAGAGAGTCCTCCACGAAGGCATCCCCCCTAGACAGATAGCCCTAGTGTGCTTTGCCGTAATCTCACTAAACCAAACCAAACCAAACCACATTTCTATTTTAAATGTAATAATTTTAATATAACATTTCTATTTTAAATTTGATGTTTTTCACAGATGAGGCTGGTTTAATTGAAATATATACAGTGTGACTGAAAATACATGGCAAAAATATACAGGCTGGTAGAAGGGACCGAAATACGCAGATTTTACAGTGGAATGTGTATGCGGAAATAGCATGTTCAGGTGATACAGGGTGTTATAGAGTGGTATGTGAAAGTGTTCTGCTGGCATAAGTCATCCCTTTCCATGCAAATTTTGAGTGGTATATATTGCTACATGAATGTAGAGCTTTCACATATGGGGCTGTGGTTAAAATGGAACAGCTACTTGAAGGACGTACAGAGAATGATTCCCAAATATCCCTTTCAAGCAGCTGCTATTTTTCTGTTTGTAGCCTCATAAATAATATACATGCTGCCAAGTTCTATATTCAAGTAGCAATGTGTGCTGCTTGAAATACACTTGTGGAATGACAGTTTACACCAGCATAGTTTTTCATCTACCTCTTAACAGTCATCTGTACAATCTCAATTCATCATTTTTGCTTACACATTTCATTACCAAATACAGAGCTCTGAAAATTGTTATTTGGTCTGTCATATCAAGGGAGAAGAATTATTGGGCCTTTATTCTTTGAAGTAGGCATTTATGTTCAGACCTATCAAGATGTTTTCGAAGTTTATTGTTTTACTGCAAGAGAATTGATGTAAAGTGTCATCAGAATGCACCAAGGAAATGCTTAAGGAATTTTCTTGTCATCAGAATGACATCTAAAGATCATGACCACTGATATCTGCAGTTCATGCCAACCTAGACTATTTTATGGGAATACTTAGCCCAAACTCTATTCATAAATAATATATACATTCTGAAAGAACTCAAAATGAATGTAACTGCTGCACCTTCAGTACTGGAAAGGAAACGTTTTGTAATATTACTGGTAACAACATAAATTAAGGTAAAATAACTTTGTTGCTTGACTTCGAAATTAAAGATAAAGTATGTAAACATATGCACTAAATTGGAGAGGCATCTCATCCAACATATGCGATAGATATGCCCCATAAGTTAGCTCAATGTTTTTATAAATGTTCTACTTTTAAACTGAACACCCTACATATATAAAATAAATCTTATACTGTGTTAAAAAGCTGTAAAACATGTTTTGAAATCACCTATGTGCTATGATGAGAGTGGTCCTGTTAGAACAAATAGCTGCCAAAGAATTTTGTATATTCCTTTCAGTCTGTGTATCCAGTGAAGAAGTTGCCTAAAGGATATATGAAAGTAAGCAAAAGAAATGAAACAATCAAATGTTATTTGCATATTTTTACAGTAACCAAATATAATATAAAAAAGAGCATCTTTTCAAACAATAATATAAATACTGTAAGTAAAAAAAAAATTCTTAAAAAAAAAAAAAGGTTGCTTATTTTTATGTTTTTAAACATTTGCTTGTTTAAAAAATAATACTTTCTAGATAGATAATCAGTTTGTTTTGCTTCAAAAGTATAATAATGCACTGTGTTCCTTTTCTTTGTGATCAAGACTGATAAATGCTTCAGAAACAGATTCCACAAATGTTTCAGCATTTTCTTCATTTTATTTGACCTATACCTGCTGCATAATTCACTTATTTTTTCTTCATAAAAAGATACATTAATGACTGCTGCACATCATTCTATTGAATGCCACGAAGTTCATTAAGTTGCAGTTTGGCAATTAAAGCAAACATTGGAATCTTCAAATGAATGTTTATGAGGTGTCTTTGCAGCACGGAAGCACTTAAAAATCCATTGAGAAAAACATCCCATCATGAGATTAATAATAGAGAAAGAGGGTTATAGACCTCTGTATTCTCTTTCCATGCACTCTTGATTAAAACTGGAATGTAGTTAGACGGAATCTAAGGCTTCAAGCAGACGATGGAAACATTCGAACCCAACTGTGATTATTTCGTAAAGTTTATTCATGACGCCATTCAGAAGAGCTATATGCTTATGCAAGGGAATAAGGAAAACAATGTAACAGTACATACAGAAATCTGGCTGTAGAATAAATTTCACACACTTACTTTTAAACAAGATGACTGTTCTTAATCTGATTTATTTTAAGTATTTTCACAGTTAGGAGAGGAGGAACTTGTATTCTGAAAACTATATTATAATCTAACATCTGAGGAGAGAATTTTACCACTTAATAATACATGTTCTTACCAACTGGGGGAGGGGGAGATTTTTTATTAAACCATTGTTAGTTTATTCCTTTTTGGAATATAAAATGGCATAAAAAGGAATATATCAACTTATTAAGTACATACATTTGAAAAGTAAACAAGTAAGTTACTGTCAAATAAAATTATATAAAAAGAAAATACACAGAAAGAATGCAATTTGTATGCTATTATAAATGATTAGAACCAAATTTTATTGAAGCTGACTTATTTATAAATAGCAGTATATAGAAGAACTAACGTATTAGACATTTTGCAATCAACATTAGATGGGCAAAGAATAACTATGAATAATCCCCCTTAATAAATAAATAAAATAAAGCCCAAGATTTTTCGTATGGTAAAACAAGGTCATATTATGAGTAATTCTGATATCTGTTTTTTGTTCATATCTTTTGCCTACAGTAAGCCTGGCATATTTATAAACTATACATACACACAAAGTCAACAACGAGTTAGTTAATATTTTAAAAATTTATTATACAGGCAGAAAACGCTCAGTCTGACCATTAATAAAGTTTTTCAGATTGCCAAATTTGTACTACAGACACACCCAGAAAATTTAGCTCAACTGTGTTAAACTATATTATGTTAAATTACCAGATACATAAGATTAAACAATAGATGTTGTTTAATCTTATGTATCTGGTATCCACTGATGCTAAATATACAGAAGACACAAATATCAAGTACAGTGATCTATAAGTGTATTTTTATCCTACCAGTAAATAAATAACAGAAAAATATTTCATATGCATTACAGACAATTTTCTTGTGAAAAGACTTAAAATAAATTCAAAATTAGTACTTCATCTAAAATGATAAATGAAGGTGCTTTCAAAATTGTTCTTGCAATTGCTACTCGTTGTTTTTCACCTCCACTTAACTTCAATCCACGTTCTCCAACAACTGTATCATAACCTGAAATAATAATAATCAATAAATTAATTCATAAAAAAGATATTCTGAGCTATGAGCTGGAACTCTAATGCAAAATTAACAAACACTCCATAAAATATATCAAAATTTTAGCAACCCACAAAAGCATTTTATGCTTATATCATGTATAATTTTGAGACTTAATTACTGTTAATTAAGAGTTGGGGCTATTTCTACTACAGGAAATATACAATGGCTTTATTTTTCATTAAGAATCAACAAATATTTTGAAACAAAATGAAGAAATGACATTCACAAAACTAATATCCTTAAAATAATATTCTAAAAAATTTAATTATTTTGCAACCAATTTCATAAATTTTTGTTTTGACATAATATATCCAAAATTTTGAATAAGTGCAATAAAATCTATCATATAAAATCAAAATAACACAGATTATCTATCAAGTAAGTTTATGAGGAAAAAATTTAATAACAATCACAGAACTAAAAATTATCAGCTACAATATAAACTCTTATGTAAAAAAATTAATATTTTAAAAAATTAAGTACAGAATTATTTATGAAACAATCTTCACCTTCAGGAAAACTCAAAATTTGATCATGCATATCTGCTGCTTTTGCTGCTTCCTCTATTTCTTCATCACATGCTGTTGGCCTCCCATAGCCAATATTATACCTAACATCACATGAAATAATAAGTCAACAAAACATACACATTTCATTTCGGTATATGAACACTTAAAAATACAGTCAGTTTCTTATATAACTAACACTTAACTGAAGGTTGAATACTTTTTATAATTTGGCAGAGACAAATTTGCTGTCTTTCAAATACATATTAAATTATATTTTATAATTTTGGGATTTCATATGATTTGTATTTCTTGCTTTGGTCAATAACTTCAGAAGGCTTATTATAATAAAGTTTTCTTTCAATTTATAATTTATTTTTTCAATTACAACATAAATTTCAATTATAGCTCATGCAACAACTGTATTTCTTATCTTACAGTTTTTATTTCATTAACTTTTAAATGATTTTAAATAGATATATACAATCACATTTGATGGAATATTATTATGATAAAATTTTGTGTCACAAAGTAACTGCAAACATATACATGTATTCTATTCTATTATTTTAGGAAAATATAGTTAAAAGTAGTAAATTAAAAACCATAGAAAATTTTATTATTTAATTCCTGTCATTAAAATATTAGTTACAACAAAAACTGTAATTAATACATGCAATAAAAATAATTTCATGTATTTAATATTCAAACTTTTGGAAGCAATAAATATAAAAAAGGTGGTCCAAAACTTCATACAGATTTCAAAAACTTACATAAGTTAAATAAATTGGCATAACAGAATGCACCTGTAGAAAAATGAATGACCAGAACGAAGGATTTAAGGATACATATTCAGTTCAACATTTTAATAATGATTACAATCAGAATAGCAGCAAAAACAATTTATTCAGTATCTTCACTATCTTTATACACCATAATTACCTAGAGAGTAAAGTCTTTTTTAGTATCAAAAGAGGTATTTTATCTCATTCCTCTCAAAGAGCTTTCCAGGGTCCAAAGAGAACTATAGGTTGACGTTTGAACAATTGCTTTTTTAAAATTCAAAAGCGCAAACATCTTTGGATGATACAGCAGGAGATTTAGTAGGGATATGAGTGAAGGTATGGCTTGATACCCATTTGCTGTTAAATTTTTTCCAGGAAATTAACAGTAGATTTTGACATGAGGCTGCTTGCTTTGTCTTGATGCAGTTGTACTGATTGATGGCACTGTGGGTAAAGAGAAGTATTTCATACTTGAAAACGGGATATAAAATATGTTCCTGATAATATGTGGAATGGACCTTAACAGTTTTCTGCACACTCTTTAATTTTTATTTACCATTATATCAAAACCCAGCAACAATCATAAATCCCTTTGAAAAATTTCTTTAGATTCTTTGAACTACGTTCTAAAATTTTTTCTTCTCTTTGATGAAAGTAAACGGATCTCTTTTTATTTCAGTCATAATAGATCAGTCATCTAATTATATTAATTACTGATTAACAAGCTGACTAAAGAGCATAAAATAAGTTTTTCAACTGCTCATATAGCAGGAATTAAGTGAACACTACCTAAAAGAAATATGCTCCTAGTCAATTTGCAATATTAACCTGGGCTTTATTTAATTGGGGTCTTATTTAATCTGCCAATCACTGCAATTTTTCTGCTTCAGCCAATAATAAAGGCATCATCTATGCTGGTAGACACACTACAAGAAAAGGTTTCTGAATGGAATTTTGGATGTCAAGAAAAAAAAGGTTGTTCCAAAGGAAAAAAG
The DNA here is from genome assembly GCA_000611955.2 of Stegodyphus mimosarum. Lineage (NCBI taxonomy): Eukaryota > Metazoa > Arthropoda > Arachnida > Araneae > Eresidae > Stegodyphus > Stegodyphus mimosarum. The sequence goes on along the minus strand of KK118816.1, from coordinate 74,148 downwards.
AGATCAACAAGTTTTATACATTTAAAAACACGGGACACCTAAGATCATTAGTTCATAATTTTACAACTACTATAAAAGATCATCTTTAGCTAATTCTTAGAAATATTCCTCATAAATGAGACATTGGTCATGAAATGCTTAAATGTGAGATATTAATTTTCCATTTTCCATGTAGTACATCGAGCAGGTGAAGAACAACTTTTGGATAACTTGCATGTAAATTTCAAGCAACAGAAACTTTTTTTAACTACAAAAAAGAAAAAATATGAAAACTAAAAATTCATTCAAACCTTATAGTATTATTGAAGAGCACAGTATCTTGAGGAACAACACCAATACTCTGACGTAAAGATTTCTGTGTCACCTGAAATTTTAAGAGAATTTTTTCCCCATAAATGCATTTTTAACATAATATTAAAAAAAAGTCAATTGAAATTTAAATCCATGTATAACAAATTGAAAATGAAAACCATGAGCTTCTTTCTCCATATTTTTTAACATTTATCAGATTCATTTCAACTCAATCTATGTAAACAAAAGGCTTTTTTTCAGTTAATATCAAAGCAACAAATGCACTATTTGAGAATATGTGTCACTACAGAAACTTCAAATTTCATATTGAAAATTATAATTAAGAAAGAGCATATTTAACATTTAAACCAAAATAATCATCAATATTGTACCAAGAATTATAGTTAACTATTTGAAATAAGGTAGAATAATATGCTAACCTTTGCTATGTTCTGCCCATCAATAAGAATTTCACCAGACTGAACATCATAAAGGCGAAAAAGTAATCTGGTTATAGTACTTTTACCACTTCCTGTAGGACCAACCTGCAAAAATTAACATTAAATAATTAAACTCCTGACTCAGTAAAATTTTTAAAATATTACTTCAAGCACTGCAATGTAATTATATTAGGAGCTACAATGTAGGAGTAAACACAACATGGCAAGAGGTACTGGGATAGTTAGAATGGACTGTCAATGACTTTTATTAAATTCACACAGTACTTTTGCATGATACTATGCATGCTCATTATCTATGTACATTATGATCACAACCAACTCATACCATAACCAAATTTAAGCCACTTCATATTCTGTGACTGCATCCATATTGTAATTCCTTCATATAACTAAGTGGAAAAGTTTCTTCAAAGGCTTTTATTAACTAAATATTAGTTTGAGGATCACAGTTTGTCTCTGAAGTTATTATGCTGATACTTCTATGTATCTCTTGTATTTGTGAACCTAATTTGAATTCATCCCGCATAACAAATAAAGTATCTTTACTTAACCTCAAGCATTCATAAAATTAATTATTGAATTTACAAGAATGTATGGGCACATAACACATGGCAAATGCAACATATACACAGCACAAAAATATTAACAATTTAATAAAGCAAATAAACTGGCACACAAAGTAAGTAAAGCATCAAAGATTAAATAATAACATAAGAGAATATGTAACAAAAACTATTATTGAAATTCAACTACAAAATAGTAGACACTAAGATCTGTATTTAATATGAATCATTACACACAAATACACTCACAAAGCTGTTTTTTTGACGAACAAATTCTTAAATTATGTCAAATGTTAGATACGAAATGCTGCAATACATCATATTAAAAAGTATACTATAAAATGACAAATATAGAAGAAAAATGTATATCTGAAAGACTATTATTAATGACATTTCGAGAGGCTTTAATAATACCAGAGTACATAAGATAAAGTAATGTAATTCAGAATACTATTTTTCTAGTAAAGATGTTAGAATAAAAAACAAAAATTTCCATAAACTTTTATACACTAGCTGATTAGCATTAATGTTAATTTTATTTGCATAAATCATTTTGTAAATAAAATGTAAATTAATATATATCAGCAAATGCTTAGGAGATATTAGAAAATTTCAATTTTTATGTGTTAACAGGAAAGACTGCAATTGGAGAATGTTGAGAATCTCTGGTGAATGTCAACATTTACCAACTTCATTGGTGAAAGCCTGAATATTTGGTTACATTTTTATGCATTCGGACCATCACTGATGTATGCCAACAAGCACAGATAAACTCTGGTGGAAGTCAAAACAAGAAGCTGAGAAGACAGACAGAGAGGCACTGTAAAAGCAAGGGATTCCTGTGCAATTCAAAGTGTCATAACAGTGTACATTGTTGTAATAGATAAGTTTATTATTGGTGTTAATTTCTTTTCTTATTAAGAACGTTTTAAGTTCAACAGCTTATTTACTTCTGCTGTTACGCAAACTTTCTCCTATTCTGACATATATAACAATATGTTTTAATAATAAAGTATGATTTTAAAATGTAACAAATTTTTTTTTATTCAACATTCACCATCAGAACATAGTAAATGGTAGCATTTGTGGATGTAAATGAGAAATAAGGATATTTGGCAAATATTTTGGACACACGCCAAGTGACTACGTGAAAGCTGACATTCACAGGAAAATGCTGCCATTCTTCAAATTTCAGTCATTCGGTTCGAACCTCACAACTACAAGTGTTCAGCGACTTTACTGCTGAGCTGCTGGTGAGCCCCCTTTTTTCCCTCTACCTAGATGGTGATCCTAAAAGTTGTTTTCTTTATTGCCTGACTCTTCTCGTTAACTTTCCTAAAACACACTGCTTTCCTAAACACACACTAATGAATTTACAAGAAAATTATGGAGGAAAAAAAAATATGTTTGAAATGTTTCAGATTTTAAATTACATCCAAAGGGGCGTTTTTTTAACGTTTTGTGTGTTACCTTTATTTATTAAATACTATGTTTTTAGCACTTAAACCATAAAATTCAGTTCAACAGCAATAGCACAAAATTCTGATACACAGTTCCATGTGCTGGAGATAAAAAGTCCCTCCCAGAGTATTGCCATTGCTTGCTTTTAAATCATTGAGTTTGTTAATCAAAAATTCGTTAAAGTTTTACAAAATATGAAATAGATAATAAAACAAATTCCAAATTTGGGCTTCCAGATGCCCATATTCGAGTGGAAACGTATGTTATTCAAAATTGGATGACTCTAGGTACCATTGTTTTATCACAATGCGAGAAACATACACACATTTATGCAGATTCTTCATTATTTAATTTCTTTAAATATAATAAATACAGGGCGATAACATTTGCTGGCAATAATATGAAAAGTGAATTGGACATTCATAGTGAATCAACGCAAAATGCCCAAACGAAAACAATAGTCCTTCAAGGACAAAGCCCCTTTGGACTAAAAGATACCACACAAAATCACTTGCAAATTCAAAGTTTTGGCACAGGTTGCTTACTGAATAGTAGCAATGGGCATACTGACACTCAATGGACAGTCACAACATTGTCTCGAATGAAATACACAAGTGTAATGTGAGCAGTTGTGAGTCATCAAACTCGAGTGATATTGCAAACAAATATTGTACACCTAATTAAAAAAAATTCTACTTCAGGTTGAAAATATACATTTATACATATTTAATTATGATAACACACTTAATATTTCAGCTTACATTAAAAAACATAAATATGATGCATAATGAAAATATAAAAACCACTCCAAAGGAGTAATACACAGCAACTGTCATAAATGCTTTTGCTACATTGGTGAAAGATTGAATATTTGGTTATATTCTGTCTGTAAGTACAGTAAATACCTACTGTTAGTTAACTTTAACTACAAAAATTTAGCCAAAACGTATTTCTACTCAAATTTGGCTGCTAGTAATTTATTGTTATAGAACTAACTACTATTGCAAAATAATACTAACATGAATAATAACTATAATAGATCTAACTACTAATATGAATAAAAAGAAAAATAGCAATGAAACTTTATGAAGTCCATATTTTACTTTATGGCAGTAATTAATCTTACCAAGGCTACTGTATGTCCCGGTGGCACAACAAAAGATATATTTTTCAAAATTTGCCTCCTAAAAAAACACACTATTATTTTTTCCTTTTATAATACTTTTATAAAAAAAATTAAAACGACGTTTTGCTTGAATAGAAAATGATGCTTACTCAGGCACATATGAAAAATCCACATTCTTGAACTCTATACATCCATCGCCAACTTTCAGATGAGGAGCATTAGGAATATCAATTATCTAATACACATAAAAAATTTACGAATAAGCAATATTAGGCATATGGATTTCAAATAAAGGTGAAATATTAAAATAGTTAACTTAAAGAATTCAGGCTGGAATAATTTTTTCATTGACATAAAAATAACCAAGAGTTTTATTGTTTATTATATGCATAATAATTTAGAACGTCATCAACTAATGTACTATATTAGTGGTCTCAAACTAGGGACCTGCATGCCGTCTCAAAAGCAATTTTATGCCGTTTGCAAACATGTATTTGTTATAATTATGGTGCCAAAAATTGCATATTGTAAGGTTATGGAAACAATTATTAACAAAGTTAACTTGATTCACGGATGAGCTCTGAAACACTGAGATTGTTGCATGGCTTGCAAATGAATGAATAAATAAAATCATCAATGAGGTATTTAATTTATGAGGTATTTCTTGTTGATATAACAGGACATTTAAATATTCTCAAAAAATATCTGCATGCAAAGAATAAAATATCTTGTATGCTTGTTTTAAACCTTTTACAGTTAAACTGCAGTTATGGGAAACACAACTTGAATAAAAAATTTTTCATACATTTCCTATATCGTAAATCTTGAGTTAATATTTCAAACGAAAATCTCAAAAATATGCAAGAAAAATAGTATTAAGATAAGAATTTAAAGAAAGATGCATTAATTTTAATGATTTGTAACCCAATTTAATATAATTTTCATTACCAAAAAATGAAAGTGAATAATGCATCAGAAAAAACTACAAATGGAGCTAATTAATTTACCATTGTGAAGCAAATGTTTTTCAAGGATTTGAAGATACAGATTTGATTAACTTCCATTTGTACTTGTCAAAAAATAAATATCTTCAGTTACGAATCTTGCAGGAAGAATAATATTGTTGTTTGCATTATTTTTTCCGTAATTGATATTCAAAATGTTGAAGAAAAAAACTCGATGAATCAACAAGTAAATTTGAACAATTCTAAATTTGTATGAAGATGGTTTCCAGTAATTTTTCTCCAAGGCTACAAAGTTCATCAGAATAGAAATGCAATCAAATATCAAATTGCAGTAAGAAATAAAGAAATTTATAATTGTTTACTTACAAATATACATATTGTTTCTGCATGTGTCAAAGAAAAATTTAATATACCAAAGAAAGTTGTAGTTGTCATTATTTATCTTGAAGTTTTCTCTTAAAAATTTGGAAAGTTTTCACAAAATTTGTTTTAGTTTTTTAGGGCATAAGTCCACACATTAGAATCATTTGAAATATAGTCAGTTTGAATATTTAACTTTTAGCTGCCAGTACATCTGAACTGCAAACTTTAATTAAGAGAAATTTCTTGCAGTTACCAACATTTAAATTTATGACATAAAATAAGTTTTTTCATTTCCATTTTTATTGTTGTTGTTTCATATGTTCTGATAAATACTTATAAAGAAATAAGCACCTAAAGGAAACAGAAAAAAGAATTCAACGGAAAGAATTTCATAATTTATGATTATATGGACATACACATGTGCATATATATCATTCTAAATTTGTAACAAAAAATATTGTGGCTTGTCAACTGCTTTCAAAATCTTCCATCTGTTCAGAATCAAATGTCATCTTCTGTGCTCAAACTTCTCAAACCATGTTTGAACTATGTTATGAAAAATAGGAGTTCGCCCATATATAGAACAAATTTACAATCAGTATGATTATTTTTTTTTAATAAACAAGCCTAATATGATGAAAATGAACTTTTTGGTTTTCCATTCTTAGCATTACATAGAAACAAAAACTTTAATTTTGCCATAACACAGGCTAAAGTTACACAGCATAAGCAGAAAAGACTTGTATTTAAACATCCACTTTGATTAAGGTTACTCCTTATCAGCAGTAAAAATATATATATATATATATATATATATATTTTTACTGGATACTTGGAAATCATTATCTGTACATTTTTAAGCAGCTACTTCATTTTCATTTATGACGACATCAACAAAACGCACATCGGCAAGATCATCCACCTTCCAGTAGTGATGAATACTGCTCTAAATCTGCTAAAGAAATTATGATTTACATTAGTGGAAAGCTTTTCTTACTGATCTCAACCGTGTCCTCTGTCTACCACAACACTATTTCTGAACACATTTTGCATTTTAAAAAAAAAAAACTGCTTATTTTAGGTTTCATCTACCTGCCTTTGAATTTTCCCAGGTTTTTCTGAATTACCTAAACCAAGTGCATGTATGGGCATTTGAACCTTTTTTCAAAGTAAATAGAAAGTTTCCCCACGAGGCTATGGAACAGCCAATTATTTTCAAATGCAATCTATACTTTACTGTATTTATGGGTGAAAAAACAGGATCATGACATTGTTTAATAAGAAACAGGTTATTTGGATTATAGCAAAGCACACGGCAAATATCTGCCTAAGAGGTGGTATGCCTTTCATGAAAACTGGCATGTATGCATTCTACATATGGGGCAAAACCACAAAACACCCATGCAGGGTCAAACTACCAATGTTCAGCAGTGATAAATGATCATGTACAATGGTATGCTGGATAGCACTGGTTTGTCTCCAATCAGATTTTAGGTATATTTAATGTATGTGTTGCCTAGAACTTGTGATGCACCTTCATGCATTTATCTATTTATGACGAGTTCAGATGTGGCAAATGTGCTTAGTTGGCCAGATCATGTATTGTGTAACAGGCTTCTGTGGTCTTGAAGAAAGTATACACTCCATTTATAAACAGTTAGTTTATACAGTTAGTTTATATACATTTATAAACAGTTTACGTGGAATGCGATTTTCCTCCTAAACAATGACTATCTTTCTAAAAAAGTTCCAGCTTGTTATCTTCAACTAATAAAACGTGCAGAATTTTCCAGTTAAGTGGTAATTTCCATGCAGTCCAATCATCAGACATATTGTTGCATAAGTACGGGTTCATAACAGATTGAATGAATACAGGTCTGCTGACAGGTTAATAATTTTTTTTTTTTTCAAATGAAACATTTCGAAGTTCTGGAAGTTTCTACAGAAATACTTATACAGGTGTTCACAGTAACACTGAGTACTATCAGTAGTTACACTTCAAACTAACTAAGAACATTAAACACAATGCAATGTAAAGCACACCTTGCAACAACAATAGCTGAGAGCAGATGCTCTCTCCGGTCTTATATAGTTTTCAAGATATTCCTAGCACTTTCTGCTTCTTGAAATTACTGGAAAGCACTGCAAGTGCCGAATTATGGTTGCAGTTAATACAGTGATAAATTATATTTATTCAATTACAATACCCATTGTGGTGATACAGGGACCAGACCAAAATGTCACCAAATGGTCATCAAGTTTGGCAATTTCTCGGCAAATTTGGCAACAAAATAAGTCACCAAAACCCTTGTCAGTTCGGCAATACCTTGAAAAATTACTGAGATACCTATTTATTCAATGTTAAATGGACTTGCCCCCGTATTCTTACTTTTCCAGCATATCTTCTCCCTCTCTAGACTTTTCATGTTACATTACACAGCAAAATATAACAATTTCACATATGATAGCACTAAAATCAGCTATCTATTTACAAAATTCACAACGATATGTATCACCCAACAAGAGGCAAAACAATGCTACACATCACACCTTTGCATGTGATCATTTCTCATTACATGACATCATGAAGATATGTTTTTTCTGTAGCACTTAAGTAACTTGAGTTACTATATTTTCCTTTCTTTATTATGTTTCAATGAACTATTTTAAAACACAGATCAAACTACATTCATAAGCAGTTTCCATCTGGTATTAATAAAATTCTTACCTCAGGCTTAGTATTTAATAGAGTAAACATATTTTCCATATCTACAAAAGCTGTCTGGATCATTCTAGAAAGAAAACATATAATATATATAACACTAAAACATCTAAAGCAAAGAAATTTAATGCCTATATGGATGGGCAGTTTTGATGATGTAAAGCTTAACATACAGTTAAAAAAGGGAGAAGATTCTTAATATTGTAATTTCTAAAAATTTAATAAAAAAATCAGATTTAAGAGCTTCAATTAAAAAAAATTCCGACACCGTCTTTTATTATCACTATATCTGAGAGCTTTTTAAAAATATTTTTTCCAGAGCTCCTATTTTTATTTTATCTTTTCCCATTGTACTGATGAAATGTTTTAGCCTTAAGTTACAAAATTTTAACTTATATGAGTGTTTGTTACTTCCCTAATGAAAAATAAACTGCAATGACATAAATGCACTAATTAGATTCAAACTTTACAAACTGTGGATCTACACAGAATCTCCTGTGATAGCTGATATATATGCAAGCAATGAAATATCTCAGGCTGTTTTGTTATACTATTTGACAGATTTATAACTAATATACTTAGCAGAGTTCATAGATAAAAAGTTAAGAACAGCTTCTGATTTTCTACCCTGATTTCTGTATCACCAATGAAATGGTTTAAAGAAAGCACAGTTTAACTTCAGGTAGTTTCAGATTTCCCATTTTTATTTTGGTAGTATAATTAACACAGATGTAAAAGAAAGCATGCTTCAGAATTTTAACATTATTTCACTTATTTTGTTCATATAATTTTTATTGTTTCTAATGTCAAGAACTATTTAACATTGTTTACATGAGCCTAGTTTACTGCTATAAAAGTAAACTTGATTCAAAATTCGATGTGTAAAATTAAATATAAAAAGTATGAAATGTATATCTGAATATTTAAAAAAGTTCCCACTGTTATATCATATTCAATCTCATAAAAACATGTAACTTTTTACATTAAGAAGACAAGAAAGAATGCTGCGTTACAGAACCAGTTATTTGGTGAATTGCTTTGTGTAAACATATGGTAGATTTTGTCATATAATAGAATACATGCTATTTCAAATAAGTACTTGCATTAAGTTCTGACATTATACGTTTCTCTCCAAAATGTGCTAATTTCCACTTTCTGAACTAAATGGTACATAGTTAAACTACACACAATTTCAAACTAATGAAACTGCAGTTCAAATATTTATGGGCACAGACAAAAAAGTTTGACAAAAAAGTTTCAATAAATCAAATGAAATGTCAAAAATGTAGGATTAAAAATTAATTACATTATTTTCTGCAAAAGTAAGTTAGAACAGCACATAAAAGAGCATTTTCAACCATAATTTAGTTAAAACATAAACCTTTCTAAGAAACATAATTCTTTGGAAATAGTTGTATATTACACAACAGCTCTTCTTAAAAAAAAAAAAAAAAAAGAAAAGAAAAATCAACATAAATAGTTAAAGCAATTCTCAAGCCATTTCAGAATTGCAAAAAATGAAACTTCAAAAGAACAAAAAAACCAAGAAACTAGGTAATCATAAGAATCCTTTCTCATATGAAAAATATGCACATGATTGCTTATATAGTATATGGAAACATCAACAGCAAATTATTATTGATTACAGCATTATGCAAACCTGATGTCTGGTCATTTTCAAGGCCAAAAAACTAGTACTGTAGTGAATAGTATTTGTTGCATTCCAAATAACAGATATTTCAAAAGATAGAGATATACTTTATCTTTAAATCAGTACTGTGTTTAATCCCACAGATTACAGAAAATGTATGAATAATACCAATAATTTATTGTTTACTGATATCAGGCTAGATCATGTATGTAATAAGGCAGAAATCATATAAAATAAATAGAAGTAAAAAAAATACACTAAAGTTTTTAAATATATTTTAAAAATTGATAATATATAAATACTTTTAGGCAATAAGTGAAGCATAAAAAAGTAAAACACAAGAAAACACAATAAAAAATATGAAGAATGAAAAATTAGAATAGAAAAACAGGTTAAATATGTTTTAATGACGTGATTTCAAAATTAAATGAAGCAATTTTATACAAATATTAAAAACTTTGCATCAATACATGAAGCACAGCTGTCACATTAATAAAAATCAAACTTTTGTGCTATTAGAATCTGTGATTTTGTTCCTGGAAATTTGTTTATATTTATAAAATTAGGAAAATTACAACAACAATAATAATAAAAAAATAGTTAAACATAAATTTAATAAACCATTTTTTAAAAATCTATGCTCATATTCTTACCTTAAGTATTATCTTTAAGTAACTGATACACAATTATTTGTATTGTGATTATGTTGTATGCTGTATGTTATAGAGAAAATGGGAGGTAATGATTGGTTAACAAAACCATTCCTTCAAAAGGGATTGAGGCAAGAAAAATATTGGGAATCCATGGTCTAAATAAATAATGCTGAACCAAGCAAGCTCTCTTTCAATATTCAGTGAACCAAGCTGCAACAAAATCCACATGGCAGTGATCCTATGATTGCATTCTGCAAGTTTAAATTTTACTCATATAAACAGGCATCACCGCTGACAACCCAACACCATACACTGTCCTCGTTTATTTTCTACACACTGAATTATGAGTAAATGATATAATGTCATATTTGTTAGCATATCCTTTTTCGAACTGTCTTGTAGATATGAAAAAGAGAGTGAAGTGTAAGGAACAGAATTTCTCTAGTAAGACAGGAAGGAGGGACAGTTCTACAGCTCAGTCATACAACTAGAGAAACTAAACTTTACCTTGATAGGTTTCAGTTACACATAATCATCACTGCTGACCTTATGAACTTTTTAAAATTCCACTCAGAGGGAAACTAGAATTCTCAAAATAGAACTGGTCCACCTAAGATTCCTTGAAGGAAAGACAGCTCAGAATATTTCACATAACATTTCCAAAGAAGGTTGCATTTGCACTTCATATATATATATATATATATATATACATACTGTTTATAATATAAATAAATTTCACAAATACTGATCATTTCTGGAACAGTCAGTAGGTTTTGACATAATTCCATGGCACATCTCATAGCTGCTAGAATGCATGCATAACTCTACAAAAGCAGTCCCAAACTTTTTTCTTTCACATACCCCTTAATGAGACAGATTGCAGTTATAAAGTACCCCCAACCTCCTCCTTAAGAACCTACAACCCCTGACATTCCTTCAGTATTCTTGCAATATATCTTATAATGCCTTTGTTTTAGTACCACAAAATTAATAAACTGTAATGAATAAAGTTAAAAATAGTATAAGGTTGTTCTTTTTCAGAGAATGTTAATTTTGAGGCTGTTTTACTGGAATTTTCATTGAAAGGATTACAAATCCAATTGTTCTTCTCACTTTGTTTGAACTAGTCTTGCTTAAAGAGACCCTGTAGCCCTTTTAAGTGGATTCTTATGCTCTCTTTGACTTTTAAAAACTGAAGGTAATTTTTCTGACAAGAATTTGCAAAGTGTCTCAAATATTTTGGTCTCATTTTTTTTTCAATACATGGTTCCCAGAAATTTAACTTTCTGAGGGTACTGAGCATAGAATCAATTCTGTCAGACACTTTGGAAGTAGTGAAGGAACTGTTCTACAATCCTAAGTCCAATTTATTTAATTTTGACAAAATATCAGATAGCTACGCAAGTCCTTAAAGCTATTCAAAAGTGTGAATTTTCAAATTCAATTGAAATGGGTGGCCTCCCAAAAACTTGCTCGGTTCAGACACCAAATCGAAACCATCTGAGCCAAGCAGTTTCTGTCCTGTTGAAAGATCTACTTCCTAATTGTTTATCCATTTTCATATAAACAACACTTTACAATTCAAACTTTAAAAGAACATGAATTTAAAACAAAGCTCCATACTCAAACTTTGCATACCCCAATTTAAAGAAACAGAACTATATAACTGACTTGATTATTCACTAAGTGTTGAAAATACAGTCACTTATATGGTAAAGGGAATGAAATGCTACGTATGATGCATATGGAACTGAGTAACGCAGCAAGTGTGGGCAACTTATTACATTGCTTTCAAGCTCAATTCAGGTAGTAACATTCCCATCCAAATTAGCCAAATTGATTTTCTTTTTAATCAATGCGATTTAAATTTTCTGAATATTACGATTTTTATCAGCATTAATTATTTTATTATTATTATTTATTATTATTGTTTTATCAGCCCATTATTGTTTTCCACGATTATTGATAATTTTTTCACATACCCCTGAGTATGCCATCACATATCACCATGGGCATGCATGTACCACAGGCTGAGAACCCACTGCTTTGCAAGATTTGGTATTGCTTCACACAAATTATGCAAAATTACAGATTGCTATCTAATGTGTTTAGAATTAATATACATATATATCAGTTTCAGCATGTCACTGACTTCATGCCACATCAAGTAGTCCTTCAACTCATAGCATCACCATTAAAAACACGAATGTTTGATGAAAAAAAATATGAATCTTTATCTTATGCTTCTAACAACAGTATTTCAACAAGTAATAATTGCGCTTGAATAAATATATGATTAGATTGATTCCAACAGTTTGTTAATTCTATGCCAAATCATGTTGCACAAATATGTCTGAAAAAATCATGGGGATCTGATTAAAAGAGTAAAACTACAGTGGTACCTCAGTATTCCTTTTAAAATCCTTGGACTTAAAACAAATTAAACTTTCCAATCAGAAATAAACCAAAAATAATTAATCCACACTTATTGGTTTTGTCATCTCTAGATGGTGATGCTAGCAATTTTCTCCTTTGCTTGATTTTTCTCATTAACTTTCATAGAACTCATTGTTAATGAATTTACAAAACATAGCATTGTCATCATCAGTTCAGTATACAGTAAACATCAGTATGTATGTTTCTTGCATTGTGATAAAACAAAGGTACCTAGGTCCATCAAATTTTGAATATTGAACGTTTCCATCCGAATGTGGGCATCAGGAAGTCCAAATTTGGAATTTGTTTTATTATCGATTTCATATTTTATAAAACTTTAACGAATTTGTGATTAACAAACTCAAGGATTTCAAAGCGAGCAGTGGCAACGTTGTACAAAAAAATCACTTTTATCTCCCTCGTGCGAGATTGTGTATTAGAAATTTTAAAGATATTCCCATTTTAAAATTATGTTGCGATATTGCTTTTTATGTAACGCACAAAATGTTAAAAAAGTTCTTTTGGACATTTTTTTTTAGTTTTTTAATGTGTTTATTTTTTTTTTTTTTGTTTTAGCATTAATTTATTTTTTTAAAGTTTTTGTCTCCATGTCTTTGTTTCTGCATAATCTTTTTGTTATATATTTACAGCTTTCGCAACATCTTCATCAAGGGGTTGATGCAACGAAAAAAGTAAACAGGGTTATTCACTTCTTTCGTTTCCTTTTTATTAACTGTAATAAATTTAGGATTAGTGAGAGAGAAAATTCCAATTATCTTTTTAATCATGGCCGAGATGGTTATTGATGTTGTTGGTATACAGATGGAATGCTAGTGAAAGAAGAAACATGTAGACATTAGCGTAGATAACACAATTTTATTTCTTAATGAATAATTTTTATTGTTGTTGTGATAAGCATACCACACTTTTTCAGACAAAAGACGAAGCCGAGTAGCAAAGCAATACATCTTAGCAACAGCAAAGCGAAGTAGAAAAAAGGGTTGCGGAAGTTTGTAAAGTTATGTCGCAATAGTTTAAATTCCTTGTTTTCCGATAGGGTCTTTTTTTTTTTAAATCATGTTTCATCTGTGTCATCTGAACTGATGATGGTAGCATTGTCCTCAAAGAAGTAAAGAAATGTAATGCACACAGTCATAATTCATCAGACCAAACAAATTTGATATCCTCAACAAAAAGTTTCACATCTAAATAGGGCGTATACCAAGTTGGACATATACTGAGGTACCACTGTATAAGAATGATATGTGATGAAAAACATAAATATTCATCTTGGGTTCCTGATTACAAATCCTGTACTTTATCTAATAATTCGAGTTATAATGTGATATTAAGATTTGATTACAGAAATATTGAAAATTAGATTAAGAACATATTAACCAAGCACAAAACTACTACCTTTTTAAATATTTATGATAAAAAAAATAGATCTCCTTATAATCATTTCACTAAAACTAAGTATCCATACTCTGCGATATTTATAATCATGTAAAAACAGATCCCCTTCCATACTGATCAATTACACAGCTACTATCTTTTTAAATATTTATGAACATGAAAAAAAAATGGATCTCCTTGGAGTCATTTCCCAAAGCAAAAAGTTTATATTTTATATTTCATAATCAAGCAAAAAAAGAGCTCATTTCTTACTTTTTATTACTCTTGTTTATTATTATAGTTTTCCTTTTGTACTTTTCATTAATTTTATACTTCATTCACTGTTACTTTCAGTAAAAGAGAAAAAATAAAACTGAATATGGCAATATGCATATTCATTTTCTAAAAAACAATGCACTTGTAACACAACAATGCACTGTGTAACTAGCACACACCTAAATATTTAAACAAATTTGTTTTTGTGTTCCATTTTTCTCCTCAACAATGCTTATTATTCTGTAAAGTTACAGCTACTGTTAAGAAATTAATAAGAAAAAAAAATATGCCAGAATGTATAATGAAATTTTACTTAATATTTTAACTTTATAAAACTATGAGATGTTTGTTATTCCACGTAATCTTTCATTCAAAAGGATCAGTTCACTTTTCCTTTTATAGGTTCATGAAATTTATCTTGACAATGATTATTAACTTTTTTTACTGCAGGCGGAGAAATGTCAGAAGTTTCCATAATAAATTAGCAATTTGCAATTAATATGTATTCTAAAATGTCACATAAAATGAATGTATATATATCAAAATACTGATGTAAGTGATTGGTATAAGGCATAAGTAAACTAGTGTAGATCATTGTCTTTCTTATGCAAATGGCTCCACACACAGCAGTATTTTATAATGATAACTAAATCATTAATAATTTTGAAATTCAAATGTTTGAAAATTATAAAGCTGAAAATTTCGTACATTTTCATTCAGAAGAAACCATTCTAAATAACTAAAATTTTGATAAAACTGGAAGAGAAACAAGCCAATATAAAATTAAAAACTATGCAAAATAGCAGCCTCAGTTTAATTGTAGATTTTAAATACAACTTTGAGGGAAATTTAAAAGATCTTGTTTGGTTAATAAATTTAATTCCAAACCAGTCCTTCCCAACAATTTTAAAATCCTATTAACTTAATTTTTCAATTTTTGCTACTATTTCTGCCAACAGATGGCACTACCATTTCATCTACTTAACTCCTTCTGGATATAAATACAATGCAGTTTTCTCTTCATTACAGATTTCTTTGCTCCTGATGAAGAGGATCTGTACCTGTTTGTCCTCAAGTCTTGACTAAAATCTACACCAAACACAAGATTGTTGCTTTGCCTAATTTTATATTTCATTTTGGCATGTTTCTCTTCTGTCTTGATGAATATCTCAGATACATACCTATAATATGTTCCAAAAAAATTTAAAGGTATATACAGTTGTAATATATATGTACTAAAGAGAACCCAGTCTCCTGCTGTTAGCTTTCCTTCAACAACATAATGTGCACACAACATGGCACCACAGAGAACACTACTTGTAATCACAATATTCTGAACAGTGTTCAAGAGATTCAGAGATGCAGTACTAGCCCATTCAGCTACCTAAAAAAATTGGAAAAAAACAAATAACTACATTACAATAGAAGAGAAACACACCAATGTGACAATCAAATTCACTGAAACAACCTTGTATTTGGCGTACATTTACAAAAACACTCAATCGTTTTCGAGGGCAGCTACAGGTCCCTTCTCATCAGGAGAACAAAATATCTAGAAAGGGAAAGAAAGCTGAGTGACAGCTTTATATACTCTCGGGTAGAACCCCGCGCGAGGAGGCAGCGCCATCTATCGGCAAAAAATAATCATCAAGAATTAGGTTAATAGAATTTTAAAAGCGCTAGGAAGGACTGGATTAGACTTAAAATCATTCACTAAACTTGCTAAATCTTTGTGAACATGAAAAGCCTCAAGAAAATCCAATTCACCAACGGAAGAAGCTTTTTGGATAATTTTTGCAGATCCAAAGTCAAAATTATGATTAAATTTCCAACTATGATACGCTATTGAAGACTTGTTAATTTCACCCTTTCGGACATAAGATTCATGTTCCTTGATACAAAACTTTAACGTTCTTTTTGTTTGGCCAATATATCTCAAGCCACACTGACATGATATACTATAAATTCCCCAAGAATTAAAGTCAGAAATAGAATCTTTTAGAGTCGAACCGTGAATTTTATTGATAGGGGAGAAATTGACCTGAAAATTGAATTTGTGGAGAATCCGTGCAACCTTATAACTAACAGAAGGATAAAATGGAAGCACGACAAAGTCATTAATATTATTTCTAACAGTGAAATGTCTTCTATGATGGGACTCTGAAAACTTTTTACAGCTTTATCAATGATCACGGGAGAAAATCCTCGGTCAATAGCAACTGCTTTTAAATAATTAAGTTCATTGGTAAGCAAGGATTCTGTGGAACAAACTTTGAGCACGTGAAATACATAATAGTAAAAGTTATTTTTTGCTTAACAGGGTGGCATGACTTAGCATGGGGTGGTAAACAAACTGCAAAGGGTTTACGGTACACAGTAGTGCTAAAATCAATTTCATTGCGGATTTTAAGAATATCAAGGAAAGGGAGGGAATTGTTGGATTCAATTTCAAGAGTGAATTGGATGGCTGGATCAATAAATTTATAATAGATAAAATCTTGGATAAATCGTCTTTATTACCATCAAAAAGTGTGAAAGTGTCATCTACATAACGAATCCTCGTCTTTATTACCATCAAAAAGTGTGAAAGTGTCATCTACATAACGAGTTCAATTGAGTGTTTTTGTAAATGTACACCAAATACAACGTTGTTTCAGCAAATTTGAAATAACTACATTTTTAAAGAATAGAACTCACCATTAGATTTTAAAATTAAATTAAATTTAACATAGTAAAACCTTCATTAAAAACATGCAACTTGAGAAGACAATCCCCTATAAGTTCCTGAAGAACAAGTTTTTGAAGTAAAAGATCAGAGCCCTCCCATTTAGCTTGCACTTTTTAATAATGGAAAATAAAGGCTTGATCCCATGAATGTCTGCTAACAAAAGGTTCAAGTATAGATTTAGTTAAAGAATTTTCTAAAGATTATATATATATTGAGTAATCCAGAAAATTCTGCAGTTTTTAAAATTGAAGTACATTTTCTTATCATCTCATTGCTACAGATAAGAAGTGAAATTGATTAAAGCAGATGTGTAAATATATTCGTTCCTGCTCATACTGCATAATTCTAGCATGTGTTGCGGTGTAATTTTTGCTTCAGTGCAATAATGCTAAGAATTCACCATTCTTAGAACCAAAAATTCATTTTCATCTTACCATGCACTTTTATTTTAAAAGATAAAAAAATGCTAGATAAATTACTCGTAAAATTTATGTTGTATATGGATAAAGTGCTGATTCTGACAACACAGTTTGAAGATTGTCTGAGAAGTTTAAGCACAGAAGTTCCAGCCTTGAAGATGATGCCCACTTGAAATGTTCTCATCTCTAGATAGAGACCTATTAAAAAAATCTCTGAAAATCCACATTATACGGGTTAAAAAATTATTAAACATACTTTGAAATGAATCACTAATGGAGACAGAAGCAAATAATATGCAATAATGTTAGAAGAAAAACAAGGTGGGATAATCCAAATGAACTTTAGTAACATGGAGAGGGGGATGCACTCCAAAAAAAAATGCTTTGCATATGGTGGGACTGCAAATGACTTTTACATTACGAATTGTTGCACCAAATCAGACCAATTCAGAAAAATACTGCTCCCAAATGGCAGTTTTAAAAGCAGAATTTGAAGCAAAGCACCCAGAAACTGACCAATAGTTAAGATGCTGTCTTCCATCGTGGCAATGCTCAGCCTAACATTTTGATGAGCATCAGAGAACCACTTATTAAAGAGTATGCCTGGGATGTTTTCTTCCACCCATCCCCAATATTTAGCAAACCTTGCTCCTCCAGATTTTCATTCCCCCTCAAGGTCATTTCAGAGTTCTCCAAATGGCCTTGGAGCTCATTTCTTTGCAGACTGTCAATAGCTTCTTTACTTAATAACTTTTCTAAAAAAGGAATTTTCCATTTGCCTCGATGGTAAAAAGTCACAGAACAAAATGGTACTTTGAGTTTCATTGAATCACATAAGATTAGTCACATTGGTCTTATAAATTTATATGGTTTTGTTTGCATTTTATCACTGAATGCCACATAACTGTCCAGATAACCTAATATTTTATTTGAAAAATCAAAGGCTTTTTGCAAGACACTGCATGCAAAGATGTTGTGGAAAATTAAGTCAAACAATAGTAAATATTGAAAACATAAATTAATAGTCAGTACCAAATTATAGAGCAGTTATATGGGTGGTTCTGATCTTGCACTTTTGGAAGTATGCTTCATGAAAACAAGAGTTTGCAAAGAGAACAGGCCCACATACATAAGATAGACATATTGAAAGTGTTCTATATGAAGTATAACCAATATGTTCAAATATCGTACTTTAATATAAGATGAAACAAATTATGTTTTCTTTTAATGTAAAAGTAAAGGTTAAGTGATAATTTGCATTGATATATTTTGTAAATGTTAATAATTTAAAACTAAACTAAAGCTAAATTTAACGGCACAACAGCTCTTAGTAAGCCATAGACTGCAGTGTCTAATATCTACTTTCTTGACTAAAGGCCCTAACAGTCAGCTTGTCACAGGACCCCTGGTGTTTAGTCCCCAAGTATACTTGGCACTCATTTTATCAACCCACTCAAGGGATGAAAGTCTGAATTAACCTTGCCAACTCGGAGATCGAACCTGCACATGTGCGGTGCACTAGCCACTGCATCACAGGGCCTGTTAATAAATTTACACATTCAAAATATGTAAATTATTTTAAATGTATATAATATATGTGTTATTATAAATATTTACATATTTATATATAAATATTTACATATTTATATATAAATATATTATATTATTATAAATATTTACATATTTATAATATTTTATAATTTAATATAATTTACATATTTATAATAACCTTTTTAATCCTTTTTAAATATGTAACTTTATAAATATGTAGGTATTTATAAAGTTACATTTAAAAAGGATATAAATTCTTACACTTTCAGATAAATCACATCTCACATTCAGGGCAGTACATTATTCTAGACTATTTTTTTCACCATTTATTTGCTGTCTAGAAATATGGGAAAACAACAGCAATTATGCCCCTTGTGTGATTACATTAAAGGAATGCAGAGATGCACTTCTCATAGTGTGAAAAAGTTTTGTCTAGCCTTGCTATACGTATTGACAGAAGCTTGGATATATATAGCTGTCCTCTGAAACTATAAACACCATGATAGCAATAGTTGCCATTCTAGTATCAAATGTTTAATAATACAGTAAATCCTGAATTACCTGTAAAACTTTTAAGTGTTGAATAATGTATGCATAAAAATTCCAGACAATTTAACATATAAACAAATGTAATTCATGGCAGAAAAGCTAAATGAATAGAAGAAATTTCTGGTCTAAAATTATAAAAATAGTCATCTTATTCATTATCAAACCTGAACATTAAAAGGCCTACAATTAAAATTATGCAAGTCTTTTTTTTATGCATTAAAACACAAAACAGATGTATTTATAGGCCTTAAACATATGAAAGTACAATATTTTATCTGATTATGAAATCCCATTGAATGAGAAAGTTGGCAGAAATGCTGCCAAACTTGTACCAGACATTTTAGCAGAAGTTGAAGAGAGCAGAATGTTATTTATTTAGTTAGATAATATATAGATATGGCATACAGAACTTAAATCTCTTACTATAATTTTTCATGTTGACTGCCACTCTTTATCCATTTAAAAAAAAAAGTCACATATATCCATTAACACAGACTTTTCCAGATGTCAGGATCCTATAACTGTGAAAATACTCCACTGCATATCATTCTTTAGATGGCAGGTTCCAAATTTTAATATTTTTTTTCAAAATATGAGAAAAAGCTAATAAATATCAGCTAAGGTAAACCCTTCTTGACAAAGATCTTATGTCTGTGTTTTGAAAACATGTTTATCCACTGCTGGTGATAAATCATGCTATATGGTGATAGTGTTCGGTACATGATTTAATAAGTCACTCACTTGTTTAATTTTTCGAGGAAGAAAAAGTTTTTACAATTCTAAAATACACCAGTTAGTTGAATGCCTGATAGTCAAGAAAATAACAAGAAATATTGATTGCCTATTTTCTTGAAAGCACAGCTTGGGGAAAAAGCTAGATAATATCTCATACAACCATTTATTTTCAACAACATAACTCTGTTTAAAATTTATGCCAAAGATATTCATTATTCTGAAGACAATTCTTCATGGAACTAAAAAACTTAGGATCACATAAATATACTGCATTAAATTAATACTTCACCTGGTAATTATCAATAGCATTTTTATAATTTTCCAATTCATATTTCTCTGCATTATAGTATTTCACCTAAAATTTAAAAAGAAATTATATTAGAGAAATCAATACACAAATTTTTATATAAAAACTACAACCATGGGAAACATGCCATAAAATACAATGCAAATAATTTTTTTCATTACTTTATGAATTTTAATCCTTAACCAAATACTGTTTATTCAGTCAATTTATTCGCCTACACAATTTATGATATTTTACATGAATTCTTACTGTTTCAAAATTAAGGAGAGAATCAACACATTTGGCCTCTACTTCATTATCTAAGCGATTTACATTTCTCCGGAATTTAGTTCGCCATTCTGTAAGGTATATAGTTAAACCTAAAATAAATAAAAAAAATTTAAAGAAAAATAAGATGCAAGAAATACTTATTTAACAAGTACTGACAAATTCAAAATCATATGGTTCATAATTTTTAATCTTTAGATTATCGGCAGTTGGCTGATAAGTATTCAAGAAACCCACTGCGAGAGATTTCAAGATTTAAAAGAAAATTAAGATCCTATCTTTGAGAAATTTTTCTGTTCTTTACATTTTTGAATTTATAATTCTCAAGAGGATGTCTTAGAAAATCTACAAATAATTTTTTTTAAGTATTATTTTATCTTATCAAATAAATTACTATGTGATCCAAATCTCTATATTCTCTAACCAACAAAAGATGAAATTAATGCTGCTAACATATTGAAAGTTTTAGAAGCATCAAGAATTAGAATAAAAGCATCACTAGTCGAACAAATGCTTAGCAACTGTTAGCAGAGGAAATGTGAAATTTCTTAATCAAGAAAAATGTACAAAAAACACTTCAGATATTAGCAATAATCTACATAATTTAGTGTTACACATTAGTATTAGTATACACCAAGGGATTGAGTGGCTACCAGGCATGTTGGCAGGTGGTAGATAGCCTGATGTTCTGTATTATTTCACAGGAAAGCTTTGAATAATAAATAATAAGCGAACCCCCTCTTGCAACCCTGGTGTTATGCGAGTCATGCTTAGAGTGAATAACACTGTGGTCATGGTGTCTTAATGGAGCCTCTAGAATGTCTGGCAACTTAAAGAGTATTTTGCCTTGCCCAGCAACAAATACTGAGGGGACTTTATTTATCCTGTACTTTCTTTTCTAGTTTATCTATGCCTGGAAATGACAATATAACTAGAAATTCTGCTTTTGCAGGCCAAACCTCTAAGGCAGACCTTTCTTTTCAAAACAAGGAAACCCAGAGGAAATGAATCGAAGAAGCAGAAATAAATCCTTCATTGAGTGAGGTAGAAATGACCTCTATTAAAGTTACTCAATCAACATCTGGAGAAGAGCAGAAAGCTATTAAAAGCCTGACTGCCTCTCTAGATAAAATCCAAATCAAAAAGAGAATGTCCGCAGCATAAAAAAAGAAACGTGCCCAAAAATTAAAAATTGCTAAAGGTACTTGGGTTGAAAAAACCCAAGGGGAAAGGTGAAAAAAAGGCAATCTTAATGTATGGAGCACAGTACAGCCCCAAAGACTACCGAAAGAGATAGACCTGAAAGTTATACCTTCAGGGAGGCTCTTACAGTGGTCAAGATGCCTGTTCTCATCGAGGGACATCCTGAAAAACGTTTATCGAAGGAATAAGCTACTGACCTTGAACTTCTGATAAAGTTAACTACTTCATGTATTTTCAGTACTAAAGAGTTACAGATATCTAGTAATGGGTTGTTAGATTTTATAAACAAAGTGGGCAACCCAAACATATGGAGCTAGGAAGCCCTGGGTTTAGTGTGTTTGCACAAAATGCTGTTTAGCAGAGGTGTCTGATATCTGACAAACTCAACCTGAAGAAGAAGAACAGAAGATTACACATAGAGAAAATCAAGATGCTTCACCTATGTAAAATTCCTTTTAAAAAGGTTGAATTTGATGTATGGATCTAAACTGCTCTAAAAAAAAAAAAAAAAAAAAAGACAAAGCATATTAAAATTAGATTTAATTAAAAGAAAATTACGCACATTTTCAAATAAAAGTTTCATATTTAAACTACACAATTAGAAACATTACAATATAAAAAAAAATAACTAATATAAAAAGAAGCAACATACCTAAATAAAGAAGCATAGTTACAAACACAATTACACCAAACCAAATGTTGAATGCAAGAGCAAAGTATATGACAGCTATAAATATATCAGCAAATGTGGGTATAATATTAAAGACGATGTAACTGAAAAGGAAAGAAAAAATGTAATTAAATACATGTAATTATTAGCAGTTCCATTTTCATTTATTTCTAAACAATAGAATTTTGTTTTAAAACAAGAAATATAGAAACAATACAGAAATAATGCTACTGCAGTGAACAAATATATAAAAGGTAAGAAAGCAAGGAATCAAAGATGCCTCCACAAAGGAATTTTCAAGGGAACCTGGCCCATAACCATGCATACACAGGGAAAATTTAAAAAAATTACTATGCAGCCAGTCCATTCACTGGAATCTGAACCAGGTCAAACTACTAATGCTTAGCAATATTACTGCTTGGCCACAAATGGGTAGTTCATATTATTAGGTTTTGCTTTAATTTTTCATGCACGCTAATTCTAGTCAGAAACTTAATTCATGCTATGAATTTGTAATCTTCTGTGTGTAAAACCCATACAAGTTTCATTATTAAAATTATATTAATTACAGAAAAATTGCACAAGATATCATAGCAATATAAAATAATAAATGTATATATAAATAGCATAAAAATTACCCTTTTTAGCTGTTTATATTATCAGATAAGCAACTAAGAATAATATTAAACACAATTAGTTATATTGCATGTCCATTGAATGAATCGGTACTCTTTGATTACCAGCCCATCTTCCATTAAAAGTGACTAATTGTTGGCAACTAATTTTTCAACAAATTATGATGAAAAGGACTGCCATTTTATTGGGAGCTTAATTAATTCTTGCTGTTAATGCACAGAGGCCAGTAGTTGTACCACTGCAGCATAGCAGACAACAACATAAGATTAATTTAACAGTAGAAACATTAGGCTTTTAGATCTGTGTGCGATTTTAGGTTGCCTTGAACATGTCGGTTTGTACCTACAAAACAGCATTTGCAGGAAGAGTTACTCTTCTGCTTTCATCTCAAGAAATCTGCAGCAGAAAATCATTGTTTGCTAGTGGAAGTGTATAGAGAACATGCTCTATTGGAAACAATGTGCAGAGATTGGTTTTGATGATTCAAAGATAACGTTTTTGAGGTGAGTGACAAGTCAAAGTTTGAAGATGAATAGTTAGCGGCATTACTAGCAGATTCATATCAGATGCTTATACAGTTATCTGAAATACTAAATGTGGATGCATCAACTATTATTAAACCTTGAAAAGCAATGTGGATGGTTCAGAAACTGGAACCACATGAACTAACAGAAAGAGACACTGCAAAACGCTTAACCATTAGTGAAGTGTTGCTTCAAAGACAAAAACGGAAGTAATTTTTGCACTGCATAGCAACTGTGATGAAAAACAGGATTCACTATGGCAATCAGAAGTGCAAGAAATCATGATCATGTGACAGCAAACATTCAGCATCAAAGCTGCATATTCATGGAAAGAAGATTCAGCATCAAAGCTGCATATTCATGGAAAGAAGATTATGCTGTGCATTTGGTGGGATCATGTTGGTGTGGTGTACCTTGAGCTGCTGCAACCAGGTCAAACGGTGAATGTTAAATGTTATGAAGCACACTTATTAAATCTGAATCTCACACTTAAAGACAAATGCCTGCAATATGCTCAGACACATGACAAAGTAATTCTGTTTCGTGATGTTATCAAATCACATGTTGCAAACAAAGTGAAGGAAATCTTAAAGGAACTTCAAATGGGATGTCTTCCCCTTCATATTCACTAGACACTGCTCCTTCTGATTACTGTTTCAGCCCATGCATCAAGACCTTCCTGAATAACACTTCACATCTTTTAATCTCGAAAACTGGCTCTATGATAGAATCAACTCAAAAGAACTTGAATTGTTTATAGCAAAATTTCATTTGTTACCTGAAAAATGGGAAAAGGTTATAGCTGCGAAAAGACACTACTTTCAATAAATTATCTTATATACCATTCTACTAAAATAAACATGTGTTTTCTGTCCTATAAACAGTGAGAATTAATTCAAATACCCTATCAAAAATGGTGATGCATAAAAATTACAAAAAATAGGAACTATTTAACAATATTAAAAATGCAAGAAACATCCATAATAATTTTTTTTTCCTTTCTCTATACACACAGTTTCACTTTAAAAAAAAAATTCATAAATTTGGCATTAAACATGCATTGTTTTCCCATAAACACACCAGTCTGTTTTTTACTTAAAAAAAAAAACACACACACACACACAGAGAAATACAGAAATTTGACATCAGTACACAAATTTTGATCAATAAAATTTGATCATTTACCAAGTACAACTTCACAAAATGTGAATTTTTGCTTTCTTTCCATCAAGCGGCAATCCTTGCAGTCTCATTACAACAATTCCTTGCCAAAAAAAAAAAGAGAGAGAGAGAGAGAAAAGAAATGATGCACTCAGTACCACATAAATAAACACTAATAACTGCTGCTTGTCATATAAAAACTTGTCATGGGTTGTCACATCGAAACATTCTGGCAATATCATGGGCTGCCTATATAGGTGAATTCTTTTCAGGGTTGGGTGGACTAATGAACTGCTTTTTTTTTTTGTTAACCAAAACACATGATTTTTTTTAAACAGATATATTACAATTGATAATAAAACAAAAGCTGAATAATTACAACTTTAATATAATAATATTTTTTGTAAGAAAATGAAATTAAATACATTTTATATACAAATAATAACAACAACAACATAAAACAGCACTGAAATTGGTAAAGATGAATTCTCGAATACATACAGATGATTACAAGAAAGCATTATCATGATGAAAGAAGTAATATCATATAATAAATTATACACTCACAAATAGTTCCAAATAAACAAGCTTCTATATTGATCAATTTAAAAATTATGACACACAATGTAAACTTTCATCGAAATAAAATCACTAAAATACTGAAAATTACCTTAAAAGACTACTAATACTACTAGTTCCACGATCCATGACACGTAGAACTTCACCTATTTTCCTACTTAGGTGCCAACTCAATGACAAACTGCAATATAAGATAATAATATATTTACAAGAAATATAAAGTGCACTTCCATTTCTACAAAATACATAATAAACTTTTATAAACACTACACATAAATATGTAATAGGATACATGCAACAGTTATGTAACTCACCAGTGAAAAAGAAAACAAAAAAGAAAAATTATTTGAATTCATAACATTAAATTTCTGGTTTTTTAACTTGGTTTTCATGTATAAGTTTATGCTGTTCTTAAATTCTAACAGTGTATTAATGCCTTTTAGTACCATAATTTTAAATATCAAATAATTACAATACTACCAAAGAGATATGACCACTTCCCCCCCAAAAAAAAAATGTTGCTGTTTCAACATTTTGTATTAAATGAATTCATAAAACATGGAGTCTTACTTAAAAAAGTCAATGCTAAGAATAAATTTAGACCTGATGATTAGAGGATACTGATAAACAGTTACAAAAACTTTAAAAAAAAAATTAACATTTTTAAATTGACTAAAAATGATTGCTCAGCAAGATAACAGTTGATCAATCACTTAACAGAGAGAAAGAGTAAAATATACAGGAAATTATTCAGTACTCCATGAGTTATATTGGTATTAATCTAGCATGATATATACAAGTTACCTCAGGTTACTTTTCCTGAAATTTCCTCAGTTATCTCAAATAACTGGACAATTCAAAATTCTACTAATTCTAAATCTTAATTCTACTAATAATTCTACTAATAATAATTCTACTAATATCTGAAATCCTACCAATTTTCCTTTCTACAAAGTTTTCCATAGTAAATAGTATTATGGCACACAACCTGGACAGATTATTAGTGCCAGACACATGATAGTTAAAAACAAGTTACAGTCAAATCCATACATTAATTCTATGCAATCACAAGTTTAAAACAAGAGCAGACTTATAAAATAAGAAGAGGTAAAAAAAAAATATGAAAGTTAAGATGAAGTAACTCACTGGGTAATGATATAAGATGTGATGCATGCATGAAATCATAAAATATGAGATACAATAAAATTTATTGTACTAAAATCCACAGGCACATCAAAAGAAAATCAAATTAATTAACAAAAACCACTCTCCTTGACGTACTGAAATAAATTAGTATTGGTTTCTTTCTCAATTATATGGTCAGGAGGCAAGTCAGAGTTATTAAAATACTTTAATCTAAACAAGTTAAAATATGACACACTGTAATAATACTATCACAATTGGAACAAACAGGTTCACTCCTGCCTTTCAAAAGGTAATTATGTGTTACATGAGAGTGACCAATATGAAGACAGGTTAGAATTACATCCGTCCTTCGGTTTCCTATCAACTCCTAGTATTCAACTATAGGTTTCATGCTTTTAAGCTTATTGTGGACCTGAGCATCCCATAGCAACTGAGACTTCTCTAGGACTTTTGCCTTGACAACCCTTTTAATATCCATCAGGAAAACATGCTGGCTTCACAGATCAATAACAGATTTAGCTGTGATATCTGCGAGCTCATTTCGTTTAATCTCAACATAACTGGAAACCCACCAGTACAAATCTTGATACCCATGCAACTGTAACTTTAGATTTAATTTTAGAACTTCAACAACTACACGATTGTGAGTGTTGGAAAAGTTTTCGAAAGCTTCCTGCTTTCGAACTGTACAAGTCTGTAAAAATTATGAAAGTTTTCAGGCATAGCTTTGATATGTAAAAAAGCACATAATATAAAGCAGCCAGCTCAGATGTCAAGACTGAGCAAGTGTTGTCGCTGCTGAGCACAAACTGAAGCTAAGTGAAATGAACCTCATGAACTGACCAGAGACACTTAGAGTAAGTAGCGAGAATGAGAATGGAGGGAAAGCAGCCATGCTACTTACGTGACTGAAATGAAAGAAAGCAGCCATATTTATTTGCTGCTTACATGTTACGCATTCTATAATTTTAACAATTTAATAATGTTATATATTTCTATCTTTTAAGCTCTGTGCTCTGTTGTAACTGCTAATAAAGTAAGCTTGTGTTGTGAAAGGAAGCCTACCATTTTTTTCGAGTGGATCAGTACCACTTTAACCTGGATTACATCCCATAGTTAGATGCTTCAAGCCGCCCACCACAAAGAAGACAAAAGGATAAGTTTACCTTTTCGATAATTTTATTGATCTTCTAAAATATTTAATTGGTGCCCCCGGGTGGGCAGGCTTGAAAGATTTTATTCATTGCATTATTATATGATTATTCATAAGCTCTAAAAATGGAAGGTCTAAAGAAATTACGTACTCCTTTAAGAAGTGTTTTTACATAAATATCGAATAAACTGGAGGACTGTTTAGGAAAAGAAGTACGTAATATAAAAGAAATCGAAATCCTAATAACACAGTTAAATGAAAAATGGTCAGAGTTTCATTTGGTAGAGAAAGAAATTATAAAATTGTTATCTGATGATCCTGAATGTTCTCAAAGTTATTTTGATAAAGAATATGAGGGTAGTACAATATGTAGTGAAAGATATGAGATGCTTAAAACTAAGGTACGGAAAATAAAGAGTAAAGACAATTCGGGGAATAACAATACTCTTAATGCTACAGTTCAAAACTGGAAGTTTAAACTACCAAAAATCGAATTTAAGAAATTTAGTGGTAATGTTAGGAATGGTTGGGCTTCTGGGGTCAATTTAAGAAAATCAACGATGATCCAGAAATTCCACCTGAATATAAATTTCAATATTTATTTCAAGCCACTGTTGAAGGATCACTTGCAAGAGATATCATTGATTCTTTCCGTCCTTCGGCTGATAATTATTATGAAGTAATTAAATATCTTAAAGCTCGATTTGGCAGAGAGGATCTCTTCATAGAAGTATATGTGAGAGAATTATTCAGCTTAATTTTGAATAATTCATTGAGCCGAAACAAATCACTACGACTTGCGAAGCTGTATGATAAAATTGAAACTCATTTGAGAGCCCTTAAGACACTGAACATCACATCTAACAAATGCACATGTATGTTATACAGTCTCATTGAGTCGTGTTTGGCGGAAGATGTTATTAGAGTATGGGAAAGAAGCGTAGGTTTACGCGGAACTAGTAAATCATCAAATAAACTTACTGCTTTAATAAACTTTCTAAAATCCGAAGTAGAGGGTGAAGAGAGAATATCGCTGGCAAAGCAAGGTTTCGGTTTCAAAACTAAGATAACATTCTACCCTTCCCCCATCTGCTAATGAAACGCAAAACATTCCTACTGCCATTGGACTTTTTGACGCCACAGACACTGAGAAAAATAAAAGAAATGTCTTTTTTTTTTTTTCGGAAAGCATCATGATTTACAAGCATGTAAAGCTGCATTAAAAATGCAACTAGATGATAAGAAAAAATTATTATCGAACAAGTCATGTTTTTTATGCTGTAGAATCGGACATCGGGAGCAAGACTGTAGGTCTAAAATTATTTGCGAAATCTGCCGTGGCAGACATTGCAGTGTTATGTGCAATGAAGAAAAATTAAAGGAATGTAAAGAACAAACGGAAAATACTTCTGAAGTAAAACAAAATGTGATTAGTGACACAGCGTTAAGCAATAGAACATGTACGCGTAAAGTACTTTTACAGACGTTGTGTGTGAAAGTAATTTCTAACCCCGTAAGGGGTAAAAATGGAGGAAAAATAATTCGCACACTTATTAATACAGGCTCCCAACGGTCTTATTTAAGTAAATGTGTCATAAGGGAGGTGCAGTACCAGAAAATTGAAGAGGAAAACGTTATTCATAATTTATTTGATGGTAAAGAACATTCTGAGAAGCATTTTCGATACCGAGTATACTTAAGCAGTGTAAGTAAGGATTACTACTGCAATTTTGAAGTCCTAGACCAACAAGAAATTTGTTCTGAAATTCCAGTTCCGAGACTAGAACCATTTTCTAAAGAACTTTCTGATAATAGTGCTGTCATGACAGATGAATTAATCCTTGGGAAAGATAAATCTTCAGAAATTGACCTGTTTAATAGGGCTGATGTAGCGGGTAAACTCTTTAACGGCAAAGTAATACATTTGTCTTGCGGAGTGGTGGCTATCAGAACATTGTTAGGCAGGACATTAATAGGAAAGATACCTTATATTATAGATCCTGATGCTAATTCTGCCATGATAGTGACAAATTTCCTTGTTAATGATACCACGCTCTCAGAACTGTGGAGGCTTGATGTTATCGGAATAACAGATCCGGTTACAAAGAAATCAAGAAAGGAAAGGGATTAGCAAGCGAAATTGCAGTTCCAAAATTCTGTATCTATAAACGAAGAGGCGGGTTATGAAGTCGCACTTCCATGGGCGGAGAATCGTGTACCACTCCCCACGCATAAGGATTTAGCTTTGAAGCGTTTACAGTCTACCACCCAGAAACTTAAAGCACAAAATTTATTTTCTCAATACAATGCAGTTTTTAATGACTGGTATAATTTAGGGGTTAGTTAACAAAAATGTTGCGGTTGACTATGGACACTATTTGCCACACAGACCAATGATCAAAGAAAATAACTCAACGCCAATCCGACTGGTGTTTGATGCGTCTGCGAGGAAACAATCATCTCCCTCTCTAAATCAGTGTTTGGAGTGTGGTCCAAATTTGATAGAACTAATTTCTGTTGAAATTTCGTGAAGGCAAATTTACTACTACAGCAGATATTGAGAAGGCTTTTTTACAGATTAGTGTAAAGCCTCAAGATAGAGATTGGCTTTGATTTTTCGGGTGGAATGATGTGGAAGAAAAGAAAACAAAAATATTTCGTCATACTAGAGTAGTATTTAGGGTTAAGAGTAGTCCTTTCCTTTTAGCAGCTGTTATAGAATTTCATCTACAAAAGTACGTGAAAAATTCTCAATATGATAAGGAGATGATAGCTAAACTCTTGCATAGCTTCTAGGTAGACAACGTTGTTACCAGTTTTGATAATGAATCCGAGATGAACCAGTTCATCGAAACATCTCGAGAAATAATATATGAAGGAAAGTTTAATCTTCGAGATTGGTTATGTACCAGAGATAACTTGAAACAGGAAACTATTTCACCCATATTGGGCCTGTTATGAAACTCTCAGAAAGACAATTTAACTTTGAATCTAAATTGGTTAGACGATTTAGAAATGACTGTAATAAAGAAAAGGACAATTCTCACTGTAACACACAAAATATTTGATCCAATTGGAATTGTGAGTCCTGTTCTC
Organism: Stegodyphus mimosarum; assembly: GCA_000611955.2. Taxonomy (NCBI): domain Eukaryota; kingdom Metazoa; phylum Arthropoda; class Arachnida; order Araneae; family Eresidae; genus Stegodyphus; species Stegodyphus mimosarum. Next base: position 43,061 of record KK118816.1, on the reverse strand, counting down.
TTGTATCCTAAAATATTGTTGCAGAACCTATGGAAAATAGGAATTTCTTGGGATACGAGACGAGAGTACAAAACAAAACATTATGAATTGGTATAAAGGCCTTTTTCTCTTATAAAAGAAATCGCCCTTCTACGATGGATACATTTCAGCAAGAACAATAGGAAGTTCTGCAGTATTCACACTTTCTGTGATGCCAGTAGTAATGCGTATGCTGCTGCAGTTTTCTTGAGAACTGAGACGAATTCTGGAGTTGAAGTTAAACTGTTGGCATCGAAGTCTAGAGTAGCTCCTGTGAAGTCTATCGCAATTCCTCATCTGGAGTTGATAGCTGCCAAGATAGGAGCCAGACTGTGCTCTTCTGTTTTAAATGATTTACAATGGCAAAATGTGGAGATGCATTTTTGGACGGATTCTACAACAGTTTTGACGTGGATTCAAAAAGAAAAGATCATCTGGACTGTCTTTGTGGAAAACAGAGTCAAGGAAATTAGGAAACTGATGGATCCAAATGCGTGGAAACATATTGTTGGAACAAAAAACCCAGCTGACCTTCCATCAAGAGGTTGCACCGCCAAACAACTTTTGGCAGTTAGATGGTGGAAGGGCACCGATTGGCTGAAGAAAATTCAGGAAGAATGCCCAAAATCAAGATTAATCTATAATGATGAAGATATACCTCATGAAATGAGAAAAAGCATAACAAAAACTCATTTAAGCATAGAAACTGAAGCAATCTTTCATAGAGTCTCATCATACGGGAAACTCATTAGAATAGTTACTAGGATTTTTAGATTCTACTTTAATCTAAGATATAAAGTATTGTCGTGCTCTGGTGAACTAACTGTAAAAGAAATCAGTGAAGCGAACTTATCGTTTTGAAAGCTGTCTAACGAGAAGAATTTCCTGACAGAATAAATGACTGGCGAATAAAACCTCTTCATCCAGTACTTGATGAGAAAGGATTAAAAAGAATACGAACACAGATCTTCAGCAGAAAAGATAAGAAAAATTTTCGGTTACCAATAATACTGCCATCAAAGCATAGAATTGTGCAGATGCTTATTGCATATAAACATAAGGAACTTGGCCATCCAGGTGTACAAATTTTAATGAATCATCTTCAAGAGGATTACTGGATTTTGCAAAGTCGCAAAAACGATTCGACAAGTTATCTTTAAATGTGTTTCACGTAAACGATTCACTGTGACTCATCCAAAACCAGAAACCACTTTCTTACCAGAAGATCGAGTAAAGGATGCTGTTGTATTTGAAGTCACTGGGGTGGATCTTGCAGGGCCACTGTATTTGATAGATAAAACAAAGGCCTGGATTCATGTGCGCCGTTTATCAGGCAGTGCATATGGAGCTAATAACATCTTTAACAGTGGAAGTCTTCCTGCTCTCATTGAGAAGATTTATAGCACGCAGAGGTAGACCGACTGTTATTTATTCCGATAAATTTTGAAAGCTTACAATGAACTCTGCAAAGTTGACTGGAAGAAAATAGAGGCTGAATCTACACTGAAGAAAATAACGTGAAAATTCATTCCCCCCCTCGGCTCTTTGGTGGGGCAGATGGTGGGAACAATTGATCGGCATGGTCAAACAGATTTTGCACAGAGTATAAGGTAAAGCTTCTCTTAATTATTAAGAGCTGAATACAGTATTGTGCAATACTGAAAGTCTGATAAATTCTCGACCTTTAACATACTTGTCTGAAGAAGCTAATGACTTAATTGCTCTCTCTCCTTCGTTCTTACAGAAGAACAAAAAAACTGGAGTGCCATACATTGATAATATTGATGCTAAATATATGCGTAAAAAACATCTTTACTTGCAGAGGATATGTGGAGATCTACGAAAATAATTTCGACTAGAATATCTTGGACATTTAAAACACGTTAAATTTTCTAAGAATTTCCAAACCGATTTCTATTGGAGATATCATACTCATCAGTTCTGATAACCTGAAATGTCTACATTGGCCAATAGCACGAGCTGTGGAAGGCACACCTGGAAAACATGATACTGTAAGAATTGTAAAATTAAAAACAAAATCCGTCATCGGCACAAGGCCAATACAACGTGTTTATCCATTAGAGCTGTCAGATGATCTTCAAGGTCCTGTTTCAAGAGATAAAGCCGTTAGTGATTATAAGACACCGATTAAAATTGATGACTGCAAAAGTCATGTTCCACTAGAAGGACAATCAGAATCCTCACCTCAAATCACAGTCACTCGTAGTGGATGAACTGTGAAACCTGTTCAAAGACTGCAATTGTGACATGTGTGACAGTAGGTTGAGTTCCTCCAGAACTCAAGGTGGGAGCGCTGCTGAGCATGAACTGACGCGAAGTAAAGTGAACCTCATGAACTGAGCAGAGACACTTAGAGTACATAGCGAGAACGAGAATGGTGGGAAAGCAGTCATGCTCCTTACGTGACTGAAACGAAAGAAAGCAGCCATATTTATTTGCTGCTTACGTGTTATGCGTTCTATAATTTTCATAATTTAATAACGTTACATATTTCTATCATTTAAGCTCTGTGCTCTGTTGTAACTGCTAATAAAGTAAGCTTGTGTTGTGAAAGGAAGCCTACCATTCTTTCGAGAGGATGAGTACCACCTTAACCTGGATTACTTCCCATAGTTAGATGCTTCAAGCTGCTCACCACGAAGAAGACAAAAGGGTACGTTTAACTTTTCGATAATTTTATTATCTTCTAAAAAGTGTCTGCCCTCCATATGGTCACCCATTATGAATGTCGCTCCATTATGAAGGTCACCCATTATGAAGCTGTTTTTAACCCATCTGTATGTACGGCAACATAACTGCTATATTCATGTCTGTGCTCACAGAAAACTGTTTATATACAATCTCAGAAATGTTCTGTTTATTGTAGTGGTAGGAAACACCAAGGAGCTTGATTCCCGAATCTTCCCAAGATGGGATTTCAAGATGCTGTATTGCTTGGATCAGATATGATGCTCTTCGATCAAAGAGTGAGTTCTTAAGGAAAAGGAAAGGAACACAAGATGGCCGTGCTTCAAATGGAAGGTCATATGTGTCATCAAGCAAACATAGCTTACTAGGATGATCAGGTTGAGACAATATATTAAAATACTGTAGAAGAGACAGCTGCTCATGCCACAAATGGAGGGCTGGTTCTGGACTGGAGATGTCCTAAATGCCCCAGAACAGATCCACATTGCCTGATGATGAACTGGGTCTAGTTTCAGCAAAAGTGATGGCCGTGCAGATCCATAAACAACTGAGCTAACAGGTGCTCTGTAAATGCGAAGTAAAGAGCAGCACTCTACACCCCAGGAGGTGTTCGCTAAGACTTTTGAAAGATTTAATATTTAGTACATGCCTTCCTCAGATGTAACACATAAGAGAGGAAGGTAAGTTTTCAGTCGAACATCACTTCCAAAAACTTTACTTCAGGTTCTACTGGAATCACTGATCCATGAAGATGTAACTCAGGCTCAGGATGGAGACCTTGCTTCCTACAGAAGTGCACACAAACAGTCTTGTGCTTCGAAAACAAGAATCCTTGTTTGCCTGACCAGTCCTGAATCCGGTTCAGAGCAATCTGTGGTTGCCTCTCAACATGTCTCATATCTGCCACATGACAACTAATCTGCAGATCATCAACATATAGTGATCTTAAAACTGTAAGAAGAAGTTACTTTAAGACAGAGGTGATTTTTAAAGTGAAAAAAGTAATGCTGAGTACACAGCCCTAAGACAAACCTTCTTCTTGTCAAAAGACACCTGATTAGACAGCACCAATCCGGACTTGAAAAGCCCTTGCCCTCAAAAAATTTTTAATGAAAGCAGGCAGGTTGCCATGCAAGCCACGGTCATGAAGATCACAAAGTATACCATATTTCCATGCCTTATCATAAGCTTTCTCAATGTCAAAGAAGAAAGATGGTTTCTTCTCATAGAGATTTTACAAATGGATGTTTTCAAAAGAAGCATGTTATCCATGGTCATTCTTCTTTTTCAAAAAACGCTCTGATAAGGCAATATGATATTCTTTTCCAAGAAATATACTAGGCAGCTGTTTACCATTTTTTTAAACACCTTACACATGCAACTCGTAAGTGCGATGGGCCGATGGTTGGAGGGATCCTTCAGATCTTTTCCTGGTTTAGGTATAAGAATAACAACAGCTCTCTTCCATGAATTGGGGAAAATATGCTCCTTCCACACTCGGTTATAAAGAGCGAGAAGGGCAATCAATGACTTATAGGGCAGATGCTTCAGTTTTTTGTAACTAATACCATCTAGACCTGGACTAGACTTATGTGTCGGTGATAAAATTCCTTTCAGCTGATGCATTGTAAAAACGCTAGTATAACACTCGAAGTTTGAAGAGTTAAATGCAATGGGAATTTTCTGAGAGTGCAACTTAACAAGAAATGTTGCTCCGTGGCCCACCCACCACAGAGCCCGACAAGGGAACACAGATTCCTGTGTTAAGGCTAGGCAAACCTATACGCAAAGTAAAGGCCCACAGTCAGCTTTCGCGAAAGCAGGTACTCCTGAGAGCTTATCCCCGAACCACTGACACAAGGATTAGTGACCAGCCGATTGACACTTGTGAGGATAACAAAGTGCCTTCCATTCAGCTGAAGCAGAGGTCAAATCAGAGTGTTGGGGACAGTACCTTGCCTCTCAACTACCAGGACCCTCCTTTCCAGTGACATGGGTCTCCACGCACAGCAAACACATGGGCAGTTTTCTTGCCATTCAAAAACTAGAGACTAGGGCAATTCCAGTTTCTCATAACAAGCTCCAATCTCTGAAGAGGAAAAACCACAAGGTAGAATGAAAGGAAAAAAGTTTCAGCTTAGACGAGAGGAGACAGAAAAGAGGATAGATCACTTGGGCTCCAAGATCATGACACCTGTCTCACCAAGATGATGATCCTCTGAAGGGCTAGGGTACCTCGGGATTGCCACACCCATACTCACAAAGATAAACCCCTGAGGGGACAAAATTTTCTGAAATTGTTTGTTTGAAATTCTGAAAATAAGTGCACAGATATTACTACTAACATTTTTTAATAAACTCTACAGATAAAATTTGTTTCCTTTACTGAAATGAATAATCTATATACGATTTTTTTTTCTATCATAAAAATATTTATGAAAAAACTGGAATAACTAAACTACATCAGAATTTATACAAATCATAAAATTTTGCCAGATTTCTTACATGCATTTATACAAGATACTAAATTTTTTTTTCTAAAGTCTGTTATTCTTTTTTTGTGATATTCCTTTAATTCTATTATCCACCTCAAGATTGCACTAGTTTTGACAGGGGGCAGGCAGTTTTGTCAGTTTGTCATAGACAGCAAATTAACAGTAATCTTTTGGAAAACCATGGGCTTAACAGATTTCCCAATTAAAGCAATCACAATTTATCCTTCCTATACTGCAAAACAAAAGTGAGACTGAATTGCCACCAGCTATTGCAGCTTACCGTGCATAACTGAACACTGGTTTACGAATTTCTTCACTTCTATTTTATTTGTTACATGCTTCCAGGTTCATAAGGGACTGAATGCACACAGAACTGATGCTTGATAAAATTTATTATCCCAAAAAAAAAAAAAACACTTTACAGGTCTGGATGTTTCATAAAAGTAGCTCTTCCAGTAGTAAGACAGAACACAATCGGCAGTTACCTACTACTAAACTAGTAAAAGCGTTAAAGACAATGCAATGCAAAGCAAATCTAAACAGCAAAGTTCAAACAGAGATCTCTTAATACTCCAAATTAAAAATGCATACCGGATGTTCTCTCTGATCTTATATGGTTTTTTCCTACCCACCAAGAAATTTCCAGTACCTTCGATTTCTCAAAATTGCTGGAAGGCATATACAGTTACATACAGGGCTGGATACAGCTACAGTTACACATAAGGATCAGATGTCAGAAAAGTTATACAGGGATGATACCAAAAATGTCCCCATATGGTTGCCGGCGACTTTTAGCGATTTCTCGCCAAATCTGGCAACAAAAATTAGACATCAAAACCATCAGCTTGGTGCTATCTTGCTAAATTCGCAAGACAGCCATTTATCTAATGTTAAACGGACTTGCCTAAGCCTTTCAAGTAACATTGTACAAGAAATACTACAATTTTACATATAAGATCACTAAAATTATTTACGTATATACAAAATTCAAAACAAAATAGATATGTATGTATGTATATATGTATATATGTACATACATACAAATGTACATATTTTTTTCAGATATTTTTATAGAATAGAACAGATTCCAAATTAACATTGTCAAACAAAAGTTCACAAGATATTAAAATATGAAATTTTAATAAAATATTAAAAGAAAGACATAAAAAGCTCTTTCTTCTAACCTATGCAAATGCTCATACATCTCCAGCTCAACTTCTTTTACAGTATACTGCTGAACTCGAATCCACAGAAATGACCGGATATTACTTAAAAAGCTGTTGTTTCCTGCAGGAGAAATAGCAAATGGAAAAATTTGTCAATTTTCAATACTGTAGCAAGACCCATTTATATTAGAAATCTCTTACACTGCAGTAGCCTGTTTTATATTTCAAGATGACTTCACACATTATTTCCAAGACACTTTTCTGCAGCAGATATATATGCATTACCTTATAGAAAAATGATGTACAAACAAAATGATTAAATGCAAATTTCTAAGCATTGTGTCCATAGAAGCCATTCTGTGGCCTTTCTTTTCACATCTATTGGTCATATACATATACTTCTAACTGCAAAAATTTTTTAAATGATGCAGGTATTCACAATTTAGAATTTTTAATTTTAAAAAAATGACGAAATTTAACTTTTCATATAGTCCCTCAATTCCCATAGTTACATTTAATAAGTACACAGTTATTCTTTAAAAAAAAAGCTAAATTACATTAAAACTTTTTGCTCGTGATTTCTCAAAATTTAGGAGTTGCACACAAATCAAAGAATAAAATATATAAATTTGCATTAAAAATGAAACACTAATTTAAAAAGTTTCTGATGTTAACATATTGAGTGACAAGTATGGATACACAGACTGCCAAAAAGATTTGTTCAATATAAATATTTTCAAAAAGGAAATCTTATTCACCTACTTATGGAATTTACACTCTAGAAGTGGTGGCTGCAGACTACATGTGGCCCCCAAAGCAATTTTATGCAGCCTGCAAATATACTTCAAGCATGTATTTGTAACAAATATGATGTTGCAAAGATTTGAAGATTTTAGTTACTTCAAGTCGGAGTTTATAGTACCTTTATTATCACTAAAAGCAAAATTGAATAATGCATAATCTATAAATAGAGCTAATTAATTTACAATGTAATATAAATATGTTTATAACATTTGAAGACACATATTTGATTAACTTTTACTCGCACTCAACAAAAAATAAATGCATTCAATTATGAAATTTGCACTAAGAACAACTGCTTTTTTGTGAATGCATTTATACGTGAAAAGCCTTTTTTTTCACAGTTGAAAATTAACCTGGTTGACCAATAATCATCTACAATCTGTAACACAGATAACTGCTATTAATTTTTCTCCAAGGCTACTAATTTTAAGAGAATCAAAACACCATCAACTGTCAAGGTGTAGTACGAAATAAAGAAGTTTACAATTATTTACACACAAACAGATGTACTTTTATTTATGTGTCAAATAAAAATATAATAAATGAATAAAGAAACTAGGTTGCCATTATTTAAAGTTTCGTTCCACATGGAAAGTTTTCTCTAGTTTACTTTTGGTTCCATCTCAGTAAATTATTTAATAATTAACTAAACGCATAAAAATTACTTGAAATAAATGTCAATCTGAAAATTTAATATTTCTAGTTCTCAATAAGCTTAAATAAAAAAGTATAACCCACAAAAATGTCTTGCAGTTACCAAACTTTAGACTTCAGTTACAAAATAAATATAAATCTGAATTTTCTGTTTTTGCTTCGTTATTATTGTTTATATATGTTTTGATAGCTATTTAATAAGCTAAATTTAAAATTTAGTTAAAATGGTCTTTGTTTTGTTCATAAAAAATTTTCATTTTGTTGGGAAGGGGGGAGAAAAGAAATTTCTAGCCTGTCAGATGTTTTCAAATCGTGCATTCGGCCTGCATATAATTTGAGGCTCGAGCAAAGAGTGACAGGCTTCAAAGCATTGACATATAGCCAATTCGTAATATCATTTGCAAGAATTGAAAAAAAAAGTTCTAATCCAATCAATTTACTCTAGGACTGTTAAAGATTATCATCTTAAAGTAATAAAACTGCATGTAAATGTTATTATCATTTGTAAAGTTATAAACTACTTGAGCAAAAAATGCTTTCAGCATGATAATGTAACAATTATAAATTAAATATTGTTACACACTAATAAATCAAAAAGGAATATCAATGAATGACATTAAGTTAAAAAAATCAATCTTGAATTATTCTAATTTATTTTTTAATTAACCTCTCAAGGAAGATGATAAGTTTGATTTTTTCACACCGTAAAAAAGATGAAAATCTCAAGGTTTTAAAAGTAACCATCTCATCAGATTTGTCAAAGAGGAGACAAACTTTTTGTGTTTTATTTTTTATAGTATAACCTTTTATTACACATAACAATAGGAATTATATAAAAAGCTAGATTTAATAATTTTTACAAAATTTTATGCCAAAATATGAACACTTGTATCATTTCAAATAGTTCTGTAATCAGAAGTATAAGTCAGAAGACATATGGCTGCGAAAACAAAGGTCGTGTAAGGAATTTTATGGAAATAGTATATAAATTAACAATGCTCTGAAATTTTGACTCTGATAGTTGGATTCTATGTATCCACAATTTTCTGAGTAAATTTTGGGTTGTATGTATCCACAATTTTCTGAGAAAATTTGTAACTGAGCAAGTTCCCATATTCTTGACCACATATTATCACTAAAGAAATTTCTTTGATAGTTCACGATTTCTATAGTTCATACATTACTTTAGGTAGATATTTATTCTTCTCCATGAGTACTTAGCTCCATTAAAATCTAATAACTTTACAAAAATCAGCTAATAAATATGTAGCAAATATTAATTTCTATACTAAGACAAACCTAGGATCTTGCGAGATTCAAGTACTTATGAAGGATATTTATCAAGGAAATCATTCTGCTGTAGATGCAGCTACAGCGAAATGCATCAGTACACATTACAGAAATTTACCCTGAAGATAATGTGTATGACCTTCTTAAAACACCACCAATTCATTAGTAAAAGGATATAATAAAACATCACTGAAATTATATTTAAATAAAAATCAAAAAAGTAGAAAATATTTATTTTACAAAGTCAGCCAATCAATTAATCGAGATATATAGTTTTAACAGGACTGAGTTATAATAATGCAGATAGACCATCTATTATGTATTCAAGTTATGTAACAAGTCAGGTAATTTCACCATATAACAATATTCCATGAATAACTCCTTAAATGTTGTATGCTCTCTAAACAAGTGTAGGAAATATCCTGCCTTGCCAGTAGAAAGATACAAGCCTCGCACAAAAGCATACCTTTTTTGTCACTTTCATTTCATTTTAGTAACAGTAAATATTCTGAGATATATTTTAAATGAGCAGCAGTCAGATCAATGGCAAGCACAAACATCAGATTTGACAGCAAGGAATGATAATTTTTGTTTAATGGGGCACCAGTTGTAATTGTGTAAAGCTAGGCAATGATCTCATGGTGAATAAGGAGAATGAATGATCATTGATCCAGTAATTTTCATTCAGAGATTTTTAGTTGCTTTTTTTGTTTCAATGATAATTTCTTTTTCAGAAAGAAATTAACAGATTGCATGATTTTGTAACTGCCAAATGATAAATGACCTCATTTAACCACACTTTTCTGTAGTATTATATATATTATTAGAGTTGTCATTCCTATTTCTTATAATACTGTTACAGATTTCATATTTATTTAGCTATTTATTTAGAATTTTAATTAAAATTGCTTTATTTTCCTGTGCAATGCAGACGATTTAGCTACGTCAGAAAAGTAAAAATACAAGAGCACATGCATTTAATATTTAATAAATAAATATCTTGAATTACTGTTGCCAACCACAATATCGAGAAAAATCGAGGTTTTACCAAAATATTCTAGTAAATAATTAAAAAGCTTATAAAAGCCGAATTAAAACACCTCAGTTGCTGTTGTTTTAAGTGAACTGTTTATTTACTTAATGCTGTTATTGATTGTAGCGATTTCGCTGTGAGATACAAATAGTTTCTCAGTTTTTGAACACAGTTTTGTTTAACATTTGAAATATTGTGATATTGTACGAATATCGCTGAGGAAATATTTCAGTACTTTGTTTTATTTCTTGTGAAAATAATACATTTTGTTAACTTTTTAATGACTGGTACTTTCAATCCATTACGAACCCATACGCATGGAACAATATTTTGTGCCAAAATATATGTTTTATTTCTAGTTAGATTTCCTACCAACATTACTTACATTTGTCCCTATGTGGGGCTCCACTAACTGAAAAATGTCCAAGGAGCTTTTCTTTTACAGGAATACTTAAAGAATAAAATGTTTACTTATCTATACTTACAAAACATAAAACATATTTAAAAATCTTAATGAATCTGCTACAACTGTAGTAGATATGACACACATGACAAGAATTATAAAAGCTAATTTTAACATAGCATAAATATAGAGGTTCGATTTTGAGAAAGTGTGCTTAAAAATGCAGTTACTTTGAACTTCTAGCATTCAGAATAATTATATGTATGACAGATTTTACAATAAAATTAAATAATGTATTAACTCTTTTGCTGTGTAATTTTTTTTTATCAAGGTATGGTAATGGATTTCCTGGCGCAAAACCTTTAAGGTTATGTGCTCTGAAAAACTTGTCAAAAAAAAATTTCACAAACACAATATACAAAGAACAAATTTAAAATTTATGGCACTTTTAAAATGAACGATGAGAGAAAATGATGAATTCTTATAAAACATGAATAAAAAACACAAAGTATGATACATTAAAGTTACAGCATTAAAATTCCAGGTAACAACATTAAAAAGAAATCAAATTAAACAATAAAAACCCATATCTTTTAGATAATCAAACAAATTGTCATTTACCTCTTTCCCGATAATATGGTCACGAGGCAAGTCACAGTAGCTAAAATACTTTAAACGAAGTTGGTTAAAACCAGGACATTAAATTAAAAAATGACACACGGACAAAACACTATTGCAACTTGAACAAAGAGGTTCACTCTCCGCCTTCAAAAGGTAACTGTGCGTGACTCATGAGTGACCAATTCTTAAACGAGTTAGCAAAACTTCTTCCCTACGGTTCCTAGTGGTCTCCCAGTTTTCTACTTTAAGTTTGATGCTTCTCAATTTATTGAATGGCTGACTATCCCAAAATGCTTGCCATTTATTTAGTATTCCCTGCTTGATGACCGCTCTAATATCGCTATAGGGAACAAGCTGGTTTCATAAAACTGTAGCAGACTTTGCTGTTTTGTCTGCCAGCTCGTTGCCTTTTATACCCACATGGCCAGGGATCCAGCAATAAAAAATTTCATATCTTCAGTTCCTTAATTTTTTATGTAAACGTAAAATATCTATTATTAAAGGATTCCGAATGTCACAATTACAAACTAACGCTTTATGAGCACTTAATGAATCTGAGTAAATGATGAATTTCTTCTCGAATTGCTTTGAGATAAACATGAGAGCAGAATGCAGAGCGGCCAATTCAGCGCTAAATACAGAACAGGCATCGTGCAATCTTTTAGCTTCCGTATACTCTCTTACTACGAGTGATATGCCTACATGGCCAGCTGATTTTGACCCGTCTGTCCATGTATATCGGGATAAAAGTGCTGTATTTCTCCCTGTGTTCAAAAAAACATTTCCTGTATATTATGTCATTTGTACTTTTCTTATCCAGATGCTCAAATACATTGAGAAGCTCAATCTGTGGATTTTCCCAAGGTGGAACTTCAAGTTGCTTAACTGGTTGGACCATCACATCTGATAGGCAGTAAATTTCCAACAGTGATTCACATCTTTCAAAAAACGGAGGAGTGTTAAGAGACTGTGCAGAGAATAAAAGTTTATAACTGTAATCAAGCTTACAGATCTGGAGAGGATGATTAGTTTGTGAATTAATTATAAAATAATGATGAAGAGACAATTGCTCACGCCTTAACCCAAGAGCCAGTTCGTAACAGTCAACATACAGGCTCTGGATAGGAGATGTTCTGAATGCTCCAGAACAAATTCTCAGAGCCGGATGATGAATAGGATCTAGTTTTAACAGAGTCGAAGGCCGTGCGGATCCATAAACTGCCGAGCCATAATCTAATCTAGAGCGAACGAGCGCTCTATAAATACGTAAAGAAAAATGCTCTGCGCCCCAGGAGGTGTTCGCCAAGACTTTTAAGACATTTAAAGTTTTGAAACATTTTTCTCGCAAATATTGAACATGAGGAAGGAAGGTTAGCTTTTGGTCGAACATCACTCCTAAGAACTTTACTTCTGATGTAACAGAGTTCGCCAAGACTTTTAAGACATTTAAAGTTTTGAAACATTTTTCTCGCAAATATTGAACATGAGGAAGGAAGGTTAGCTTTTGGTCGAACATCACTCCTAAGAACTTTACTTCTGATGTAACAGAAATTTCTGATCCAGAAAGATACAACTGGGGCTCAGGATGAAGACCTCACTTTTTACAAAAGTGCACACAAACCGTCTTCTACTTTGAAAACACAAATCCTTGTTTTTCAGATGATTTCTGGATTATGTTAATGGCAATCTGCAACTGCCTTTCAATATACCTCATATCTGACCATAGCAATCTTTCAATATACCTCATATCAGCACCATAGCAATTTATCTGGAGATCATCAACGTACAGTGATCCTGAAACTGTAGGAGGAAGTTCCCTTAAAACAGAATTTATTTTTAAATTAAACAAAGTCACACTTAAAACGCAGCCTTGAGGCACACCCTCTTTTTGTTCAAAATTATTTGACAAAAAAGAGCCAATCCTTACTTGAAAAGTTCATGCCTTGAAAATGTTATGGATGAAAATTGGTAGGTTGCCACGCAAGCCACTAGCATGAAGATCCTGTAAAATACCATATCTCCACGCCTTAACCTAGGCCTTTTCGATGTCAAAGAAAACAGCAACAAGATGGTTTCGTTTTACGAAGGCTTTACGAATAGATGTCTCCAATAAGAGCGTATTATCTATCGTCATCCTTCCTTTTCTGAAATCGCTCTGATAAGGGGAGATTATGTTTTTTTTTCTAGATAATAGACTAAACGGCCGTTTACCATTTTTTCAAATAGTTTGCAAATACAGCTCGTAAGAGCAATGGGCCGATAGTTCGAGAGATTCTTCGGCTTTTTCCCTGGCTTGGCTATGGGAATGACAACAGCTCTCTTCCATGCATTGGGAAAATTTTGTCCCTTCCAAACTCTGTTGTAAAGGGTGAGAAGGGCAGTCAATGACTTACAGGGAAGATGCTTCAGCATTTCATAATTCACACCATCTAAACCCGGGCTAGATCTATGTGTCTGCATCAAAGCTGTTCTTAGCTCAGAAATTGTAAATTCCGCGTTATTTGGCTCGGAGGTGGGATAGTTGAAATGAATGGGAGTTTTTTCAGAGCTTCGCTTCAGAGAAAGAAATGCCACCGGGAAGTTGCTGTCACTAGAAAGAGCAGCAAAATTTTCCCCAATCACGTTCGCAATTTCTTCTGATGGACTGATCACTCGACCATCTTTACCCAGAAAGGAAAGTGTGTGGTCTCTGTACAGTCCACATGTTTTTCTATCTCTTTCCCACACTCGTTTGCTTGACATAGAGGATGTTATTCCAGACACATAGGACATCCACGAATCCCTCTGGCTTTTCCGCCTCACTCTTCTTGCGACTGCTTTAGCTTTTTTGAAAGCAATAAGGTTTGACAGAGTAGAGTGTTTATGAAAAATTACCCAAGCTTTTCTCTGTTTCTTCAGTGTATCTTGGCACTCACGTTTCCGCCATGGCTTTGAGTACTTTGGAAGCTTTGTTGATGTTTTTGGGATAGAGACAGTAGCTGCTTGAATAATGACATCCGTGACTACTTTCACAGCATCGTCGATTGGCACATCTTTTACCATCTTTTCTGAGATCTCTGCGAGAGATGAGAAGAGTTCCCAGTCTGCCCTAGTAAGTATGAAATGGGGAACTCTTGACATGGGATTTTTTCCATCTCGTGTAATAGATACCAGAATTGGAAAATGGTCACTATTGTAAGGATAATTTCCAACACTAAATGTGAAAAAAGGCAAAAGAGATGGAGAACAGATGGCAAGATCTAAAGCGTGAAAACTCCTGGTAGGTTCATGGAAGTAGGTGTTCTGTCCATTATTCAGGAGACAAAGGCAATGGTCTTCAATCATTTGCTCAATTTGTCTGCCTCACGAGTTTCTATCCCTACTTCCCCAAAGTTGACTATGTCCATTTAAGTCCCCTATGATGATAAAGGGTTCAGGCAGTTGCTTTATTAGGTCGTCTAATTCCAGTTGAGTGACATGATGACTTGGGGGCAAATAAACAGAACAGACTGAAAATAAGCTCTGTATATTTACTTGGACAGCAACAGCTTGGAGGCATGTACTTAAAGATATCGGACTAGAGGGATAGTCAAATGAAGTTAGGAGGTCGACACCCCCGCTCACGTTCTCACCTGCAAGATTATCTTTCCTCATGAAACAGTACCTCCGAAGCTTAGCTTGTTGAACGGGTTTTAGTAATATTTCTTGAACTGCCAAGCACACAGGGTGATGTGAATCTATCAAATTTTTAACATTTTCAAGATTTTGGTGGAAACCGCAACAATTCCATGAAATGAGGGTGGCCATTACGCTTGCTGTTTGTTCTTTCGGTACTGTTGTTTAGATTTTCGTGGAAGCAGGTGTTTTGGGACATCTAGCCCCTCTTCCACATCCATTTCAGAATCTATGCTGTCTGAGCTGAGGCTCCCAAAGGAGCTCAAACTGGGATCTCTGAGAGGTTTTGAGGTTTTCTTTTTTTCTTTACTGGTTTCGCTTTGGTTATTGTTTGTTTCTCTATTCTGTTGAGTTTTAACTGTTGATGTTACTGATTTCTGTGATTTGCTTTTTTGTATATTCTGGATTGGCTGTTTATTTGGCAAGCCTATTGCTGTCTGTGTGCTTACTGATTTAAACGATTTTAATGCACCAGCATAGGACAAATATTTTCGGGGCTGCGCATCTGTTATTAATTTTCTTGCTTCTGCGTAAGATATGTTTTTCATTACTTTTATTGTTTGTACCTCCTTTTCTGCTTTCCATTTCGGACACTATCATGAGAATGCTGCATGATTTCCTTTGCAGTTTGCACAGAGTGGCTCGGCATTGCAATTCTCGCTGTCATGGCCTTCCACAGAGCAACGTGCACATATGGTTTTGCCACGACAGGATATTTTCGAATGGCCAAAGCTCTTGCATTGGAAACATCGCAAAGGATTCAGTATGTATGGTCTAACGGGGCAATGTAAGTACCCAGCCTTAATACTTTTTGGCAGATCAGACGAACGGAAGGTGAGGATTATCTGTTTTGTGTTAATCAACTGATCGTCTTTGCGCATCTTGATCCGTCTGGCACCACACACATTCTGGTCGGACAACTCAGAGACAATTTCCTCTTCTGAAATGGAAAGGAGGTCGATCTCTGAGATAAGACCACGAGGAAAATTTAGTATTTTATGTACTGACACTTTAACGTCGATTTGTCCAAGTTTGTTCAAGCCAAGAAGTGTTGCAGACTGGGTAGCTGATACAGTTTCGACAAGAAGATCTCCAGAGCGCAACCGTTTGATATTCTTCGGGTCCCCAATTGAAGACTGGATGTACTTTTGAATTAGGAATGGTGATAGCTTTCTGAGATGGCCTGTAAAGTCGTTTATAACAAGAAATTTCGGTGGAGTTGCTGGAGTTACATCTGGATTTGCATTTACAATTGTTTTTATTCTTTTTGACACATAATTATGTTCATTTGTATTTGTTGGATTTGTGGAAGCCATATTGAGAAGAAGTTAAGATTCGGGCCCGGCAGCCCCACTCACCACGGAGTCCAACAAGGGGACGCAGAATCCTGCGCCAGGGTTAACCGGGTCTATACACAATCTGAAGCCCCACAGTCAGCTGTCCCGAAAGCAGGAACTCACGAAAGCTTATCCCCAAGCCACTGACACAAAGACTAGTGACCAGCTGATTGACACCTGTGAGGACGAGAAGGAGCCTCCCGTTTAGCTGAAGCAGAGGCCAAAGCAGTGTGTTGGGGACAGTACCTCACCCCTCAAATACCAGGACCCTCCTTTCCAGCGACACAGGTGTCCACGCACGGCAAACATGTGGGCAGTTTTCTTGCCACTTCAGAACCAGAGACAAGGGCTGTTCCAGTCTGTCATAGCAAGCCCCAACCTCCGAAGAGGAAAACCACAAGGGAGAAAGGAAGGAAGTAAGCTTCAGCTCAGAGGAGAGGAGACGGAAATGAGGATAGATCACTGGAGCTCCAGGATTGTGACACCTGTCTCACCAAGAAGATGATCCCCTGAAGGGCTAGGGTACCTCGGGGTTGCCACACCCATACTCACAAAAGTGAGCCCCTGAGGGTTTTTTCTTTTTTTAAATCAAAATAGGTTCAAAAATTATATATTTTTTATTACATATTTCAAGTCTACATATATTTTAGAAAAAATATTTTTAAAAAATTTTTGGTAAAAGTCCCCCCCCCCAGTACGGAATTAGACCATAAAAAAAAACGATTGTCAGAAAATTGGAATTGAAGAATAACCATATAAAAGCAAAATTTTGATCATATTTCTTAGTTACATGATTATTTATTTTAAGAAATACAAAAGTAAAACATATATACTAACGAAAATATACAAAACACTTTAAAACATTTATTAGAAATGTTTAATTTTTAGTTAGAAGTTTAGTGTAATAAACTGTGAAACAAGGCTAAGACAAAGTACTACCTCACAACCTTTGTACCAAATTACCGTTTCTTCGCGAGTTTTTTCCCCCGCCAGTTTCAATTTTTTTTAGCAACCAATAGCACACTGTCTCCAAGGCTCTTTCTTGATAAGATTGGGGGGATATGACTAGCAAAATATTGAGCAGTTAGTCTTATGGGATTGAGAGTTGAAATACATCTGACACTGGAAAGGTAAAGACTGGGTAAACACTGGAATTTCCATCTGAATACTTCTGAATGCTTAGCTCAGTAATTTGCAAATGGAACTCCAGAAGCATTATATTTTGCAAATGGGTTATCCTTTTTATAAGGGATATAAACATTCCATAATGATTGATCCATGAATTGTTCGAAAATTTTTATGTAATATGTTCCTTGTTGTTTTCTGAGAGTGGGATAATATGACATTTCTTGGTCACATAAATCAACCCCACGCATCATGTTATTGTAATCACAAACAATAAATGATTTCATTACAGTTTTGTTTGAATTGGATCATGAACTGTATTTAACATTTCTTGGTCACATAAATCAACCCCAACCCATTGTGTTATGGTAATCACAAACAAAGAAAGAGGAAGGTCTTTCTTGATCTTATTTACTATGCCATATGAGTCTGTTTTTTCTGAAACTACAATGGCTGCTAATTGTGGAGACATATAGTAGTTGGCCAAAGTCACACAGTAACCTTTGCCAAGGAATCTGTTCATCAAGTGCAAAACAATTTTACTGGAAACTGGATAATTCGTAAATTTAGGATTATACACAGTTTCATTACCTCTGTGTATCAGAAAGTCTGAAATATATCAAGTTTCTGCTTCACAAAGCACAAAAAGCTTAAGGCCAAATCTTGCTCTTTTTTTTTTGGCGATAAACATTTTCCAGCTGACTCTGCCTTTGAAGCGGATCAAACTCTTGCCTATGCACAGATTTTTACTTGGTATATAAAGATTCCAAAATTTGTTTTGAAGATGCTCCATGATGTCATAAATTTTATTTAATTTTGACCATGGATTATATCAAACTCTTTATTGTTTGTAAAATGAAGAAACATCATCAGCAAAATGAATCTATCCTTCTGAATTACTTGCTGGAAAATTGGTGTTTGCAATATGCGACATTTAAACCAACAATATTCTTGTTTTGGTTTTTTTACAATTCGTAGCTACAATTGTAATTCCAATCTAAATTCTGTCTCATTCAAATCTGCCCATTTTTTCCACCTTGACGTTTCTCTAAGAACTGCCTTATTGATATACAGTTCAGCGTATCTCTTGGTCTCTTGTACTATTATTTTTAACATAAGATCATCAAAAAGATGTTCAAAATAATTTCAAACAACTGAGTCATTTTCCACAGTGAAAGTTGCTCTAGGATTGCCAAGAAAAGGAAATGAAGTAGGAGCTGGTGGAATATTTTGCATATCAATGTTGCACCACAGTTAAATGTTTTGAATAGAAAATGAATTTTCAAATTCATCACATTCATGCAGAGAAATGCGAGAAATTTTCATCAGTTTCACCATAACGATCTTCAGTAGATTTGAAATCAGAGTAAGCACTGCTATTAGTATCAGAAATATCTTCAGGAATGTAGGTTATATCACTCGGGAAATGCTTCCTGCCAGACGTCTTTGAGCTTTGAAAAGAGCATGCAAAATGCTGCAAAATATGCTCGTATATTTTATAGAAATATGGACAACTAATGAAATCTGTTAACCAGATTTGAATAAACAATTAAACACATCACAGAAAAGCCGAAATGAAACCATGAATGGGAAAAGAGCGAATTACACAGTTAAACAGACTGAAAAATACATCCCCACGGAAACCGCAGGTTGTGCACATTTTGCTACATCTACGTTACCCATGGAAATTGGAGGATATGCAGTGAGAGGGTTAAAAAAAACACTTCTAATTTTTTAATCACTTATTTGATTCATCTTATATTACCTCATATAACACAAAAAATGAAGTCTATTAGGACTAAATAATTTTGAATACCTTACCTTGTCCTTGAAGGAACCAAAATAAGACATACATCAAGATGTAATCCCACCTAAATGTTATTTGGCTAACTGGTAAACTGAAACTATCAACTGTAAAACAAAGATTAACATAAGATAAAGGTTGCAATAAAATTATATGCAAATAAAATATACAGGCATTTAATAATGATTAAAAATTGGTGCAAACTGAAATATTTTACTATGAATTAATATAGAATTTATTTTACTTCTGTTTTTAATGATTTCAGCCTTTTCAAATATGATTTTTTTACCATTATCATTCATAATGTTTTTGAATGACGTTATTAGATATCAAGGCTTAAATATAAATTACACATTTTTTTTTAATCAAAGAGTTCTAAGACTACACCTAAGACGTACATAAAAAAAAATTCGATGATTTTTATTTATTTATTTATCTATTTACAGTTCAACAAACATATATTACCAAACACTGTTACCAAAAATAGGAATAAGTATATTATAAATTAAATGTCCTGGTCGATTTGCATTTCACTATCCTATAAAAGAACACAGTATTTAGACTTTTTGGTGATATTAAAGAAGTTTAACAAAAAATATTGACTTATTTGAACAATGGCACATATGATGTAAAAATATTGACATACATAAATACATATGAAAATATTGGAAGACCATTCTACCCTTTCCAAAATACTGCAGGATACTTACGGGAAACAGATGGTATATTTGAATCTGAAATGCATTGTTTTGTCATTTATGAATAATTATATCTTGCATATCAAATGTATCCTCACCATGACTATTACTGCAGCATTAAAATATCATTCATTTCAAAGCATGGGTGGTTGCATGGTCATTTTCATAGCTTTCCCTAAGTGCAACGAGAATACAGATAATTTTTTTTAAAAAGGTAACCCTCTCCTTAAGAAGATAGTTCTAGTGTGCAGCCCCTATAACAAACAATCCAATCCATTCCAGAAAGATCTGTGGCATTGTTTATCATATAAAACAGTGCATTTTATCAAAATGCAGCTAAGTAAGTAAATCACTTTTATAATCTGTTGCTTTCGAACAGGCACTTCAAGGCTATTTCCTCCTTTCTGGCTTGCCTCGTAACCATAGTAATGATTAATGTGAAAGATGGTCAAGTTTTCCAACTTGCTAAATTCACCCTATGTGGTGGTGATAATGTATAACAACCTTAAATAAAGGGAGGGTTCTTATGCCCTCAAAGAGACTATTTTAAAGCAACAAACTGTACAAAGGGTTCCATTTTGCATGCAATCTTGCTAAGGTAACCACTTTGACACACTTGTGGGATTATAAATTCTCTAATATTTCTATGTTTCTTGTGAAAGTCAAAAGATGTATAAAAAAGCTTTTCTAGACAGAAATGAATAAATTAGAAACCAGGCTGGAATAATTCACTGTATCTGTAATAATGTAGAATAATAATAATGTAGTAACAGAATAATAATGTAATAACACAGAATAATAATGTAGTAACTTTCACAGATACTGAAGGAACTTCAAAATGTAAACTAGAATTTTCTGCCTTGGACTTTCTTTTCATCCCTGCCCAAGGTTTTGGGCTATGCAATATGTATATTTTACTCACTCATAAGCTTTAAAGCCTTTTTTTTTAAAAAAATTCCTTGCCTATGACCTGAAATGTGTGAACACCAATTTGGTAGCATCTGGCCCTATGGTTTCCTAGTACAAGACTCTGAATAGAGATACTTAATGAGAAACTAGATAATGGTCAGTTATCGTTATTTTAGTTTCAATACAACTGAGAAGATACATTACACTTTTCAATGAAAGAAGCATGAAAAGTCAACAGTGTTCTTGTGGGGATTCAAATCATGCTGCTTCCAGTTGTTAGCTGGATCTGCTAACCATGATGGCATATAAAGAAGCATATATGGGGACACTTTGGCGAATTTTTGATTAGGTATTTGCTACTTTGTAATTAATTCTCAATTTTATCAATATAAGGCTGATAATAAATCATTATATCAAACTTCTCCTAGCAAAGCCCAAAACTTTTGATGGAGTAAATTCATAACTGCTAAAAAGTAATTACCATTTACCCTGAGATGACCGATTCTACAGAAGTCCAAAATTGTTCAGAACCATGTATGATTTGTTGCAGAGGTTCATTATATATGAATTAAATTTCATGGAACTGCTTCCAGTTTCAAAACTAATAGATTCCTATGGCATACCAGGTATTTTTCTCTCTCTTCTCTCCACCAAATGGCTAAATATTTGCTCCTCAAGCATTCATCAGAAATGATCAAACCAATTAGACTTTTAACTGTTCCATCACTCACAATATAGCTCAAATACAGCTGACAGTGTGGGTCAGTGTGACATCAATCCTTGTGAAGCACTGTACAACAAAAGCCCCATTCATATCAATGCTCCTTCACACAGCTGCTTTAGCAAGAAGAGAAAAAGGAGACATGAAGGAGTTTCGTCTTTAGGACCCATTCAGAAGACCATCATCTTCCTTCCCTTTACACATAAGCTACTGTGAACAATCCCACTGAACTGGCTGATTTCTAATACTGTTTACACAGTTTTAACATTGTTTATTGTTGTTATTTTCGTAATCGGCACTTTCGCAAGTGGTACTGGAACTTTCGTAATGGTTCTCAAAAAAGTTACGCTTTATTATTATCAATATATATGCTTTCATTTAGATCACTCTCGGTGCTTGCTGCTATGGTTAAAAGATGGTCATCGATTTTTAAATTGTTTCCTGATATGATATCAAATTCAAACTTTGTACGTGCATTGTTTGTGGATGTGGTGTCATGATTTTGATTTTTTTCAGATTTAAAGCTGAAACGATTTTTTGCAAATATTTTCCTTAACAAATAAACTGAGAATCTCAGAATATTACTGTTTGCACCATAAGACACAGTGGAGGGGAAAATATTTAGGTTAAATTTTTAACATTTTTTTTTTAATTATTATTTTGGGAGAATTTCTGAAGATCGCTTGAAATTTTACACCTTTTGACACCTATTAATTTCAAAATTTCATATCTAAAAATATATCGGTTACAAACATTAAAAATGTTCACAAAATATAAAACAAATTTTTTTTTTCATTTTCTACAAAAAGAATTATAAAGGACATCAATTGGACGATTTTTCACTTTTTTAAAAGATATGCAATGGATCAGAATTGAAAATATTTAGTTCTTCCTTGGGCATCATTTCAAAACATCAGTTTTAAAGTAATAATCTCATTACATAACACTATTTTTCATCACATTATTTATATTATATAAGTTGTTATTGTGAATTGTTAGTTCAGCCTGAGATTGAAGCTATTTCCGAGTTAGCTTGTGAGGATTTTAAGTTTTACTAATGCTTACTTTATTTTAAAACTTTGCTATCCTCTGTTATTTTCCATTTCCGGCCAGAATAAGCGAGAAAGAGAATTGTTTATGCAAATGAGGTTGCAAACTGTATAAGTATTTAAGACATGTCATTTAGCCAAAAGTAAGAGAGGCTTCTCGCTGCTTTACCTCATGCGTGCTTTTCATGTCTGCCTTTATGGCCAGAACTTAGTTCTCGCTGATATTTGAAGACATATTGTAGTTTTTGCATTCTGCTCACTATACACGTAGTGTTAAAAGGCCAACCTTCGCGTTACTACTCTCTGTAAAGCATGCATCTAAGTTTAGCTCTTATTTATTTAAGTTAATTCCTTTCTTATTTTCTAGGTGTTAGACCATAAGTGCTGGGACTCTGTATCCCAAAGTGCAGGAACAGCTGTATGCTGTGAGAAATGAAAGATAAATTTAACCTTTCTTATCTTTGTTGTATACACACGCATGAACGTAGCTTTGAGTAAGCTCCCTGTTCTTACTCAGAACTCCAGTTATGTTTGCAAAGGCAACTAGGAGGAACAGAAGTCCTGATAAGCTTTCTATTTAGATGTGCTTTGCATTGCGTTGTGTTAAACATTTTTAGTAGTTTGAAGTGTAACTACTGATTATAATTTTTGATACTCTAAATCTTGTACGAGTTTCTTTGGAAAATACCAGAACTTTGAAGAGATTATGTTGATAAAATAAATTTTATTAAGCTGTCATCGGACCTGTGTGCATTCAATCTATTATGAACCCATACGTAAAGAACAATATTATAAATAATTCATGTATTAAAACTGTTTTGAATGTTTTACAAAACACAACCAGAAAAAAATTTTACTTGTATTTCACAATTATTTTTTGCGATCTTTCTGGCCAGATAAGGTTTTAAATAAAAGCTTGTAACTTATGTTTATATTAACCAATTGAATAGCACTAGGATTTATTTTATATAAATGTACAGTAAGAAACCGCTTAATGCTGTTTCAATTTAATGCTCTTTTATTTGAATTCTGGGATTTCCTGAAATTGCACGCAGCGTTAGGCCAAAGAACGTCTATGTAAAGAAGGAAAGGTTCCATAGACGTAATGTAAACCAGTTTGCTATTACGTTGCTGGAAAGTGGAGGAAAAATTCACCAAGGGATTTGGCAACAGAAGCTGCCAGTGAGAATTTCCTTCTTCGCCATCCGTACAGCAAATTGAGGAACACGTGTTAACAAGAAACGATCTCTGACAAAACATTTCTTCTTTGACGTTTCGCGATAACTTAAACTCGGATTTTCGTACTTCTTTTGCTCAAAATAACTAATCCATTAATTAATTTACTTGTGCGAAAAAATATTTTCTTTTCTTTTAAAGTTTAAAGAAATTTAAAATGATATTTGTTTTATGAACTCTTGATAAACGTGGCCTTTGAACTTCAACACCGGTTCTGAGCTTTCGTGACAGATATTTTGCAGATGCGCAGCTGTCTCCCTCTACATTGGGAAGGAGCCACTCCTGATGCCGGGTTTTCCTTCTTAACATTACATATCCTTTGGTTACACTTCTCAATATCCGAAGCAGTTTAACTGTGTTTTTTCTTTCCTACGGTGTTATACGAATGTATTTTTATTGTTTCAAACATTTGCTGACATTATTGTAAGTATAAATTTATATAATATAACGATTGATATAGTGACAAATCTTATGATTTTTAGTTTTTATCGTGGCTGATAATAAAAAACATGAAAATAAAGCAACAAGAAAAAGCATTTCACTAGAAACTAAATTGCAAGTGATTAGAAGATTAGATACTGGTGAACATCAATCTCAAAATTGGTGTTGCATTGAATTTGGCAACTTGAACAATAAGGATTATTCTTAAGAATAAAGAAAAAATACTGTCATCCGCAACTGCAACTATGGCAAGCTCTGCAACCAGAATTACCCATTTTAGAAATAATACAATAGAGAAAATGGAAAAACGAATTTCTGTATGGATTGATGACAAAATTGAACGCAATATGCCATTAAGCCAGTCTATTATAATGGAAAAGGCAAGAAGAATTTTTAATTACATTCAGGTTGAGGCAAGCGACACATTGCAAGTCGAGTATGGTTTAATAGATTTAAACATCAAATAATCTTCATAACATATAGATTACAGGAGAAGCAGCAAATGGTGATACGAAAGCAGCGGCTGAATTCCTAGTGACATTAAAAACAATAATTGAACGAGGAAACTATCCTCCAGAATTGGTTTTTAATGTTGACAAAACAGGCCTATTTTGGAAAAGAATGCCAAAATGAACATTTCTATCCTGTGAAGAAAAACGTGCATCAGGACTTAAAGCTGCAAAAGATCGCTTAACACTTCTACTGGGTGGTAATGCAAGCGGAGATTTCAAATTAAAACCACTCCTTATTTACCATTCCAAAAACCCAAGAACAATGAAAGGAATATCCAAATCAACTTTACCTGTAATTTGGGAGTCTAATAATAAATCATGGATAACTATGAAAATTTTCCAGAATTGGTTCATTGAATATTTTTGCTCGTCTGTTAAACACTATTGTGAAATTAAAAAACTTGAATTAAGAGCACTACTTTTAATTGATAATGCTCCAAGCCATCCAACGAATTTATCTGACTTTATAACATGCATTCCACTCAAAGTGGTTTTCTTGCCACCTAACACAACTGCCTTAATCCAACCAATGGATCAAGGCATTATATCAAATTTTAAGGCTTATTACCTGTGGCAAACATTTAGACAGATGTTTGAAAAAACAGACGGAGAAGAGAAACAATCAATAAGAGAGTTTGGGAAAAACTACAATATCATGAATGCTGTAGAAAATATAAAAGTTTTTTGGAATGAGGTAACAGAAAAATGTTTGAAAGGGGTGTGGAAGGCCAGATCTAAACTCCTGACCAATTTTCTACCCATCTTCCCCTACCTCCATTATTTACATGGTGGAGTAATCTCATTTAACACTGTTTCATATTATGCTCTACTTTGATGGAACGTATACCCTGCATTAAGTGGGGTCTGACTGTATATATAAATATATTAAAATTCAGTAATAAAATTTTTAAGAAATTTGAAATGATTTAATGATCATTTTGATAGTTTACATCCTTTAAACTGCATTTTCTCAGCTTGCATTTTTTGGATAAATCTTTTTACTTAAAGCCCTAAAACTTACACAGATATAGACTAAATTATTCAGTATTTTTACAGCTTATTTAAAATTGTATACTTTATAGAAACTAGGATGGGTTTTGCAAAATACTGAAAAGAAAAATTATTTGAAATGAAAATATGACCCATCATATTTGTTTCAAAGATCTTACATAAAAATGTGTTTTTATTTCTTTCTCAGAAACTAATTCATTAACTGCAGAATTGATCCTTGAGGTTATTAAAAACACTCTAATAAATTCAATAAAAACATTTTGGGGGAATAGTGAAAATTGTAGGTAAAGAAAGATATTTTAATTGTTAAATTTTTCTTCACAAAATTTAAATTAAAAAAAAATCCTGGCAATTTTTCTTCACCTTAAAATCATTTTGTCTTGCAAAACTATTTAATAACATTCATAAAGAGTAGATGAAAAATATTTAATAAAAAAATTATTAAAAACGTACCGAGTTCACTTCTCACGCTGAAGCTGATATGTGCGTCTGAGCACCTTAACTTTAGTTTTAATTTGAAAGGTATTTCTGAAATACCCAGCATCAGATAATCTTGTCTGTACTTGTTTATAAATTCCTGTATCTCATACAGTTCCATCTAATTTTTGAGGAGATGCTTATCACATCCCCAGACATCTATCAACATGATTGTTTCACTGACAGTTCAGTGAGCAGTCAGTTGCATGTCAGCCATGTTCTTTACTAAAATTACAGTACAGTAGGGGAAATTTCCTCATCTGCCATGCTTCAGAGAGGTAGGAGCATTCCACCAAATTCTACCTCCAATTCCAAGAGGCAGTTAATGCTTGTTCACCATATGAATGGGACACACTGGAAGAACCAGTTTGTCACCAGTCGAATCTGTTCTTGTAAACGGGCTAAAGAGGCAGTTAACCAAATACAAGTAGTGTCAAGTTACTATCCATCTCATTTTAGTTTTGGTACTACTGCACTACTAGATTTTTAAGCAACAAAACATGAAAAATGAGCTGTGTCCTTATCAGAATACAAACAATAGATTTTTCTATTGCCAGCCGAATATCTTAATCACTTAAATGTAACAGCATATATAAGGTAATTCTTTACCTAAGTATATTTAAAGAAGGAAGAAATCATTTTCTTTCTTTCATATATTTATAAGTTTCTGTGGTCTTCGTTTTTTTAGCTGAAATAAAAAAGTAGTTAGTTATCTCTCTCTCTCTTTTTTTAAATATTAAAATACCTTAAAAGTAGACAGTTTTGTTGGGAAATAACATATTATGTGCCATCAAATACAACAAAATCTACTTTTTTCCTTCCATTTCAATGAAAACGCAGTTTTTATTTTCTTTACCAAAATAACATAATGATAGTATATCAAAAAATTTTAAATATATTCTACATAAATTACCTACCTATATGCTTATTATACTGAGGAACAAAAACATTGATAACTCTGCCTAATATAAGGATAAAAAAGCACACCACAACTCTTAACTGCAACACAATGCTCTTTTTTGGCCACAAAAATGGAATCAATCTTTTACATTTTTTTCCAAATTCAGAAAATGTAGAACGATTTCTTGATGTCTGTCGATTTCCATTTTCAAGTAAAACCTGGAAAAGTTGTGAATATTTTAACCAATCATGCACTTTTACAGATTAATAAATATAAAAGAAAGTATAATAAAACAATACTGGTTCACTTTATAATTACAAAGCTTTGTTAATTAAATAGTTTTAACAAAATAGCAGCACATTATGTTTTGGATCCCCCTCCCTGTCTTTTTTTGTTACAGAACAGCATGGTGATAAGATTTTTCAAAACATAAGAAACGTATCCGATTGTATAGTTATTTTAATAAATAAAGAAGTAAAATGATGCTCTTTAGAAACTTTTCTTCTTATGTCTTCACAGTTACTTTGAAAACAAGAATACTGTTATAAGAGATAAGAATACCATATTTAATTTTAAAATGTCCAACAGGCAACAATATTGCCTATAATATGTTCAAATAGGTTTTGTCTTTATTTTCAGTATCTTCAAATTAATTCATGCTAGTAAGAATCAAATAAAGTATGATTAGCATGAAGTATTAAGTTGGGCATATATATCCTTCTATACAAAATTACTTAGTATGTCTTTTCTTATAATGGAAAAATCCCTTATTTTAATATATATATATGTATATACAAGGGTTGGATAAAAATATGGAAATACCTCATGAATATGCATGCTTGAAATGAAATGTTTATTCTAGCAAAAGCTGTTGGTGGCAATGATGTGTTTTGCTCACTAACAACAACTGTACAACATTCTCAATATGTGGCAAGTGTTATTTGTTATCAACACAGTGTTCTGTGTAGTTGTGTGTGCATTAAAATGAAGCTAAATTAATTAAAATGTGGATAAAATTGTTGGGGCTCATATTGTGGGTGCTTCTGTAACCAAGGTAGCTGAAGTGTTTGGTATTTCAAGGGGCACATTATCTAAGATTTTTACTCATATTATAAAAACCAGAAAAACCTCATCCTCTAAATGAGCACAGATGAAAACTATGTTGAGGGATCATGACAGACATTCATTGAAGAAGATAGTGATTAAAAATACGAGGGCTATAGCAGTAAAAGTGACTACTAAACTAAGTGTCGCACTCGCAAACTTTGTGCATTTTTTAATGAGCTGCAATTAAAGAGCCACTTATTGGTGATTAAAATGTCTATAAGAGGAGAAAATAGTGCCAAAGTCTTAAAACTGAACCGTGGACCAATGGAAGACCATCATTGGTCAGATGAGTCTTGATTCACAATGTTTCGAGGTTCTGGGCGAGCTTACGTCTGGCGAATACCATTTCAAGCATATGATAGAGAATGTTTGCAGCCAAAAATGAAACATAACAAGGGTTCGGTCATGGTTTGAGCATACATACTGTGATATTCTATGGGATCCATCATTACTGCACAAGGTCGCATTACTGCCAAAGATTATATGACCATTTTCCTGATCACATCCATACCATGGTATAAATTTTGTTCCTTAATGGTGATGCCATGTTCCAAGAAGATAGAACTTCTGTTCATTCAGCTTGCATCATCCAATACTGTTTTCCTGAGAACGAGGATGGACTTTCACATCTATCATAGCCACCACAGTCACCAGATTATCAATATTACAGCACCTTAGTGGCTCTTTAATACTGACACAGCTATTTTGGAAACACAGCTGACACAGCTATTTTGGAAAGAATTTGTGTGAGTGTATCCATTGCCACCATCATTAAGTGAACTTGCCAATGTTTTATAAGAAGAATTATATATTAGGAATATGAATTATGCTTTATAGAAGAATTTTGTTTTATAGGAAGATACAAGATTCCCTGGGAAACCATACAGGACTTGTATTTATCCATTCTTAGAAGACCACAAGTTGTTTTGAATGGCAGTTGGTTTTTCTACACCGTATTAGTCACAGCAGCATGTTTTTTATTTAGGTATTTCCATATTTTTTTCAACCCCTGTATATAATTCAATACATACAGATTTCTTTAGGGAAAGTCAATCTGTTGACAATTAATTATTATCAGTGGTAACAAAAACACAGTGTTAAATATTCCAATTAAAAAACTACATATCTTCAGTCAGAGCAATAAAAAGGGAGGAAAAAAGAAAGAGGAGATAAAAATACTAATTTTGCTGCATTTTTTTATTGATAACCATTAATAATAATATAATTATAATAAAAAACTGCACAGCTGGTTTATGTTAACTCATACAAAATGTTTGAAAAAGTGCCTGCAGCCTTTCTTTACATATAAAGACAAAGTTTATACTACATTTATATTTGTATAAATTTGTTTTTTGCATTTTAGTTTTTGAGAATAACCATAACTTGACAGTCCTACTGAAATTTCAAGTCATTTTGAAAAAAGCATGTTTTTCAAAACACCAAATGATAATTATGATTCTTTTTGGGAGGTTTTTCAAATTTTTCATTTTTCTTTTATTACACAATACAAAAAATATAAAACTTCTGAAAATCAACTTATTTCAATACATTACAACAAATTACTAAAATATAGAATATTTTAAGCTTCATATTTTATCCTTTAACATCATACATATTGTAATATTCTATTAAAATTATGACTGCATTGTTAGTACATTCCACTTTCAATACTTAATTTTATACAAACTAAAGACTTCACAGTTTCCTAAAAACAAACATTTCCATCTGATTTTAGGCAAATTCTCATTAACTGCTTCATGTACTATTTCATCAAGGTAAGGGCTCTTCGAGCAATTATTTGAGAAGTCTCTCATCCCTTACATAAGGTAATGGTGTTTACATGGCTTTTAAGAAATGTATTGAAGCAACACACAATAAAAGTAAAATAGTATTATTTTTATTCTTAAAAATGGTAGCTACTACCTTTTCTTGTATAAGAGGGTAAAAATATTAATTAAATTATTTAGAAGTAAAACTAATCCTCTAATTATAAACCAATACTATATTCTTTTTAAGTACTTTATCCATATTCAATTTGTTAAGTCTTTAACATTTTATAATCATTATAACACTATTCAATTAACACAGTTTTTAATATATTCACATAAATATTCAAAAACACAATTTTTATACCATTTTTTATGATATTCAATTTTTTTTCAAGTCAAACAAATATCTATCTCGGCCTCAAAATAATCCAAAATTATAATTGTGCCAAGTTCATGTTTACTTCTCACGAACACTTTGTGGCTGCCATGTTTCCATGATTGTTTTTAATAATGCATCAGATGCATTTTTTCATCAAGAACTTTTGCCACACCAACTCCGCAAAGTAAAGATTTTCTCCATGTGAATTCCGCAATGCCCATGATGATGTTGGACCAAGCCCCAGAGATTTTTATTCAGCTGTTTAGCAAAGTATCACAGTCTTTCAACATTTTATGTATGAGCAGCTGTTGTTGGAGTAAAATATGTCTAACACTATTCCTCTGTTTTATATGCCTGACAACAGTCTGAATAAATCGTTGATCTCTTTTGTGCATGGTCAATGATTTTTACCATGAGCGTATTCAGAAGAGTAAAAAAAACCCCAGGGTGCTCTCCATCAAAATTCGGGGCGGAACTGAGCCAAATCGCACGGTCACCTGTTAGGTGCTCAAGCATGTTGCCCACGATAGGCGTAATCTTGCACACCCTTGACACGAGAATTCTCGTGGGCTTGGGCTGACTCTGTCAGACAAGTGAGCATGAGTAACCACAATAACAACAATGGCCATATTCTAATGCAATATAAAATCCTTTTTTTGGGGGGGAAAGAAAAATATAGCATCTTTCTCACTGTACAGTAAATCAAACATTTTTAATATTTTTCTGAAAAAAAAAAAGAAAGAAAATACATTAACAAGTAGAATACTCACAGTTCTTCTTGCAATGAGAGAATTATGAATATCATGAATTTATGGTTCAATCTAAGTTCTTCTCATCAGTCATTTGAAGAAGATTTATGTTAATAATTTATTAATAACCTTACTGCCATTTACAAAACTGAGGTCATAATTACAAAAAGTACCAATGTTAATTACATTCCCTAACTGAAATATGTTAAATTTTTTTAATGCATGATTATCAGAATTTAAATTTCTAGTTCTATAAATTTTGATTTAGTATTTCCATGAAAACAGCATGTCATATTTAAAGTTAATAATAATAATTATTACCACTTACATATTTTTTATTTTACATATATGCAAAACTGAAACAAATGTTGATTAAAAAGCTATCATGCTACTTACTCCCGATTCAATTTGCAAATGTAGCTGACGATATGCAGAGTAATCTTCAGCTGTGGGAATTCCTGGAGCTTTCAAACCCAAAACAAACAAAAAGCAACTACATACATATCGAAACACAAAGAAGCCAAATTCAATTTTATCAGATGAACTGAAAATAAAAAAAGAATCAGTTACACTTTAGTATTACCCATTATTTCTAGTAAAATGGTTTTAGGAGAAAATCATTAGATTTTATATTAAAAAATATTTTTCCATTAAAGTCATGCCACATATTTTCAGTGCCATATTGGTACATTTACTTCCTTCCCTATGCCTCTGACTTGACACTAGATGACACGGAATGATTGGGAATAGCAATAAGAAATATTCCTGTTGTTATTCACGGTCTTCATGGCAAAAACCTTCCAAAAAATCATTATGGGGAAAGAACATAGCTTATTTTATTTTTTTCTTTCTTTTTATTTCTAACCTTTCATCAATTTCCATAATTTCATACGGTCCACAGATTTTTAACAATACGACATAATAACTAAAAACTCGCTCATACCTCTCTTCAGTTATTCCAGTGAACCTTTCTCTTTTAATTAATTTAACACAAGTTTTGGTTTGCAAAATTCAACAGAGGTTAACCCCTGACATCATAAATCAAATAATAACATGTGACCTAACAAATCACATTCGCATTTGCACATCTTCTGTTTTCTTCTTAGGAATGAAAGTTGCATAGCCATTTCGGCTTTAAGTCATATATCAATTTCATGAAGTGGTTATTTGAACTTATCTTTGTGGAGAATATCTCTGTCTTGGAGAAAAAGGACAGTCACTATTGATTTCTTGACAAATTCAAATTACAAAATCCATTGCACAGGAAAATAAAAAGGAGAGGAGAAAAAACTGATTAGATAAAAAAAATGGTTGCATAAGTGATGGGTATGAAGACAATTATTAAGAAGAAGCCATAGCTAACTGGCAACACCTAGTGCCAAGGAAATTTGTCAAAACAAAAAAAGGGCCTAATGTTACAGCTTTTAACAGAAAAGTTCCTAAAAAATAATGCTCTTTTCCCGAGTCAGAAGGTGGGAAAAGCAAGAAAACAATTTTGAAAGTAATATGAGTATCAACTGCACCAATTACTACAGAGGTATCTGTGGCAACAATCTGACTGATTCTGACAATCTGACTGATTTTAAATAACTGGTGAATAGGGCCTAGCCATTACCTGGAATACAGGAACTGTTTATATTTTTCTACTTCTGCCAATATTCTTTTATGTCGCTCTTAAAGAACATTTATTCGCCTATAATATATAATTTCATGTTATGGAAATAAGAATATTACTAATTTTCAGCAATCATCCAAATTTTAAAAACAGCTGATGAATAAGTTCCATTATCAGGCAAATTCAAAAGCCTCATAAAGGCAATAAGAAACTGAAAAAATTCAAAAGAATTTACAGGTGTTTATGAAAAAAAAAAAAAAAAAAGCTACAGCACAGAACCAGACATTTATTAGCAATTTATTATTAACTTTGACACAAAACACAACACTTGAATTTGGATAAGACAATACCAAAATACTTTTCTTACTCATAATTTATTTAAAAAACATATAAACATGATATAATTACATAGATTAGATTATGTACAAAAATAGTGATTAAGTAAAATAATGTGGTCTAAACACTGCTTGAGTCAGAACAATAGTATAGAACTTTTGCCAAAACGAGGTGATCCCTGAATTTGTGACCCCTCTCAATACACAGAAAATGCCAAAATGACATACAGCGAAATAAAACTCTATGGCTGTTTCTGAAGTAAAACATCAATTCCAACATTTCAAAACTGCATTTAATTTTGCTTGTTTTTCTGTTCACGAAACCACCAAATATATTATTAAAGGTCTAGTAGATTGCTACATTTGCTGTTATGCAGACAGTACAGAGATTTCTTAAATGTAAAACATATATTTGTAGGACTTAATATTTTTCCTTTAGAAAACGCTTCTCACAAGTAGCCACACAACACTTGTCAGGAAAGTATATGGACTTTTGTTTCGGAAACAGTATTTTAGAAAAAACTGCAAAAGTTCAAAAAGATTGCTTTTCAGTTCCTTCTGTTTCATTTTTCCTAGCAATAATGGAAGAAATCAGAATTTGATTGATATTCATATTTTTCATTCAAAAAATTTCGATGAAATAAAGATGGTAAACAAACATACCTTTGAAATTTTCTAGTGATTTTTTAATACTTTACCTCATACAAAAAACATTTTTCTTCTTAATTTAATACACAATTCAGAATCTCATTACCTTTGACTTACTTCGATAAACTCCTATAAAAAATGTTTCATGTGAAAAAATGCCACCTCCAAAAATGTGATGTATGGGGTAGACTGCCCTCAGTGAGTCAGAAGTCTTTGAATGAAAGAAACTACAGTGCAAAAGTGGTTGCACTATACAGAGGTATAAGCTAGTTTAAATATGATTTGAACAAGATCCTTCTTTCACACAAAATTTTTAAATGTGCTTGATGCCTACGCATACAAAAATCAATCTTAAATGATTTACTAGTACTTGCACATTATCCCAATTACCATGAAAGTTAGCTGCTATTAAACCATGAAATTTGACAAAGGTCTGATTAAAGTTTCACCAATCATTCCTGCAGAATTATTTTCATTTTACCATCAGCTCTGTTCAGAAGGTTATGAGCACAAACTTCCTGCAGGCAACTGTGCCAGTCTACTAGTGTTTTATCAGTCAAATTCAGCTCATCATATCACTGCCATTAATACATACTTTTAGACGGTAAGATCATATAACTTTTAAAACAACCAACTGCTGGCTGTTTTGTAGAATGTAGGTCCCAAATTTTAATAATTTTTTTTTCAAACTGCAAAAGAGAAATACAGTAATAACAGTTAATTTACACTCTTGTTCATAAAAACAAAATGTGGCTTATCGAGAATTAACTAGAATTATATTAAGTGCAGATGCTATGAATGAGTCATTACATCATGCTTATCCATAACTGGCACTAAATAGCACTTCTTTGTGAGAGTTCCCTAGTGTATAGAATAATGTATTAGTACTGATTTCTCTTATCAATATTTAATTTAATTCTTTTAAATCTAAGGAAAAATAAAATGAAATCATTTGATGTTCATCTGACAGTTCGTATTAACCTATCTTCCCCAAAATCATCTTTTGCATATTTTCTGCAGCACACAAGAAAGCAGAAAGGTCAAAAGCTTATTCAGCAATTTTGTATTACTCAGAACATGCAAAATAATAACTTCATCTGATCCAAGTTTACACGGATATTTTCAGGTCCTTACCATGACAAATCATAATCACTACACAGATGCTGAGCTCACCATACAGAAAATACTGAGCTTGATCAAGTGAAATGAGTCCTTTTTATAGCTGCAAAAAGAACAACATAATATTTTGACAGACTGATAAACTGAGATTTCAAGACTAGCAAACAGCTTTAGTATAGTTCCTTGGTGCTAAAACCCATTTCATCCCATATACACACACAAATTAAGTTATTGTAGTCTTACTCAAATCATAAGAACTATACATATAATATCTACAGAAATCTTTCTATCCACGTTCACCCCTAGCGTTTTAGCACCAGGTTCTGAAAAAAGAAAAAATTGCATAAATTCCCCTTTTCTTCATTCTTAACATCTACGTCATTAAAAATGATTTCATTACATGCATACCTGTGATGAGTTCATTGCATGTATATGTGTGATTTTTGAATGCACACAATGAAAACCAATTCATGAAGAAGCTGCAGAAGAAGAAAATATCTGTTGGGACAGCACAGGTTCACATCCTTGTCGACTTTTATAATAATTTAAAAGTTTTGTGGAAGATGAAGCAGCAATTACAACACACACATTTTATTTCATGGCAAATACACATATTTTATTTGTTGACACAAACAGTGACACAGGCATAAGACATGCACTTATTCTTCAACAAATTTTTACATTTTCAAACTGTTTTTGCAGTAAGTAAAAAAGTGGCAACAGCAAGTTAGCACTAAAGAGAAGAACGAATGCACAGATGATGCTTCAAAAATCTGACTAATTCAACTTTAAATAAGACTGATTCAACTTTATTTTGATTAGTTATCTGATGTTTATCATTCTTCTTAGAATCTTTTAAAAGAGAATGAAGCAGAGCTTTTATAGTAGTTGCCTTAAGCAAAAATCATTGATAAAAATAAAGCATTGCAAAAACCTTTTTAATTCAGACATTATTACAGAATTAGGGAAGCTTGAAATTATTGAGATTTTTTCAGGAAGTGGGCAAGCTTCTGAGGGGGTAATTATACAGCCAAGAAATGAGAACAATGACTTTTCCATAATACATTTAGAAGGATTCAGTTTTAACCCATAGCTTTGCAATCTATCAAACATCAAATGGAAGTGGCTCTTGTGCTCATCTTCATTTGCTGAAGCCACAAGCAAATTGTCAAAGTAAGGAATACAAAAGTCTAAATGAGAAAATACTTAATGTATAAATCAGAATGTTCAGGGTTTTAAGGAACTCCGATAATGTAATTGGGATAGTTGCAGCTGTTTTAAGCATGTCCTCTGGGTTAACAGGAATTTTATAGTATGCCCTAGACAAATCAAGCGTTGAAAAAATATTTTAATAAAAATCTGTGTACAGGTATATTCAGTTCACTTTTCTAAAGACTTGAAAACTTGAGACTTGAAATTCTCTTCCATTTCTCAACATTCTGGTCACATGTAACACATCCAACTTCAGTACTACGGTTTACCGTAAAGCTTCATCGGTTTGCCTTCCACCACACTTCAAATTACATCATTCGACTAAACAAAAGTTAGCTTCATTTTATTCCTATGTTTTCCGTGCTCTTCAAATTTTCTCCTCCAAACTATCCCTTGATGAAGAACTAAATTATTTAAAAGCAATAGCTATTGACAGGGGCTTTTCATCCAACATTATTAATCAAGCAGTTAAAAAATTCTCATCTCAACACACCAAGACTCTCATTTTAGGATATTATAAAAATTCTGTTGTCATTCCCTTCTTTCCATCAATTAGCTATAAAGTTGCACATATTTTACAGAAATTTAACTTGTTGTTTATTCTCCCATCAATAAAATTCTGAGTTCCATACTCAAGGACCCCATTTCGGATACATTCCTGGGGTATTTACAGGATTCCTTGCCCGTGTGGTTAAATTTACATTGGCCAAACTAAGAGTGCCTTAAAATTTCGCGTTAAGGAACATGAGGCATGTGTTAGAAAAAAGGAAGCACAGAAGTCTTCTGCTCCCCAACATTGTTGGTCCGAAAATCACACTTTCAATTTTTCTGCTGCTAAAATTATTCAAAAAATATCTTCCATTGGTGAAGTGGATTTTCTAGAGGCATTTCACATTCAAAAAAGTCTTTCTGTTCTAGTTACTGACCCTAATTCCAATCCATCTTTGCCTTCAGCCCTTAAAGAAATTATGTTTTAGTTCCGGTTTTATCAACAGATGGCGCCAGTAGCTTGTCTCCTGTCCAGGATTTTTTATCTTATCTAATCATATCTTATCTTATTCATTTGAGCTTTTGCAGCTGAAGATGATGGTTCGGTAAAACCATCGAAACTAGTTCTGTGAAAATTTGAAAATATAATGCTGATTTTTGTTATTTGACTTCTAAATTAATATTTGTTCGATGTGTTATTGTATTTTAATTATATGGAAAACTGTTGAAGTTTGAATATTATTGGTTACATAACAAGGAATAGTGAGTCATAACATAACAAGGAATTCAGGATACTCAGCTAGTAATTTATCAAATTTAGAGTCGCCAAGAAATACAGATATGCCTAAATCACACAAACTCCTAAACAATTTGCCCCGCGATGAGAAACCAGTCTCAGAATCGATAAGGCGATTATTAGCAATGTCAGCAAGTAATTCATATTTTTTAAGGAAATCAGTACTCAAATTTGGCAGATATACATGTGCAGTGACAAATAACCAAGTAAAAGTGTGACATATATTTAAATCCTTTAGTGTCATCAAAGTAAGGAAATTTATGTGGAATCTTAGTTCTGTTCGTGTGAAAGAAAAGCAAATCCTGAGAAGGTTTCAAACAAGGTGCACACTTTTTTGTAATACCAACACATCTGGCCCAGTGTCAATTAAATATTTTAATTCTGACAAAAGGTTGTCCAAAAGTATACAATTCACCCAGCAACCGCCACCTTGGCCAGCAAGCGACTTGGTATTTCCAGTTTTATGAAAGGAACACAGAGACATTTCCTTGCACGCTCGATAAAATTTACATGATAGAAGCAAAGGTTGTTTGTTTGCTCTTTATAATAAGGACTGCAATAATTATGGCTCAAGGCGGAAGTTAACTTTTGAGCTTGCTTTATTAGTTCCATTACCTGAAATTCCAAATGAGTTGCAGCAGATTCACTTGGCTCAGGGGTCACAATAGTGAGTGATAATAGTGAGTCACAATAGTCACATAAGAGGTAGATGCGAGTTCAGTAATCTTGTCAGTGATTGTAGCCAATTTACCCAAATCCTCTTTAATGAGAGCATCCAAAACAGATTGTGTATTATTGGGGATCTTAGCAAGGGTTCACCTACGATATCATCTGCTAAAACGTGCATATGAGTCAACAACTGAGAAGGGTGCTGGTCACTAAGCTCAGGACCTTGCAGCACAGTATAAACTCTTAATGCTTCATTTTCAGAATGTATTGCAATCAGTCTTTGCTTTAGGATATTGTCATGATCCTTGACCAATTCATCTCTTTGGGTTCATTTTCATCCACTTATGAATGTTATTGGTCGACTCTATTCGCAGAAAATAAATTGGCACACTTATGCAGGTTTAACAATAACATGAACTATATTTTATTGAAGTATATATATTATCTTTTCACAAAGTATTTTTTCCACAATTACATTAAACGCATAACTATTACATTACACCTCTCAGTTCTTAATAATCATAACAAATCAACCTTTTTCTTTGGAATACAAAAAAATAATTCAAAAATGTTTCCCACGAGCCACCGTCTTTCTCGCATCAAGCATGTTTTCTTCTTCTCGTAGCCAGATTTTGCTTTCTCTCCGCTTTTCGGATAGACAGTTTTTTTTTTTTTTCACACGAGCAGGCCGTTGGCTTAACTGTTTTCATCAGGGCTTGGTTGATAGCTTCCTCTTACCGAGCATGTGCATGACACGCCCCTGCCCAGAATGAAATTTGTCCTTTCTTTAGGACGTATTTCATTAATCAATATCCAAGCAAATTTTTCTAAGGTGTCCAGGACCAGAGAAATGTGTTTCAAGTGTTCCTCAAATGTTTTCGAGAAAATCACCACATCATCTATATATGCCTGAGCATAATCGCTATGACTCTGTAAAGCACGATTCATTTCCCTCTGGAATGTCCCCGAGGCTCCTGATAAACCGAAAGGCATTGTTCTCCACTGGTATACTCCATTAGAGGTCGCAAATGCAGTCAAGGGTTTGCTCCTTTCATCCATTCGGATTTGCCAATACCCTTTTCGAAGGTCGATGCTTGTCAGCCAGTTAGCTGCACCCGCCACAAAAACCAACTCCTGCATGTCCTTCATGGGAAATGTTGGAGTTTTTGTAACAGCATTCAATGATCTAAAATCTATACACATTCTAACTGTAGCATCCTTTTTCACCACACAAACTATAGGATGAGCAATTTCTGACTCAGAAGGTTCAATTAATCCTAATTCTAGTAACTCACGTATCTGCCCATCTACTGCTTTGCGATATGCCATAGGTATTCCATAGCAGTGGGGTTTCTTCCTAATAGCAGTAGGAATAAGTTCGATCTTGTGTGTACCTACTCGGGCTGGTTGCACTGGACGTGTAAATAATGTTTGGTATTTCCTCAGTAGCCCTAAAAGTCTACTCCTTTGGACCGAATCTAAATTAGACATTTCTAATCCTTCCAGAGATTCAGAAAAAGCTTTTCCTCCCTTGTTGACAGGTGTAGATTCAATTTCGCCAAACTCTTCTTCTCCCTCCAAGATAACATTTACTGCTTGAGATCTAACTACATAAAGTCTAATCTTATTCTG
The DNA here is from genome assembly GCA_000611955.2 of Stegodyphus mimosarum. Lineage (NCBI taxonomy): Eukaryota > Metazoa > Arthropoda > Arachnida > Araneae > Eresidae > Stegodyphus > Stegodyphus mimosarum. The sequence continues at coordinate 3,474 of KK118816.1, read as the reverse complement.
ATGAACATGCCTTTTGGTTCCATCGGGCATTCGTACTACAAAAGAGTGAGGACTTTTCTGTTCCAATATATTTGCAGGACCCTGCCATCTAGCGTAAAGCTTATTATTAGAATCGGGAATCAAGACTATCACCTTATCTCCCACCTTAAACGTTTTTACGGTAGATCTTAAATTATGATAGTGTGCTGTCCTCTCTTGTTGAATTTCAGCTGTGAGCTTTGCCTGCTCCGCTGCCTTCTCAAACCTAGCCTTTAGATTTTGTAAATATGTATAAACAGGAGTTGCATCTAATTGTAAATTTTCATGTTTTCCTGTCCATGATGATTTTAATATCGACAAAGGTCCTTGAGGTGTCCTGCCGTACATTAGTTGAAATGGAGCCACCCCAGTTGTTGAGTTGGGTACTTCTCTATAGGCCCACAACACATAAGGAATTTGCAAATGCCACCCCCTACCTTCTTCTCTGATGACATGATGCAACATTCTTTTTAAAGTACCATTAAATCGTTCAACTAATCCATTAGATTGAGGATACCCAGGGGTCGAAAACTTAGGACTGGCCCCTATTCGTCTCTCAAATTCTTGAGTCAAATCTGCTTTAAAGTTTGTTCCATTGTCACATGCAATTACATTTGGAATACCCGTTCTTGAAAAAATATGTAATAACTCCTCACAAGTCGACTTGGCAGAGAGGCTAGTTAGGGGTATTGCTTCTGCCCATCTGGTATGCTGATCAACTAAGCATAATATATACTTATGCCCCTTGGAGCTGGGAGGATCAATTGGACCTATCACATCAATGTTTACAATTTGGAAGGGCAGATCTGGCCTCGTTACTGGGGTGATTGGTGTCCTATCAACAGTTTTAATTGGTCTAGTCAACTGGCACTCTTTACACGCCTCGCAAAATTTCTGGACTTCTAACCTCAGACCTTCCCAATAGAAAGAGTATCTAATTCTCTCCACAGTCTTCTTTACCCCCATGTGGCCACTAAACACCGAGCAATGTGCTAACTGAAGACCTTCCTCCCTTCGACTCTTAGGTACAACTAATTGTCCCACGCTTTCCCCAAGAATTTTGTCCTTATGAAAGAGAAAGTTATCCACTGTATAATAATTCCCCTTTCCTTTTTGAGCATTCTCCCATGCTCCTGCCAGAGATTCACAAGTCTCCTGCTCTCTTCTAAAAATATCAGTTGTACATAGTCTGAGGCTGAGGTTCCAAGACTGAGGTTCTTGGCTTTCACTTGATTCCCCCTTTTCTTTCTCATCGAGATTCCTTCCCACACTAGTGTTTCTTTCTAGTTTCCCTATGTTTACCTTCACAGACTTTTCATTTCTCCTGACCTCTGGGATGTTTGTGGTTTCTTCAGGTAAGTTCTCTACCACCTCACCTGTGTCATGTAACTGACCCCCTAACATGGTGAATACTTC
>KK118815.1:4801-20515 GCA_000611955.2 Stegodyphus mimosarum | reverse complement strand
GTTGCAACTTTTTCAGCACCATAGTTTGGTGAAACTTTGAACCAAATTTTTAACAGTGTACAGAGAATTTCATAGTATCTAAGAATATGAAATTTTCTGTTTATGATCATTTAAGTTTCATAAACAGAAGTTAAGACGTTTAAGATCGCTTAAGACAGTTAATACATCGTTTAAGATCGTAAACAGAATTTGATCATTTAAGTTTAAACTGTCTGTTTATGATGATTTAAGATTAAAAAAGATTTTTTTCGTAAGTATTCATTAATAATATTTCTTCCAATTAATGTTTTTGAAGAAACGCTCTTATATCAAAGTAGAGAAGAATTACCCCCTCCGAAACTGTTAAATCTGAATCCATTAAAAAAATACAGTTATGTGTATAATTAACATACATGTAAACTGTATTAAAAGTTGAATTTATTTGTAAATTGTTCTTCTCTAAACTTCTGTTTTAAATCTGAAATATTTTGCACGAAGTATTATGCTATTTTATTTATTTTAAGACTATTTTACATTTAACTAAAATATCTAAAATAATTATTTTAGCTTTATCATGAGTTTCTTTTACATCGCGAAATTTGATGATGGGGTACAAATGGTGTCAAATTCTTGGTTTTCGTCTAATAAGGACAAATGTTATTGACCAAATGAGAAAATGAATCAGATAAAATTAAACAAACTCATTGCATCGCATCAAGCCCCAGAACCGGAACATTATCAACTGCATCGGGTTCTCCGAATTTTTGGAACGGCAAGTAAGATACTTTCAGTATTTCAAATGTATTCTTGTCGCTCATTTTTCTCACAGTATAATTTAGAAAGTTGATTAAAAAGCGGAAAAATAGTCTTGCTTGTAATAAAAAATTCAAAAATTATCAATCGTGTTAGGAAACAATATATTTGCTTGAACAAATTTAACTACATTATTTGTATACAAATTTGATGCTATCGAAATCCCTTTAGTTACCTTAATTTTGCAGTGGAAAAATAATAAAATATTATAATCCTACATTTTCGAAAATATGTAAATAAAAATTATGATTCAGATTTCACTACGAATAAATCGTAGTGAAGTATCTAAAATTCTCAGAGTTTAATAAAATAATGCAGCTATGATTGTTAACCTAATTTTACATCAAATATTTTGATCATTTTACACAATAAATATTGCCAGAACGTTTAGAGATTTGATCTAATATTAAACAGTTGTTTAATTAATACATTTTGCTTTATGTTAAATTATTGTTTATGACCGATTGCGGAAATTTAAAATTTAATGAAAACATCAATTTTTTTTTCAGTTAATTACGAAAAAGGTATAGAAAAATTAAGTTGGCTATGCAGTTTTCAGACATCGAAAGTTTCGATACGACTCTGATACGAAGTCGAGTCAGACTCTACTGTCGTACCAAAGCTCCCAGATTCGAATCTCGAAGAAGGCTTGGGTGTTTGTAAATGTAAGGTGTCTGCGCGGCATGGGGGCACTCAAAATATGCTGCAAGCTGAAACTTCTCTCGAGGAGCTGATGGTAAGAAAATAGGACTGGAAGACCCTCAGATTCGCCCTCCGGAGTACTCTCCCTCAAAACTGGGGCGGAACTGAGCTAAAGTGGTGCTGTCACCTATATGGCTCTTGCCAACGACAAGTGCAGTCTTGTACTCCTTGCCAAGATAAATATTCCGGATATGCACCAGCTAATGTTACATTTCATGGGTAAATGCCATAAACTGGTGATTTAGCTATTTCTGCATATTCTTGAAATTCAAAATTTTGAAGGAAACGTATGTAATTGATCTTCGGAATACATACCAGGTGATTTAGATTACGATAGTTTTTATGACAATAAACATTGCTAGTTAATAGTCTGAAGATGAGCACGAGTATACTAGTTTCGAAGTAACAAATTTGACATACATATACAAGAGCTTTTGCCAAATACTGTTTTATGTCATTAAGATACATATTTGCAACCACCTTTTATAATTTAATGAAATATGTTTCATAATTTACTTGATTGTTAATACATTTTAATGTTTACATTATGAAGTTCATAGCTTTTTTTTAATTAAGATTTCATAGTTGAAAATTTAAAGATTGAAAGAGAACTTATTATTTTATAGTTAAATGTCTCTTAAAGTTTATTAATTATTTTATATGAACTTATATATTTAATTGAAAAGAGATATATGTGCAATAAACGTATACAAACACATATAAGATCTATATTTTTGGGGGATGGGATTTCACATTTTCATGCATTTATGTTTCTCCCATACACTAATTTCACTGCATTTTTGTTCGGAATTTTTCTAATTTATACTAAATATAAAGCTTGTTGAAATGTTCCATGTATAAATCTATTTCGAAAAAAAATTCCAGAATTTATTTTAAATTATTTCAAATTTCTTCTACTATTTCAATGAACCCACCGGCGAGTGAACAGTTAAAATATTGAACACTGATAGTTCAACCTGGGTTTGATATCGGGCATATTGACTAAATGCATGGGCATTTGTGTGGTTAAGCATGCATATCATGAATATAAATCAGTTTCCTTTAGAAAGTCCTCAAAAACGATACTAGATTTTTGCAAAGCGTGTTTTGACTATGAGAAAAAATGAAGAATCCTTTAAGCATTTGGAATGGTGAAGTTATTCTTCGTCTAGAGTAGGCAAAGGAGGATTAAAAATGACACAAAAGGTTTTGATCAGTTTTCCAGTGTTCAAAAATATGTCACTACTTCTAGTATTGATCAAAATTTGATTCTTAATGAGCAGTGGTGGAAATTTTTCAAAACAACAATAGCATTAAAATTTTTTTCCGAATGCCATGCAGCAATGCAGCAAATAAAAGAGTATTTTCTCTAATCAACACTCGGGGGCCATAAGAGATAAAGCTCAAAATAATAGCTTCAATTAAAAGTTATGATAAACTATAATTTCAAACATATGATGTGTTAAAAATTTTACAAATACTGTTTGGAAGAAAATGATACTATTTTTCTTTCAGAAAGGAGGACTGTGGGCAAGTATTACTGTGTTCCAGATTCACATGTTTCTGAATATAGTACCTATAACAGAACCAACATGCCTTCATTGCTAATGCAATTGTGGTATAAGCTGAAAGAATTCTGCCTTTTTATGAACAATCAAGCATTATTTAAAAAAAATATCTTCTATTTGATAATTTAGGCATGATAACCTTATCTGTACCCAAAATTATTTTTGTTAAACAATAACATTACCAAATTCAGTTCAGAACTGCAGTGGCATTCCATGAAGTTTCAAAAGTTCATTATTGAGAAAATATGGAATAAAGTTAATATACATACAGTAAATATATCAGCTGAGTAAAGAATAATATTTTCATTATTGTTATACCAATATGTGCTTATTTTAATGAAGGAATATTTTGTAAAATCTTCATCAGCTATAATTCTTTCTTTGATTTATGGGATTTAAAGCAAATTATTCGGGATCAGATTCAGAAGTGTATGTATATATGTACATGTTCATGTATGCGTGTGTATATGTACACACATATGTGCACCTATATGCATATGTTTCTGACATACTTTCTTTCACACATGCATATGTTTCTGAATATAGTTCATATAACAGAAGAGTATCTGTTTTTTTCTCTATGCCATTAGCTGCATCTGTTACAAACAAAATATTAACAAACTATTTTTATAACATTTTGATTTCAGTATTCATATTGATTTGTAAAGCGCAAAATTAATCAGTTTTTATTAGATTGTTGAAAAATAATAGTTTTTAAACAACCAAAAAATTTTCAGTAGAGATAATATTTAGTCAAGAATGAATGTGTTTTCAAAACTATGAAATAAATAGTATGTGATAAAAAGAAAATTCAGTTACGGTATTCACATCTCTAATTATTGTAACAAAGCTGCTTTGTTTGAATTTTTAAAATACAGTATATTTTACAGTGATGCTGCAAACGCCAATATAAAAGGCATATGAAGATTATGACTATATTCTACCTATTGTATTCTTTATGCACATAGTAATATTAAAATACATTTTATCTTGAAATATACTAATACTTTTCCCTTAGTATATGTTATTTATTTTTAATATTGTATTTTTTAATATTTATTTTTAATGTATATATTTAATATTTTGTTATTTATAATATTATTTAAAGGGATGTGAATAATTCTAAAATGTGATAGCTTTTACATTTTAGCCTAAAATATGATTACAGCACTTCTAATAAATTTCTGTTTGTAAATGACATTTCTGTTTGTTGTCTGATTGTAGTTCTACTAATATTAAATTACAGAAATATTTGGAAGGTAATCCTGATATATAGCAGAATTAAAAAAAAATTAACCAATCTTTAATTCTTTTCATATCACATATTACTAAATATTAAAATAAAGAACAACACATTTTAAGTGAATAATCATGTTTATTGAGAATTCTGCAATTTCTATATATACATCCAGAATAATTCGGCCAATGAGTACATACAGTTGTGTAAGCTTAAAAAAAAAAAAATCACATACCTTACACTAAAAAATGAATTTAAATAAATCCATATTACAATGAAAATGAAAACAAAATTTGCATATAACTAACTTATATACTCTTGCCAACAACAGGCTCATTTAACTCCTTGCCATGATGAATGTTGTGGCCTTGTGCTGACCATTGTGAAACTGGTAATAAAAGCAAATGTAAAAATTATTAAAAGCACCTTGAAATAAATTGAAAACACTGGAATATATTATAATTATCTACCTCAACTTTTAGCAAACATTAAAAATCATTCAATAGTAACAAATATAATGCAGAAAATTATTAAATAAAACAGGAGATTTTTTTAAGAAGTTTAAAATAATCTGTGAATTGTTCTCCCTTACTTGAAAGTTTAATAACAGTCAATACTTTAATAATAATTTTTAATTTCCTTGCACATTATACTGTGAGCATAGTGTAAAATTAAATTGGTATCATTTAATGTTGAATAAGTAAGTAGCTTCCTACACGTACACCAAAATAAAACATTTTTCAGCTAAAGAAAAAAACTGATATAATGAAAATGATATAGAACATAATAAGGTTAAGAAATATTTAAATTCATTCAAGTATTTTATTCTCAAAAAAGATAAAAATGCTGATGAACAAATCTCTCTATATAAATCACATATTTTAGTGTGATTAAAAGTATAGTTATTTTTAGCATGATTAGAAAAATAATTATTAATATAGGAAATAAAATACTACATAATTCTATTTAATAAAAAAAAATTAAAGATACCTATTTTCCCAAATTTTGTTGGTACTAGACTGGAATGTTAAGTATTGCATTTTTGGCAAACAGTAATCATCCCTTTGAAATGCGGAGTTTGCACAATTCTGTACAGACAAACGCGGAAAGTGCACCTGGCGATAATGGTTAAAAGTTGCAATTTTATGCCAATAGTAGAAATGAAGATCGTTGTCCGCCATTTGATTTGTTGTGAGTGCTGTGGTTGTTGGTGGTTTTTTTTTTTTTTTTTTGTCTTTATTTGTTAATTGTTTTAGCCATTTTCATTTATTTCTGCTCATTTACAGTGATTTAAATTAATTGTTTTATATAATAACTAATATAATATTAATTATTATTATCTTCTAGAGCTAATAGTTAAGTATTCTAAAATGATTTAAAATACTTACAACTGGAGATTCATCGATAGTACAGAATTAGAAGGCTTTTTTTTATTATTATTTTATTTTTTTTTTAGACACATGTGAAGCAATTTTTATGGACAACCATTTTTCTACATAGTTTGGTATAAAAACCTGTGTATTCTGATTATAATGGACAGGTTAATAATAAGTAAATTTGTGGTATAAAATCTGTTAATTAGTTTTGATAGAAATATTTAATATTTTCTGTTTCTGCCTTAGTTATGCAGTTAAATGATGGTTTTATATCTGCACAAAAATATTATGAATGTATATTGATGTCTGTGTATTTTAATATAGTACTGACCTGCATTTTATGGAGTCCCAATGGCACTTGTTTTTGTGACTGTGTGTAGTATGCTTGGATAGCTTTCAGAAAATAAGTGCTTTTAGGATACTTGCAAATTCCTTTTTATGAAAATTAGAACATCCAAGAAGTTCCATGACCAATTTGTTACCTCTCGAAGACGGCCAAATCATCTGTGTACAATTGTTATTTCATTTTGTTTTGATTATTATGTGAAATGAAAGTATAGTGATCATTATACATTGGTCATAATGTGTATTTATTAGTAACATAATTATACTCTTATAAAGAAATATATTTAAATATATCTATTTAGTTCAGTTGTGCTTCTGTTAAATACTAAGTAAGAAAGAATTTTAACTCTTTGTGGATGCAAATAGTAATTTTAATTCTACAGCAGTTTAATTAGTTTTAAGTAAATTATAAAAATGATAATTACATTCATTTCAATATATGTCATTTGAAATTGGTCTTTTTGAAACTTATAAGGAAACAATCATATCTTTTAATTAACCTAGCACAATGTTGGAAAAGAACTTTTCTGTACACATTTGGCATTTGTCTGTATATAATTGTGATGGACTATTGAAATACAATGAACATATACAGTCAGTTTTGCAAAAAACTCCTTTGCTGCAAGCAGCAGCTCGCTGTTTTGATGTATGAAAATTAAAAACACTAATTTTTTTTTTTAATTTCAATAAACCCATTTTTAGTGTTAGTAGATAAGTAAAAAAGTTCTTTCTACATTAATTACACAATCTTGAGAAGGGTTACAAGTTTCTAAGAACAAACATTATATTTTAAGAAAAAATTCATGTATAAAACAATAAACTTAATATGATTTATCACATTCATGAAATAGTTATACAAACTGTCTATTATTTTGATCTATGAAAATATAGAACAATTTAATATTCTTGAATTCAAATAATCTATTTTCACTGCCACTATAAATTTAACCTTATTAAAAAATTACTTTTACATTAGAAATACAGCTTCAAAAAGGTTAGGTTAGGTTAGGTTATTCATTTATGGCAAAGCACACGAGGGCTATCTGCCTAAAGGGAGGGATGCCTTCGTGGAGGACTTTCTAAGGGAAACTGGCTCGTATACACGTTACACATGGGGAAAACCACGAAAACGCCCATGCAGCCAGCCCGTTCGCGGGATTCGAACCTCGGACCGAACTACCAGTGTTCAGCGTCTTTACCGCTCGGCCGCTGGTGGGCGCTTCAAAAAGGATTTCATATTATTTAATTTAATTTTGATGTATGTAAACAAAACATTACTCATTTTATTTTTTTGAATTCTGTAAATCCAGTATTAAAAAGTTATTTTTCAAAATATTTTTGTTCCAGCCATAAAACTATAAAATAAAAGAAAAAGTAACTGAAACCAATTTTACAGATTTTCAAAGTTAAACTGCAATTACCGGACAATGTATTTGGTTAAACATTTCGGCATTTGTTTGGATGGAGATGTACCATTAAAAAAAAAAAAAATGCACATGATAATAAAGCCTGTCTTTACATGCTTAAATAATTTACATTATTCACAATTTTTATTTCACAGTCCAACATAGGTGCACTTATCTTGCGCATTCACAGAAGAAAACTGAACTTATAGTTTGTCCATGAAGATGAGCACTTAATGCAAAACAAATGATTTGCTTATTAAAATTATTGAAAATGCATAAAATCTTACTACAAAAAATGGGGAGATATATACTAATAATAATAAAAGCTTAGTTCATTTTAAACTTAGAAATGATTTACTTAATAGGATCCTTAGACAATTTGAAGAATTTCCTATGTAGTGTTACTCAAGACGCTCTCCCACAAACAGAACAGTACTATGATTTCAGAGTACTAAGTAAAAAAATATAATGAGTTAGTTTATTATTCAGTATACTACATCAAATACTAATAGAATTTAAAATTATATTTCCACCACAAATAATGAAAATTTTTAAATTACATAAATAATCATAAAATATGAAAATTGGTATATAACAAATACATAAATATAAATATACTAAAATGTTAATGAATACTGAAATTTCTTCAGTGGTCGCTAGTATTAAACAATTTTAAAGTTTCACAGACAAAATATTTAGTAATCTATATGTTATAGCTTCAGAATAAAACATAACACAAAACTATTGCACAGTCATGCATGTCATATATTAAAATAACTGTATTCTTATTGTAAACAGTAAAATTTTTAAATTCAGATGGCCTATTATGTCGTAATGTTATGAATTATTATTAGTTGACTTTGAAGCTTAGAAAAGAAACAGACTTTGAAGCTATATAGAAATTTAAAAACAAATACTAATAAGCTTATTTCACAAAATATAGTATTTGTTTGCCATGCAATTGATTACATACATGATTCATAAAATATAATGCAAAGTTAATGCCTTAAGCAATTTAAAAATGAAAATCTATCTGCTGTGCTCTATGATGAGAGACAAAATATATTTGGAGCTTCAGAATCAAAAATATTAATAATGCACAATATTCAATCAATTCAAAAATACTACAGTTTTAAAGTGTACTGGAATTTAAAAATACAGCTTACCTTGCAGAAATAGAATCAAGTGAATTACGGTGATCATTGTCTTGCGATCTAACACGATTCATCTTTATATTTGATAAATTCTTCAAAGCTTCGGGCATCACAGTGAAAGATGGTCAATTCGACTGCTAACAGAATTTCTTTGCCGGCACGCCGGTTTGTTTACTTCCGAAGTTATTTTGCTTATGGAAGTAGCCATTATCAGTCGTGACGTCACGCCGTGACGTTTCACGGTTTCATTTTCATTGCACGGGACCTACGGAGAAGGCTGACTCCATTTATTCTAACCTATAGTCTAGTCTAGAGCTACTAGAGTAGCTTAATTCTTTTGAGAATAGGAAACGTTTAGTCTAGTCTAGTCTGAAAATCTATCGCCGGGATACCGCATAAGATGGGGTGTATCCGGCTCACTGAAGTTTGCAAAAGTGTTCCTAATGTATTTTTCCTGAAAAGTAAGAAAGATAACTGAAGCAAGAGAGAAGAAAGATGAGAGTAGAGAAAAGAACAGGGGTGCCAGACACCGCAATGCAAGGAACCAAGACCAACGATGGAGAGGATATCCTGACAAGTCATAATTCATGAGCAAGTGCTATGAGTACATAGCAAAATATAATAAATCAAAATATGAGGAATACATAAACAATAATAATGAATAACAAATAAGAGTACATGAAACACTGCAAATTCAATAAATTTTAGAACATACTTATGCAGTAATAGATGAAGTTAATATTTACATATATACACTGCAGCAATAACTGCAAAGTTCAATTATTATGTCGGGAAGTTTAGGTCTCTAGTCAAATGTGCCGCAAGAGGTCTTAAGTTGTAGTCTTCTTCAAGGGCTACGTATTCTAACCTCCATGTGTGAGACTACATAAATACTGTGCACTTGCCTGGGCTACAGTAAGGCCAGAGGCATTGCCATCTATCGGTCAGCAAAGCAATGAATATCCTACAATACTGAACAAAAAAATGTTAAGAGTCAGAAGTTGCCATATATTTTTCTGATTATAATTCACTCTACTGAGACATAAGAAATGAAGACGAATTAAGTTTTATATTACACTATTTGTCAGAAGGTGGAATCCCAATGGATATTTTTTAAATTGTTACCTATTTATCACACTGGAGAAATCTTTAGAAAATGAAGTTTTAAAGAAACTTAAAATATTAGGTCTGGGTATTAGTAACCGTAGACGACAAAGCTATGACAATATGGCAAAAATGTCTGAAAAATAAAACGGACTACCAGACTGCATTAAAAAGCATATCCAAACAGCCCATTACGTTCCTTGCGCTTCAGATTCAGTAAATCTGACAAGACATACTGTGACTGAATCATGTGGGGAAGCAATAACATTTTAATTTATTGGAGATAAATTATATAATTTTTTCTGGTATCTCCTCACAGGTGGAACTTTTTAGCAAACGTTTTGCTGCAAATAATAAGCACTTTATAGTAAAATATTATGTACTAATAGATGAAAGTTTTGCTGCAATTAATGAGGACTTTAAAGTAAAAACTTATATACTACGAGACGGTCTTGTAATGCTGATGCAATGAAAGCAATTTACTCTGGTTCAACCAGATAAAATATGTTCTAATTGATATATTTCTAAATGAGTCTAAAAAGTGCTCTGTAAAAAAAGCCAACAAAATTAATAATTTGGAATTCATTTTATTTAGTTATTTGAGATAAAATTCCTTTCAGAATAAGCACAAGCATTAAATCCTTACACAATCCTACTATGCCGATCCTATTTGCAGCAAATATTTTTGGCAATTATATAAATACATAAAGAAGTTTAGAAATTTATTTCTGGAAATTGAAGAGATGCTAAATGTTTCACAAATAAAAGTTTATTCCAATTGGGAGGAGAGGAGGGTAGATTTTGAAAAAGGAGAGGATTCTTTGATGAAGTTTATCATGCTATGTAGGTTAAAACTGGGGGTCAAGAAAATGTATTTTATGCAATTTGTGATAAAATACACTCACTTCCAAAAGTTAAGCACGGAGAGGAAAATGCTAATTTCCGGAAGCCAATCAGAATTGAAGAGGATGCAATTCTCTGCAGAGGTAGATGGAAGTATGTAAATATGTTAGGTAACAGCCAATCGCGCTTTCATGTCAAGAAATATGCAAAAAAGTTTGTCAGCTAGTCAAAAAAGAAGCCAGCTTTATGAAGGGTTACAAAAGTTGATTGTAAGTTCTAATAGAAGGTGTTTAAAACTTTCGTAAAATTTGTTTTCAAGACTTATACGTATTTCTATGACATCCAGAAGACGAATGAAGATTCTGAGCCCTGGCCTGCTGTGGGGCGCATTGAAGCAGGACAGTCGATCACAGATGTTGCTCTTTTCTTCGGCGTTCATCATTCTGCAATTTCACATTTATGGAAACAATTCCAAACCATACAGACAGTTGTCCGAAGGCCCGTAGCCGATCGCCCAAGTGTTACAACACCCGCGGAAGCTCGATATATTGCTATTGTAGCCAAGCGGAATCACAGAGCGACCTCCATGGTTACAGCGTCCATTGGTAAGGCGATATCTGCAGCTACTGTACTCCGAAGATTACATGCTCGGGTACCTCCAGTTTGCGTTCCTCTATCCGTCCAATCAAAAGGGGCACGATTACAGTGGTGCCGGGAACATGTCAATTGGAATGTCTGGGGCAATGTCATGTTTACTGATGAGTCAAGATTTGCTCTAGAGCCAGATGACAAGCGTGTAAGGACATGGCGTGAATAACGAACACGCAATCAGTCCCAAAACATCACGCATTCCGAGGCGGAAGCATTATGGTGCGAGCAGGGATTTCATTAGGATACCGCACCGACCTGCACATCTTTAAGCGGGGTTCTTTGACGGCTGTCCGGTATCGAGATGAAGTCCTAGAACCCATTGTGAGATTGTATGCTGCAGCAGTTGGCCCTACTTTTGTTTTAATGAACGATAACGCACGTCTCCATAGAGTTGACATCGTCGATGACTACCTGGACACTGAAGGGATTGCGCGTATGGCGTGGCCAGCATATTCGCCTAACCTTAATCCAATTGAAAATATTTGGGATGCTCTCGGCCGTGCTGTATCTTCACGTTTCCCACCTCCAGCTACTTTTATTGAGCTGGAAACTGCTGTACAAGAAGAATGGCGATTGCTTAATTCTGCGGTGGTTGACCACCTAATTGAAAAAGCATGGTCACAAGGTGTATGTGATGTATACAGATGAGAGGATTTCATCTGTATCCAGATTAGGGGGGATGACATACCCTATTAATGTCCTTTTTTTCATTTTATGCTGATTATTTTCACTTTATACATAATTCTGTTTAAGTCCCCAGTATGTCATTATCTGATAACTTACAAAAATTTAATATTGTTTTCATTATTATATATATTTGTTGATTTGGTTTTATGCATAAATATATATGCTATTTTCCTGCCGAATTTTGAGTCAATCAAAGCAGTATTTGTTGATTTTTTTGCATTTTACATCTTCGTGCATAACTTTTGGAAGTGAGTGTACAATATATCAAAATATAAAAATTATACTAAAAATTGAAATCGCTAAGTTTTTTAATTAAAAATTTGTTAAGGTTTTACAAAATATGGAATAGATATAAAACAAATTCAAAATTATAAATTCCGGCTTTCAGGCGCCCATGTTCGGATGGAAGATTATGTTATTCAAAATTTGATGGCTCTAGGTAGCGTCGTATTTTTCATAATGCGAAAAACATGCATACACTCATGCAGATTCTTCATAATTTAATTTCTTTAAATATAATACAGGATGATAATATTTGGTGCAACAATTTAAAAAGTGAAAGGCCGTAAAATGCCGTTTCAGGACTAATAGCTTTTCTGCGCTAACGCTCCTTTAGGCTATGCCTAACGCCAAAATTTGCATAACTAACCGACAGTATAATCGTTTGGGTACCACTTAACACTGAATTCGATTTTTAACCAGCTTGTTAATTACACTTTAAGGTCTTTTTAAAGCATTAATACGACAGATCTACACTACTTAGTTAGAAATGCTTAAATAGTTAACTGAAACACATCCATTAGTAATCGGGAATAAGGTCGCTGAACACTGACAATTGTTCAGTTCCCGCTGAACAGGTGGCTGCACGATGTTCTCCATGTATAATATGTACCAATTTCTTGTAGAAAATCCTCCATCAAAATAATTATTCTAAAGTAGACAGTCTTTGCATGGTTCACAGTACCACATAAGAGATTTTATTGCTTTATTAGCTTTTACTATCACTATAAGTCTAGTTAACACAAAATGTAGTTTTCTTGCATCCCCACCCGTCCTTTAAAACAATAAAAACACATAAATGTCATCACGAGAATCTTAACATTAAGAAAAGATTACCACTAATCATAAGCAACAACCAGCAGCATCATTCTATATTTATCGTCATCCCATTATTATTCTGGATGCCATTCTATGCCCGACACCGATTTTCATCAGTACGCCCTAAAAACCTACGTCACGATCCAGACTAAGAACCTGAAAAGATCAACAAACCGATACCACGAGGGTTCCTTGGGGAGAATAAAAATTCCCCACCAACGCAATCAAAAAATCCCTAACTTTAGTCTCTTGGGTAGGCGGAAAAAAAAATAATAAGAGGTTAAGGTTTACGAGTGAGGAGAAAAAATGCAATAAAAAATAAAAAGATCGACCCGGTACTCAACGGTACGGTGTAAGGAGGGATATCGCACCGATCTGCACATCTTTAAAACGGGGTTCTTTGACGGCTGTCCGGTATCGAGATGAAGACCTAGAACCCATTGTGAGATTGTACGCTGCAGCAGTTGGCCCTACTTTTGTTTTAATGGACGATAACGCACGTCCCCATAGACCTGACATCATCGATGACTACCTGGAGAGTGAAGGGATTGAGCGTATGGCGTGTCTAGCATATTCGCCCAACCTTAATCCCATTAAAAATCTTTGGAATGCTCTCGGCCGTGCTGTATCTTCACGTTTCCCACCTCCAGCCACTGTTATTGAGCTAGAAACTGCTTTACAAGAAGAATGGCGATTGCTTAATTCTGCGGTGATTGACCACCTAATTGAAAGCATGGTCACAAGGTGTAAACTTTGAATACAGATGAGGGGGACCACATACCCTATTAATGTCCTTTTTTTCCCATTTTATGCTGTTAATTTTCACCTTATATATATTTCTGTTTAAATCTCCAGTATGTAATTATCTGATAACTTGCAAAAATTTAATATTGTTTTCATTTCTGTATATAATTATTCATTTTGTTTTATGCATAAATTAATATGCTACTTTCCTGACGAATTTTGTGTCAATCAAAGCAGTATTTGTTCATTTTTTTGCATTTTACATCTTCGTGCTTTACTTTTGGAAGTGAGTGTAGCTTTTGAACCAAAAATATGTAATAAAAGCTACTAACATTGTTGGGTAGACGCGAGCGAACGTTTTTCTTATGCGCATGCGTATTAATTATTGTGGCGCAGTTGTCTCTTCCCCCGAGGCATTCGTCTGGCGAGCGTGCGAACGTAATGACTTGGTATGCTGTATTATGTTCAATATAATTTGCTGTGTGCTCTTTTTATTCTTTTTTCGTGTAATAAAGTGTCTTGTCCTAAATCGATGGATTTTTACTCTCAATATGGATCTCTGAACAACAAATGGTAGCAGAGATCCGTGGTTATATCAAGAAATACTCGATGCAAAATACCAAATAGAAATCGAAACTGTCTCAGTGAAATCCAGAAATGGAGAAGTGGAACGTTCCCGAATTAACTGGAGAGAACTATTTTATTTGCGCATTGAAAATTAAAGCTGCCTTATCATTGAAAAGACTTGACTCAGTAATTTCGAGTATAAAACCAGAAAACTTAGACGAGAAAGGTGAAAAACTGTGGAATGAGAAAAACGCTGACGCCGTAGCGTATATAAAACTTTCACTGTCGAATCAACAGGCTCTTCAGTTCTCAGCAGAAGAGAATGCAAAAATACTTTGGGAGAAAATAAAGTCAACATTTACGGGACAAGCCGAAGATCGAAAAATAGATGCCGGTAATGAGTTAAAAGTTAAAAAATTTAGAAATGAAGTTGCATGAGTCGGCTAATGATTATATCGCAAGAGCGAGAGGAATAGCAACTAATTGTCAATTGCTAGGACTAGAAGCATCCCCGCGGGAATTGGCGTTTTACACAGTCCGTGGACTCCGTGGAATTTTCTCTCGAATTGGGGAAATTTTAAAAACCCAGCGTGAAAAAACAATTGATGAAGTACTCGAAATACTCCGCGAGGAAGAGTCTACACACAGTTCAGCGAAGGGGAAACCACTTGATGGAACCAACGCTGAGGCGTTCGTATCAAGAAGAAATAAAAATCATAATCCAAGAATTTGTTATATTTGCCGACGGCCTGGTCACATCGCGAAAGACTGCTACTACAGAAACAAGAGTGCAAAAAGTGGGTTTACCAAAGATAACAAAGAAAGAAAGAAATCGCAATCTACAAGTGTGAACATTTCATCTCGTTCTGATGAAAGAGAAAGTGATTTCGCTCTTCAACTTACGCGAGAAAAAAATGATGAATGTGACAAAATTTGGTTGTTGGATAGTGGTGCAACTGGACACATGGCGAAGGACTCCTTTTGGTTCCAGAATATTATATCAGAGGTGAGGGAGATTTACCAGGCAGGTAAACAATCAAAAATATTTTCAGAGGGTACTGGTACTGTTAAAGCAAAAACTATAAGTACAAAGTATTCTAGTTCTGCTAATTTAACTATTAGTAATGTTAGTTATGTTCCTGATTTAAGAAATAACTTATTGTCACTCACTGCGTTAATGGATAAAGGATGTACAATTGAATCGAGGAATAACTGTGTATTAGTTTTTAGTAGGTGTAATCAGTTACTTTTTACAGCATTTAAGAATAATGGTAGGCTTGAAGTTAATTTAGAACCATATTGTTACGAATTTCACATTTATTTGGCTATTTATTTAGAATTGTAATTAGATTTTCTTCATGTTGCCTTAGCAACGCAGACGATTTTTGAAGAGAAAGCTACGTCAAAAAAAATAACAATTAATGAAGAAGATGATTTGAA
>KK118814.1:249595-289586 GCA_000611955.2 Stegodyphus mimosarum | reverse complement strand
CCTTTTAACTCTTGTTTTTTATGTAGACATTACCAATAAAGACCACAAAAGTATAACTGTTGATTCATTTATAACCATTGGAACCACTGAACCATTGAATTAAAACTTGAATAACCATTGAATTAAATGTTGTATTTAAAACAGTCTTTATTCTTTCTGAACATAAAGCTTAGGTTATTGAAATAGGAAAGCATATGAGAGCTGATCTGCCTAAGGAAAGGGAAGATTTTGTAGAGAACTTTCTTAGGGAAACTGATTCATATTCACATTACTCATGGGGGAAAACCATAAAAAACAACCATGCAGCCAAACCTTTTGTCTGGGATCAAATCCAGGTTCGACTCCCAATGATCAGCAGTCCACCGGCAGTTTTTCCTGATGCTATCTCTAAATGAATATTTTCATAATTTCCTTTAGTTTTTAAACTAAATATTAAGAAATATGCAAAATACTTGTGAATTAAGTTAAAAAATAATGTAGGAAAGTGTTAGTATTAGGAAAGTATATACTTGTGATTATGTAAGATGTCTAATTAAAACTGGCAAGTTAAAACTTTTAATTATCTGCACAAAACAAAAAATTTAGCAATCAATTAACCTGAATTACATATAAAGAATAAAATTATTTAAATAATAAGTAAAAATGATAACTATCAATTATTTATTCTTTTTAGAACAATACTCATCACAAACTGGTTTGCTGAAGTTCTGTTCTTAATGCATTTAAAATTTTCCAATATGCTGGTTTGAAAGTGATTTTTATTAGAAAAAATTTTATTGAGCTTAAGTTTCATGTGTGCTTACATTGCAAACAATATATATTACTTTGTTCAACATAATGTAACCGAAAGCAGCACAGCCAAATTGAGTTAAAATTTCTGTATTTTGTTATATAAAATGTTAAAACAACCTGGAGCTTAACATCTGAGTATCTGAATTATAACCTGTAACTTTTGTAACTGTACAGAGTACTGAGTTACAAATTTCAATTTAAAAGAATCAGCTGTAAATAAATAAGTAAAATGGAACTCTAATAGGAAGAGAAGCATGACAGCTTGCTTTTTTATATTTATTTTATTATTTTTGACTATATATTGCTGGCAGGTAATACAGATGTCATTAGCAAATGACACAATGAAGAAAAAGGATTTGTGTAATTTTTCGTTTGAAATGCACTAAGCAGCTTCAATCTGAGGCTGAATTTTATCTAAACTTTTGCAATGATATTTTAACATGATTAGCATATCAAACACAGTTTCATTTAAAATATAAATAACTTCATCAGTTTTAAACATATTTTGAATCGAATGATGATTCTTAACAAGGTTAATATTTTTACCTGGATGCAAGAGTTTACTTTTTTTAGCCAAAGCAAAAATTTTTTTTTTATTTAATGGTTTATATTAAAGATGGCTTTCAGGCATTTTACAATAATTTTATTCTCATATATGAAGAATTTTTGTAGTTTTTGCTGATCTTTGTTTTGTTAACTTCACTGGTATAAATTAAAAAATACACGTAACAACTTCAATCGTGGAGAGGTGACTTATGAGAATTTTTTTACACATTATGCGAAAGAATAAGCAAATATTGATTGATTTTGCTTTGTTTTGAGGCAATTTGTTTTGCATGACAGTAATTAGAAAAAGAATAGCTGTAAATGTGTAAAAATAAATCTGCATTTCTAATCCTTCCGTATTTCTACAGGAAAGTTTAAAATAGTTACAACAGCCAAGATCATTCTGTTAAGTCATCATAGGTACATTGTACACACATATCAGAAGAAGTAGTCACAAAAGAGTTGTACCATAGACTCCTACTATTAAGAATTCCCTATAGTTTCTACAGAAGTTCCTGAAAAACTATGAGCTTAAAAAAATATAGGGAGGGGAAACTACAGATTTTACAGAAAGAGGGCAAAAGAAATAGCTTGCAAAATGAAGCCAACTAATTCATCTGATGAATTCCTGAATTCTCTTGACATCAAATATCACGTGTTGAGTGTATTACCAGTTTTGAAGAGTAGCCAATTGTAGATCAGTAAACTCTGACCATTGATCTCTGTAACCTAATTCCCTGCAGTGAAGAACTTCTGTACCCTGCTTTGGCTCCATTTTTTTAAATTACGGTGAGAGTGCAGCATCTGTATCTTGTGAATTGTGATTCAGCTGGACCTTTTTTTGTGTGAATTCTTCCACCTCAAACTAAGAACCTAAAATTATCAAGCCAGAAGTTTAAAGACTCATGTTCTACAGAATTTCCGTGCATTAAAGCATCTGAAATTTCCTTGAATCATGCATATTGCAGGATATGCAACAAAGGCTTCTCACTTGCACATGGCAACTATAAACAACACATGCTTTCTCAAAAGCATAACCTGTTCGATCACTTCTCCTTGATGTCTACTACAATCTTTTGCTCCAAACATGAACTTCTTGCAATCCTCCTTTTGCTTTGAAAATAGTCACTTTTGGAAAACTATGATTTGACTGATGTACAATTTAAAGATATAAGGTTATATGATACTCCACCTTCCACATAGTTAAAAATTGCTACTCTCAACTTTTTTAGTAATTTCGATGAGAGCAATACTTGTGACATTGTTTTCTGTCTAATCTTTGAAGAGCACAGATGCAGGTGCAATAGCTATACCCCGATATATACGGATATTTCAAAGACTAACAGTCAAGTTGGATTGGCATTTATGTGCGGAGATACTATGAAAAGCATTAGGTTGCCTGAAGCCTTTTCTGTTTTTTTTTTCCCTCAGAAATATTTGCAATCTATAATGCTTTTACATATATTTCTAGACAGCACTGTAAAAAATACATCATCTATACGGATTCCAAAAGTGCCCTGATATCAAAGAAAACTTTCTGTAATAACAACCCTTTAGTTTGGGAAGCAGCTTAGATCAAAGTTTGAAGGATCAGAGTTACAGTATCATTTATTGCTGGGTACCTGGACACATTGGAATCAAGGGGAACAAATTAGCTGATATTGTAGCTAAGTCGCCTATTGAAAGTATCCACCAGTCTGTTACCTTTAGAGATGTTCAGAAAGTCATCAAAAGCAGAATGTAAGATAAATGGCAGAAGTTATGGGAGACTCGAGTGAACAATAAATTGAGATGTGTAAAAGCCGGGTAGCAGTGTTGGGAATTGAATAGAAATCGTAAGGAGGAAGCACTCTTGCCTCCTTATCGATCATTCAAGATTAACTCATCAGTATTTATGAATGGAGGAAATGAACCTATATTCAGTTCATGCAATTCTCTTTTATCCACTGAATATACACTGGTGAAATAAATTAAGAGAATTTGCATATATTATCGAATTGCATGAAAAGAACTGAAGGCAAAAAACACTGCTTCTAGATGAAATTGCAAATTTTGTATGGTAAAAACGTAAGCGCACACGTGTGTGTAGGCGGAGCCAGCAGAAAAACAGGCTTTATAAGCCTGTGGAGGGTAAGACGAATTGCATTCGCTAGCACACCTCGGCGAATTTCTTGCTGTTATCTTGCAGCAGTCGGTTAAATTCACATTGGAACAATAAAAATGAGTAACCACCAATGTTTAGATGATGGAATTAGGTGGCGAATTGTGGGGAGGCTAGAGGTAGGCCAAGTGCAAGTCCAGAGATGTAGAAAGTTTAACTCCCAACGTCGTGTGTAACCTATGGAAACAATTCCAGGATACTGGATCCATCGAGAGAAAGCCTGGGCAAGCCAATTGCCACGACGACCAGAGAAGATCGCTATTTGTCCATTTTAGCAAGGCGTAACAGAGGGGCTATAGCTTCTCAGCTCTGTCCGAACCTGTATGCAGCCACAGGAACCAGTGTAACAAGGGTGACTGTTTCCAAAAGACTAAGTGAGAGAGGGTTGTTTGCCAGAAGACCGGCTGTTGGCGTCCCGCTCACGTCTAAGGACAGGAGAGTCCGATTAGCATGGTGCAGGCAGCATAGTGATTGGAGTACAGAGCAGTGGACGACCGTTCTGTTCACTGACAAATCCTGTTTTAGCCTAAACACAGATTCTTGCCATACATTCATATGGAGAGAGCCAGGAACCCACTGCCTACCCTCCAATGTTCATGAAATCAACAATTATGGCGGTGTAATGATCTGGGTAGGCATCATGTTGGATGGCCGCACACCTCTCCATGTCTTTGGCATTTCTTTCAATGACTGAAAAGATGTTTCGTTGCAGGATTCGAGCTGATTACGAGCAACTGTCAGAGTTTGAGAGAGGCTGGTTCGGCAAATCAGAGAATCACTTGTCATATGAGTCGTAGCGACATGGTGATTAGAAGATGCTGGCAAGAATGGGTGTACAATGGCAGATTTCAGCGTCATGATGGTAGCAGTTGACCTAGGGCCACAACAGATGGGGAGGCCAGAGTGATTGTCATATCAGCAGTCACGGCACCTGATTCATCACTATCAGCCATCAGACGTGTGACCAGCGCACAAGTGTCCACCATGACCGTTCACAGACAGATGATAGAGCAAAATCTATGCTAATACCGATCGTTACACCATCTGCCACTCACACCTACACGCTGTCGAGCCAGATGACAATGGTTCTTGGCTCAATCAGGTTGGAATGATGCTGACTCTTTAGTGACAAATCCTGCTTCCAACTGTGTCGTAACGATCATCGAAGACGTGTCTGGAGATGCCCAGAGCAACATGCCGATCCTACTTTCACTATTGCACACCACACAGGCCCTTAACCAGGAGTTATGGTCTGGGATGCCATTTCCCTTGATAGTCGGACCCCTTTGGTCATCATTAGAGGCACACTTCAGCACTGTGGTACCTCGACGACATTCTGAGACCTGTTTTGCTACTGTTCCTTTTTGCAGTACCCTGGCCTTATTTTTCAGCAAGATAATGCAGGTACATACAGCACATGTAGCTATGAACTGTCTTACAGCTTGTCAAACACTTCTTTGGCCAGCCAGATCACCAGATCTCTCTCCTATCGAGCTTGTCTGGGATATGAAGGGAAGGCTACTGCATCTACCTGGGAATGTTAATGACTTAGCCTGACAGTTGGAGCAAATTTGGCAAGAAATACCGCAGGAGACCATCTGGGAGCTCTATCAGTCTATGCCACGCTGTGTGACAGCTTGCATACAGGCTAGAGGTGGGTCAAAGCCTTATTGAGCTCATTACTTTGTAACTATGTAACTCTGAAATAAGTCATTCAATTGTCCTGAAATTTTAATCATTTTCTACTCTGTACATTATCTTCCTATCCACCACTTTTTGTCTCAATTGAACAACTCCTTGGTGCATCAATTTTTTTGTTATATATATATATAAATGAACACAGCACCCCCAAAAATGTACACGCCACACACGAACTCGCATATATATTTTCAGCTTAATATAGATATGTATTCATGTATTTAATTTTTGATAAACAATGAAAGCTAAAAAGATCATAAAATAAAATGCATTTATTTCTCAGATAGTTTCACAAATCAACTCACAAAATAAAAAATTAAAAAAAAAATTCTCTGTTATTTTTAACTTAGAATACATGTAAATAGTTTATTCAAGAATTTGTGTTTATATCGTTAGATTCATTTTGCTTGAATATTATATCTGGTTTTCATTTTATCTAAAATTGCCAGCATTTTTTATTGATGGACAACATGCTAGTTATTAGTCCAGTATATAGTTCCCCTTCTGTTTTCTCATGTTCCTTTCATAAATTCAGAGTTACTGATCATTTTAACTGAATATTTCAAAACACAAGAGGACTATGTGCATAAGTGAGGAAAGTATCTTTATGAGGAACTCTGAGGAAATTTCCCTTGTAGTTATGTTTGGGATATTTTCAAAAATACCCATGTAGCCAGCATGGGCATTTTAAATTTTTGATGAATAAAAGAAATATATCTTTCCTTTTTTTTTTAAGAAAGAGCATAATTACAAACTGTATTTATTCTCAAATTTAATTACAAGTTTCCAGGATAAGGTTACTTAATTACAAGATTAACACAAATTAAGCTATATTAACCACTTCACTGTTTCCCTCAAGAGAGACTCATCAATTTGAAAACTGTCATCAGTATCTTTGTGTCCTAATACAACATATATATATATACACATACATATTTTACAGAATTATTCGAGTGTTTAAGATGGTCATTGGTTTTTTGATATTATTTGAACTATAAAATCATTCAAAGCTACTGATGATACTTTTCAAATAGACTAATATCTTGTGGCAAATTGGAAAGCAGCTGATCTTCTATTGATACTGCTGTAGTTTTTTCTGTATCTAGCCTTTCTAAAAATCCATACCTAATATTGTATAAGGATAAATTATTAACTCGTTTTTAGAGGTTCATTTCGTGCATTTATCAATCAGACTTCTTCCAAACTAAACATAATTTTCCTTTTCCTTTGTTAGAGAAGGATGATGTATCATTTTCGCATGAACAAAATATTTTAAAAATTTATTTAGTTATTTTTATACTTGGAGAGCATAAAATTGCCTGATCTGTATAAAGATATCTCTCTCTCTTTTTTCTTTACAATACTTCTGTTATGCATGAAAAAATTCGATTATCAGATTTCAGCAGAAATATCCATTTTTGACAACTATTTTTTTGCATCACATCTGTATCTATGGACAGAATAAAGGACTCTATTCTAAAAAGGATTATAAAATGCATTTTTAATAATATCTGTACCTACTTGTCTCTCATAACTCAAAAACGATTCGCAATAGAACATTAAAATTTTGGATATTAGACTGCTATAACATTTGGTTGTGCACCTCCCTTTTTTATTGCAGTCAGCAGTACCAAAAGTATGTATGTATATATACTCACTCCTCTCACCCAGCTTTAAAATCTTACCTGACCTTTATTTTCACAGCCACTGCTCGGAGTTGTATACTTCCAGTTATGAAAGTGTTTTAAGTGGCGAAAATATTCATGTTTTGGCAGTGTCAAATTAAAAAATAAAAAGAGGATTTGGGGTAAATTATGAAGTCTATCGTTAACAGTTCTTATTTTTGGGAAAGTTTTATATTTGTCCTAAAAAAAATGCAAGAAGTTTACTTTATGAATAAAAATTGACCTTTAGTTTTTTTTTAAACCAAATCACATATAGTTTTTATGAAATATATGTTTTGCCTTATCTTATGATTTTGCTGATAAACTGACACTGCTTTGGCAGCATTAAAACAGATTTATGTTCAAACAACTGGTTGAAGAAACACACTTCAAACATTGCTTGTTATCGGTTTTCCACAAGTGATGCTTTGCACATGGCATGGCGTGATTGGTGCTTCTACTGTCTCCCTTTGAATAATGAAGTGCCTCGATGCACCTCTTCTTTTTGTTGTTATTGGTCCTTTACAGTGCTCCTCTTTGCAGATGTTTTATGGTGGCAATTTTTTATTGTATGATAGCGTATAGTTTTTCGGTGCTCTGACAAAGTTATGCAAGAAAAAAGTGGGCATTGCCTTTCAAAATTTTTTCAGTGTAACTGTAGCCGTGAGAGCTGCCTTGTTTTGAATCATCAAAACAAAAAACAAATATCTGATATTTCATTTTGATTGGTTAACATGTTGCGTGCCACACAAATTTATAAGGGAATTCCTGTGAGGCAATGCAGGCTGCTTAGAAGTGCGCTGATATTGTAGTATAGCAATGCCAAGCACATTACTAAGAGTATTAGTTAAAATTAGAAAGTTTTTATGTTTATATGTATTAATATTTAGTTCTGCGTGGTTCTTGGTGCAGTGGAGGCAAAAAATCTATCATTAATCTAGAACGCGAAAATGTCAGTTAAAAGTCACCTTTGAAATTGCCAGGACGAAGACATTCCATGTAGCAGTATTGCAACTGCTACTAGAAAACTATAACACAAACTCTAGAAAAAATCCCGAATATGGGGTATGGAGTAATGATCCAAAATTGTAACTGTGTTTAAGCGACGATAATCTCCGCATGGTCGCCAGTCGTCTTGCAAACCATATGCAGGGTACTTGCCCAAGGACTTTTTGAAGGCTGAATGATGCCTTTTGATAGGAGAAGGTCAAACTCTTGATGTGCAGCTTGAAGTAACTCTGGACATAACCTTCTAGGTTTTGAGAAAATAGGGGGTCCTTTAGTTTCAATATGATGGAAAATTGCTGATGCTGGTTTCCTCTCAAAAGTTTGCAAAGGATTTGTCAAGCTGGGGTAATCGGCGAGAATTTTGTCCTATCAAAATATGAATGCTAGTATTGAGCGGGTTGATGTTGAGAAGTCTACCATAAGAATATAGTTTTATTTTTCCATCAATTAAATGATTGTTTCTAACATCTATAAGTAAGTTGAACTTTGTGAGAAAGTCAACACCTAAGATGGGTTGATTGACGTCTACCAGGACGAAAGGCCAGGTAAATGAGCAACATAAGTTTAAATTGATGGTCAAAAGTTTGGTGCCATATGTTGCTATTTTGGTGTAGTTGGCGGCAAACAGTACTAATGCAGCAGAACTGTAGGCGTGCCGACAGTAACTCTTGGGAATGACAGATAAATCAGTGGTAGTGTCAATTAAAAAGGTCAGCTTTGATGATGGATCGCCAAAAGAATTCTATTAATCTGGCAGTTGCAACGTTGGCCGACGAGCGATCGCCAATCTTTTTTTCTGACTGCCGGAAATTGCATGGAGAAACACATTTTCGTGCATTGGAACCAAAATTAGTATGATAAAAACAAATGTTGTTCCATGGTTCTTTATATTGTCAATAGCGTCCATTGGATCTATTACGCCTTCTGTTGCGTTGGGAATGATAGTCTTTACATTCACAGGAACATTCATGGCTGTTTCTGATGGCTAGCAAAAGTTCATTTACTTGCTTTGTCAGCTCTGCAACTTGCTGTTCAATGGGAGAGGTAGATGCAGTAGCGGCACTATTTACGTTAGGGAGAATTGTGAGATCTGTAATTTTGTCAGCTACAACCGCAAGTTTTGAGAGATAATCACTTAAGGCAGCAAGAATACTCTGTGTATTTTGCGGGAGATGAGATATCCATAGGTATTTCGGTAAAGGTTATCCAACAGTCTTTCCAGCGAGATTTCGCATACGGGAAAGTAATTGTGATGGGCGTTGATTGCCAAGTTCTAGCCCCTGAAGAAGTGTACAGATCTTTGACTCCTGACTTTCAAAATCCAATTCAATTAAACGTATTTTTAGTGTATAATATTTTCTCATCACCGGTGGACGCAAAACGATATCGCAAACGTTATTGAGAATGTCAGATTCGATTGCAGATATCGCGTGATTGAATTTCACGTGATTTTCGTGGAGTCAACAGGGATACCGGCAATATCAAATTGGGCCTCCAGCTGTGAAAACCACAAAGTAGGATTAACCTTCCAAAATGGGGGGAGGATTGACGGAAGCACGTGAGATATTAAGTTCGGCTGTGACAGGTTGTGGTTGAGTCATGTTTCAACAGGAATATGAAACAAATAAATACACAATAATCAATCACTAATAAGTTCACATAACGATACTAGTGCAAGATAAATAAAGTTAATGCAAACATTAAAGTGAAAAAAATATTTTCTGTAGGTATGCTATTGTAATATAGGCGTTAGTTTTAAATTAGTATTGACTAAGAATTGTTGTGGCTTATCTCTGAATTATATGAGAAATATTTGCTCAGTCAGCAGCGGATTCAGCGCAACACAAATCAATCGATAGAAAAATATTCCCCCTAAAATTAAATTTTGATTCGTAACCACGCTGTAGGATATATATATGTAGATCACTTTAAGCACTTCTCCCTTTTGCATGAGGCACATTATAATTCACAAGCACTTTTTTTTAAGAAGATACAATTATTTTTTAAAACTATTTTGACGATATCATGAAAATAATGATGAATTATGGTATTTGCTTTCATTAAAAGGCGATATTTCCACTTCACAGAACATTAGAAGTATAGAAATTGATAATGCAAGGGGATTTCAGGAGGCACGTGTTCATCTGCTTCATGGGTAACCATTGAATGGTAATCATTCACGGATGCCAATTATAGTGGTGTGTGTTGTTACTGCAAGAATAACGATGATTCCTTTGGCTTGGTGATATTAGCATTTTTTTATTGGGATAAACACAGGAATATATACTTTAGCACACGTTCACTAATAACAGAATAACATCGGATGCATGTCACACGACTTGCATCCGATGGTACAGGTAGTAAGTTCCCGTTAGCAACAGGTGTGAAAGTCATAGTACGGCTATGCAGGCATCATGAGGCAGAA
The DNA here is from genome assembly GCA_000611955.2 of Stegodyphus mimosarum. Lineage (NCBI taxonomy): Eukaryota > Metazoa > Arthropoda > Arachnida > Araneae > Eresidae > Stegodyphus > Stegodyphus mimosarum. Next base: position 279,292 of record KK118814.1, on the reverse strand, counting down.
GAGAGGTGAATTCATGCTTCACCGACAGCAGCCAGGAACAGAGTGTCTAACTGGTCCAAATTTTCCCCTACTGGACAAGAGGGAGAAAGCTGGTTCGTGCCCTCCCTTGGGTCAGTGGACAAATAATAATAATGAATAAAAATAATAAGAGGTCTCCACAATTTTAACATTTTTTAGGAAAAACGTGATAATCTTTCAGAAGGTAGACTGTTTAAATTAATACATATATTTTTTATGTATCCCATATATAAAAATTCCGTAATAATTCAGAAAAACTAAGCTGGTAATTCTCTGAGTCATAATAAAAATGCAAAGAATAAAATTTCATGTAGTGTAGATGAATTTTTTATAAATAAAAAAGGTCCAAATAAAGAATGGGCATTTCTGAATTTAAAGCTAAGGTAGCTTAAATTACTAGCAGAAGGCAAATTGGCAGCTTTAAATCTGCATCTTTGAAAGATGCAATAAATTTTAAATTTTTAGTGCTACTCTCTTTTTTTCTTTAATAAAATGATAGGACTGTGAAAGATTAGAGTTATAGATGGTGGATGCTTGTTTATCTTCGTGCAAATGTAATGGCTTCATGAAGTGGAAAATGTACAATTGTGGCACACCTTCTGTTTAGTACCCCTGCAGGTGTATCGCTTGGATATGTTGTTGTGGTCAACATCATGATTCTGTTATCAGATTTTATTTTTATGAAAACTGAATTATGTTTTTAACAATCAATCAGAAACCAGACTTAATGGTTTCATTTTTTTTTAACTTTAAAGCTGTATAAATATGAAGCATCTGTGCAGAAAACAGCTTATATATTTTTCATCATTCATGAAATGAATATGCACTTGTGCTGTATTCTGAAAACATATCTGATTTTTATATACTTCCCAATATTTTATAAAAATATGCAAAGGTAATTTATCACATATTCTTTATTTTTCAATTGAAAGAAAGCTTAATATGGTTTTTCCCCCAAATATTCCATTTTTATTTCTTAGTTTCCTTATAAATTACTTACAGACAAATAAAACTCATATATTTTATACTGTTTGATTATGCAAGCCTTTTATTTATTCAGTAATTTGAAAAACATTTATAAAATGTTAAGATCATTCATATATGTGAAGCTATCTTTTATTCAGACCGGTGCAATATTTTATTAACCTTGACATGTAGCTTATAACACCATATGCTCCCTAAAAGGAATTTTGCTAAGCTTTTTATTGTTTACTGAGCTCTAGGGAAGAAACTCATTGAACACTTTCAACAATTGTCAGATTGCAGAAGAGCACATCTGCCAACAGAAATTGGCATTAGAATAACATCTGAATCCATTTACTTAATTATTAATCATAAAAACCTTAAAATTGGAATCATTGATTTCATCTTGTAAATTTCATCTTGTAACACATCTCATAATTCCATCTTGTAACTTTAGTCTACAGCAGCGGTTCTCAACATTTTGACTAACGCGTACCATCTAAACAAAAACTGAAAAACTTTTCTACCACTGCTGCATTTTATAGTGATTATTTTTCAGTTTCTCAATAGAAATATTTGTGAAAAGAAGTATATTTTGCTGTTTGCTTAACCTATTGGCTATTATTTGTATTAAATATGCACACATAAAATATGTTAGATTTAATATTGGTTAACATTTTACTTATTAAAATTTAAGTTATAATACTTTAATTCTAAAATTTAGTGCAAAATTTGGGCATGTTTAAGAGAGGTCAATTTCTTTATGTCTAGTCTTATTTCACTTAGTTTTAACTGTAAATTAGGACCCACTTTTAACTTCATTCTGTATTTATTTTTCAAATTAACATGGATGAATATCCTTGTTCACACAAATAGGTTGTGCAAAAAGGTAATAAAAATTTCATAACTTTATTTGAAATACCTTTAAATTCTATTTTTTGGTTCAGCCAGAAGTTACCAAGTGTGTTATTTTTGAATTCTTCAGTTAAAGGTCAATCACAGGAAATGTCTGTCTCTTATTTGTTAGTTTTCATGAAATAAAATTTCAGGTGCATTTGAACAAAATGGATTTCTAATACAATTTTCTTTTCATAATCCTCAAGAAAATACATGTTGGAATTATTTATAAATGAAAAACAATGAATGTCAGATGCCAATTCTTCTTTTACTTTAAAATTATTCTCAGTTAGAAAACTTTCTAAAAGTTATAAAAAGCTTAAAATATTATGATACTGTTCTTTGATTATTAGCTTGAGTTTTTTTATCATTGCATTTATTTTATCTGTAATGGTAAGCAAATTAACACTTTGTCCTTGTAATCCTAAATTTAATTCATTTAACTTTCCAAAAATATTAGCTTAATATGCTAATGCAACAACCATAATTCACTAAATAAATATTTTTGCAGTTCAAATTTTGAATCACAGAGGAAAGTTTGAATTTTCGAACAAAGTTCAAAAAGACAATTTAAAACTTTGCCTCTGGATAATGTACTTACTTCAGAAATGTAACAAAAGCGTTTTATGTCCACTGCCTATGTTTTGGCATAAAATCGTAAATATTCTTGAATTATTAAAGCTCGGCTTTTAATAAGATTACCAGTTTTCACAGCTTGATTCAAAACGATTTTCAGTTTTTCCGCGATTGTTTTGTATACTGAAGCTTTTAGGTGAATGGAGCAGTGAGTAAATTTAGTTTCAGGTGTGACTTTCTTTATTTGCGAAATAAAGCTGGAATGTTTTCTGTTAAAACACAAGCTCCGTCAATGCACTTATTCCAAGTAATCCAAGTCAATGCACCAAATTCCAAGTTAGTGCGCACCATTCTCAGGTATAAAATTGTCAATTACTTGGAAAATTTTATTTGCAGTTGCTCTGTCTTGAAGAGATTCATAAACAAGTTGTCGAAGAGTATTTATTTAACTTCGAAACATATGTAAACTAATAATGGAACAAAGTTCGTTACATCAGTACTTTCCTCCATTTGCAATGCGAAATACTCACTGTGTTTTATTTTTTGAGTAAGTGTCTCTTTTATGCAATTTGCAATTTCATGAATTCGTTGACTTACTTGATCATTTGATACCGGAATATTATTTAGTTCATTAGCCACTTTTTTGTTGAATACTGTTAAAACAATATCTTTAGTTGTTGATAATATAAGGTTTTCTCTAGCAGTGTGAGCCTGCCCATACTTGGAAATTCTTACTAGATAACTAGCTTCCAAACCTTTTTCACTTGAAGTAACAAACTTTCGCTTCTTATTTACTGTATTTGAACTCTGATAATTTTCTCTTAAAATATACTTCAGATTTATCCCTTAAATTGTTATGTTTAAATTCAAAATGTCTTTTAAGAAACCATGGTTTCATACTCAGATTGGATAATAGTTCACCGCAAACAACACATTGACGTTGAGGGTCCATTTTATCCCCATTCCAAGTAAACCCAAATAATAAATAACGTTCATTATGTTTTCTGTAAACAATTTTTCTTTTATTTTCAATATTCTTAGTGCTAGTAGATGTCTTGGATCCATCACCTGTGAATCATTACTTTTCCCCTTAGTCAATCCCAGCCATTTTTTGCATTTTGGAAATCTAGGTTTGTTTTATCATTTTTTTCACAAATATTTTAATGCACGAGATATTATGAATTCTTCAAAAACAAACGACGATATTCTCAAATCGCATCAAAAAGTAAGGAATACAGAGCAGCAAGAAGACAAAATATCTGCTGTTAGAGACAGCAAATCAAATTTAAAAATTATTCTAATTGAAAATAGAGCAATACAAGCCCGAAAATGGTTGCGACATAAAGAGTAGTCATGCTAATAAATCGATCAACTTTAAAGAATTATTAAGATACTGCTATATTTTTATAGGAACTTATTTTTATTTCCTACTAAACACTACATCCATTTCTATTACTCATTTTAAAAACATCATTTATGACAGCTAAAAGAATATTTGTGAAAATAAAAACGGATTATTTTGCTAAAGTCTACAAACGGCTATTGACCTTGAACAAAGCTCAAATGCCATAAATTTACGAGTGTTAGAGAAAAAATTTAAACACTATTTTGGGATATTTTATTTTTGAATTTAATAGTTAAAACTACGTTTCTTTGCGTACCACCTATTTTTCTCTTTCGTAACACCAGTTGAAAATTGCTCCTCTACAGTGCTTAAACTGTTACCCAATACCCAAAACGTGATCATAAATTAATAATAATAAATTTATAATTTGATTAAAGTTATTTAAAATTAATAGTTTAATCTGAAATTAAACTTAAAATGTTTGAAAATTAACTCTAAACATAGTATTAAAAACAGTGTAAAATAAGATTGTTGCGTGCGTACGGTTTCATAATGGATTGAATGCACAAGTTGTTAAAAAGTTAATAAAATTTATTCTTTTCACAAGAAATAAAACAAAATGCTGAAGTATTTCCTCGGAGATATTCGTACAATATCACAATATCTCACAGTAGTTATATTTTGAACGATTAAGAACGTTAAACATAACTCAGTTCAAAACGGAGAAGCTAATTCGATCTCACAGCGAATTCACTACAGTCAATAACAGCACAAGGAAACAATACAATTTACTTAAAACAGCAACTGAGCTGAGATGTTTTAATCCAGCTTTTATAAGCTTTTTAATCATTCATGAAAATATTCTGGTAAAATCTATTTTCTCGATTTTTCTAGATTGCAACAGCAGTTCCGAGATATGCAATTTAGTAAATGTGAAATGCATGCACTCTTGTATTTTTTACTTTTCCCATGTAGCTTTCTCTTATAATTCGTCACGTGCTGCATTGCATGGGAAAATAAAACAATTTTAATTATAGTTCTATTAAAATAGCTAAATAAATACAAAATCCGTAACAGTGCCCCCTTCCCAAGGACTGCATGCCTCAGGCAGTACAATTCCTGGACAGGAAGCCAAACTTATAACTAAGGCATGAATGCAATAACAAACATTACATTACAATAACAACATAAACAAGAATTGCAATAAGTAACTGTCAAAAAATCAAATACTATCAAACACTAAATACAAATCAAATACTATCAAATATTAAATACAAATCAAATACTATCAAACACTAAATACAAATCAAATACTATTGAATACTAAATACAAATCAAATACTATCAAATACTGAGTATAAAAAAGACCACGGTCTTATACTATTTACATTACTATTTACAATCATATACACTACGTACTATAGCCATAGTAAGGAGCTAACCCATCGCAATGAACGACTTTAGGTTTAGAGTTGGATGACTTACGGATCCGAACCACGACGTCGTTCAGCCTGTTTAGGACTGTGTACGGACCATCCCAAGGTGACTTTAGTTTCAGACAGAGTCGAGTCGGATTCCACAACGACACCTTGTCGTCTTTGTTGAAACAATGCCCAGTAGCTCTGGTGTCATATTGGGTCTTTATCTTTTCCGTTGCCAAGGTCACTTGCTCTCCTGCAAGGTTGTGCATCACTTCAAACAGAGTTGCAGAGTTCTTTAATTACAGCTGAAATAAAATTCCTGCCCTGATCTGAATGTAACTGAAAAGGCACTCAGAACCTGGAAACCCAATGCTGTATCATTACCTCTGCTACTGTGACACCCCCTTGATCAGGAATGGGATATACTTCGGGCCACTTGGTGAAATAATCAATGGCAATGAGGATGTATTTGTTGGCATCAGCAGTTTATGGCAGAAGTCCCAAATGTCAAAGGCAATACGTTCAAAAGGCACTCCTATACTTTGTAACGTTGCGGCTTGCCTCAGCTGTGTTTCTTCGGTCCTTTCCGGCCCGCACAGGCATCGCAAGATCGGCACCCCCTTTTGCACATCATCCTTTGCATTACTCCAGTAAAAACTCTCTCAGATTTTATGCAAGGTCTTCATTATTTCAAAGTGGCCTCATGCAGGGCTGCTGTGTAGTTCTTTAAGGATGTCTGGGATCTTGGGAGTAGCCGCTGCCTCTGGAATGTCTTTCCGTCATCTGATTTGAATTTCCGGTTCAAAATGCCGTTTCAAATGTGGAGTGAGTCCCAGAGTGCCGAATATTGTTTTATTGTAGGACTATGGCTCGAAATGTCCTGCCAGGTAGGTTTTCTGTTCGAGGATTCCATTACATCAATTATGGGTTTAAAGTCATAGTCCTTCCAGCTGGTCTTTCTTGACTTCTTTATCACACCAGATCAGCCAATGTTGTAATTTGTAGTGTGACTGGATTAAGCAGCTCGTATTTCGCTTCGACTCTGGAACAATATCGGCAGATTTCTGGGCAAGGTCTTCTGGACAGGGCGTCGGCATTCTCATGTGATGGTCCCTTGCGATGACGGATAGTGATGTCATATTCCTGGAGTCTCTGTATCCACCTGGCTATCTGACCCTCAGGATTCTTGAAATTCTTGATGATTCTCAGGATTCTTGCTGACGGATAGCGATGTCATATGATGCTGAAAACAGTTTGTTGTCTTTGAAGTCCGAGGCAAAATTGTATTTCCTTAAAAAGTCCAATCCGAGTATTGCAAGGATCTGTAATACCTGCCACATATGCCGTGTCATGGTAAGCGGCACTTCCAAGCGTGATGTTCATGTTAACTTCCCATCAATGTCGATTTTCTCATTGGACGCAGTCTGGAGGGTAACACAGGATGGCGTCCAGATCAGTTTATCCTTAAATTGTTGAGCTAAATCTTTCCGAATGATCTGAACATTAGTTCCTGTGTCAATGATCATATTGCAAGGAACTCCATCGATATGCCCATTGGTGGATAGTCCATTACTGTTGCCACTCACTACAGAAATCTTGAGCACTTTGAAACAGGGCTTTTCACTATCGTTCAAACTCCGCTTTACAATATGGTCATTGATTTGATTCCTGCCTTGTTGCTGGAAAGTGATCTTATTTTCCATGCTCTGGTTCGTTCTGCTGTCAGAATTTCATGGCACATGGCTTTCAGCTCCACAGTTCCAGCATTTTGGTTTCCTGTCACTCCTTTTCAGTCTCATATCATTTAATTGTCAGTTTAAATCATCTGTACTAGTTTCCATGCTCTGGGGTGTTCTGCAGTTCCTTCATACGTGGCCTTCAAAACCGCAGTTCCAACGCTTGTTTGTTTCCAGCACTTGTCCAGAATTTGTTTCTTTTCACTACTATTCTGTCTCAAGGCATAAAGTTCTCCAGTTAAAACGTCTATCTTATTTTTAGTGCCCAGGTGTGTTCTGCAGTTCTTTCGTGTGTGCCCTTCAATACCACATTTCCAACACTTCAGAGCCAGTTTGTTCTCACTTTGTATTAAAGCATTGACTTGTCTGGATATATCATCCAAATAAGCCATCAACTGATCCACTGGCTCGTGGACTTGAGCAGCTCTGATTGGGTTTCGGCCTCTACCGTATTGCTTGCTTGGCTGCCTTGAATTTCATGGCATACACCAGAGCGCTTTTTAAGTCCTTGACATCCGCCATTCTCAGAGCTTTCTGTATTTCGGGCTCCCGTATGCCATCAATAACGCATTGCAGGGACAGGATTTCTCTTGTTTCTCTCGGGCACTCCGTAAAGGTAAGGTTTCAACATCCGTGGCGAGCTCCTGGAGTGTTTCGGTGGGCTTCTGTTGATGGGATTTTAAATTAGAGCTTGCTGTAGTCTTTCAAACATTTTCCTTCAAAGCGCAGCTCAGTCCGAGGTTCGAATCCCGCGAACGGGCTGGCTGCATGGGCGTTTTCGTGGTTTTCCCCATGTGTAACATGTATACGAGACCGTTTCCCTTAGAAAGTCCTCCACGAAGGCATCCCTCCCATTAGGCAGATAGCCCTCATGTGCTTTGCCATAATTCAATAACCTTACCAAAGCGCAGCTCAAATGCGGCGGACAGAGCTTCAAAATCTAGCGTTTGGTTTTCAGGAGTCTGAAGAATATCTGCTGCGTTTGCTCTCAGAGAAGCAGCGAGATGACAGGCCTTAGCTTGGGAATCCCATCCATTTGCTTCCTCCACTATTGAAAATTGTGTCTTATATACTTGCCAGGAGGTCGTTTCATACGTGGATAACTTCCAGGACGAACGAGCAGGCATGGATAAAAACTGAAAACCTTCAGACATGTTTCCCGCTGTCGCTATGCACTTCTTTAAGGTGTCAACTTCTTTGGTGACAGCAGCAGAGACCCTGTCGTCAATTTGTTGTTGGATGGCAGAAACATTTCCTTTGATTCATTGCTCCACAGCTAATACTCTATCTTCTATTTGTTCTTTCACAGAATAAACTCTTTCTTCAGTTTCGCCAACCCTATTTTCGACCGAGTCTTCCATAGCCTCAAATTTGTTTTTCATTACGCAGGTAATTTCTCTTTTCATTTCCTCTTGACCGGCTTCCATCTTTTCTTGTACAGCTTTCATCTCTTCTTAAATGGGTTCCTGAGCAACTTTCATCTCTTCTTTAACGGATTCTTTGATCTTTTCTTGAATGGCTCTCATCTCCTCTTTAACAGATTCTTGGCCAGCTTTTATCTTTTCTTGGCCCACTATCTTTTCTTCTTTAAGTTCAGCAAAGGCTGTCATAAACTGCCTCAATTGTTCTTCCATCACTGTTGTAATTGGCATTCAAATCCCACTTCTGACACCCAAAAGTGTTGCAAGCATACGAGTTCGTAATGGATTGAATGCACAGATTGTGTAAAAGTTAATAAAACTTATTCTTTTCACAAGAAATAAAACAAAGTGCTGAAATATTTCCTCAGAGATATTCGTACAATGTGTCTCACAGTAGTTATATTTTGAACTATTAAAAATGTTGAGCAGAACTCAATTCAAAACATAGAAGCTAATTTAATCTCTCATCAAATTCGCTACAATCAATAACAGCACTCTGTAAACAATACAGTTCTCTTAAAACAGCAACAATTGAGCTGAGATGTTTATCCTGGCTTTTATAAGCTTTTTAATCATTCACAAGAATATTCTGGTAAAATCTATTTTCTCGATTTTTCTAGATAGCAACAGCAATTACTAACTATGCATTTATTAAATGCACATGCTCTTGTATTTTTACTTTTCCCATGTAGCTTTCTCTTACACTTTGTCACATGCTGTGTTGCATGGGAAAATAAAACAATTTGAATTACAATTATATTAAAAATACTTAAATAAATACAAAATCTGTAAAAATATGTTGTTGTGTACATATGGATACGTAATGGATTGAATGCACATAGAACCAATGATAGCTTGATAAAATTTATTTTTCTGAAAGAAACACTGTACAATTTTGTAACTTTTTACAAAATTACTTGTACAGCTGTTCTGAGTAAGACAGAACACAATCGCTAGTTACCACTTCAAACTACTAAGTACGTTAAACAGAATGTAATGCTATGTGCATCTAAAGAGCAAAGCTCATATGGAGGTTTCTCAATACTCTGAAGTCAGCTTCTGAACAAAGTGAGAACTAATGCTCTCTCGGGTCTTATATAGTTTTTCCTTGGTCGCCGAGGAATTTCCAGTACCTTCCATTTCTCGAAATTACTGAAAGGCTTTTATTGTTAAAGTTACATATAAGTGCTGTATGTGGTTACAGTTACATATAGAGATCAGTTATAGTTATTCAATTGCAATACCAATTAGTTATACAGGGGCCAGACCGATGTTTTCAATTTCTTGCTAAATTTGGAGATAAAAATTAGTCACCTAAACAATTGCCATCTTTGTAAAAATCTTGCCAATTTAGCAAGATTACTATTTACTTCAATATTAAATAGATTTGTCCCTATAATCTTACTCCCCCCCCCAAAAGCTAAATGCATTATACAAAATTCGTAACGGTGTTCAGAAAATTGGAACACAAGGCCAAAAAAAAAAAAAACTCCCACAAATTTCTTTTGGCTATGTACATTAAAAATATTTTCAGAAAGTATTTCGCTTTTGCATTTTCTGAAGGAGTGTAATTAATTTTAATAAGTTGAATATGTTGAAATTCTCTTTAAAGAATACAAGTTTTAATTTTTTGTTATTATCGAAACGATTCTTTAATGAAACTGCGAAATCAACTTTATGCAACGTTTTGCGTTTTTCTATTAACGATGCGTGTTGGCTACCATTCTGCATTCAGCCCATATCCTGAATAAGCTGATATACAGCATAAATTTCAGTGTAAAACCTAATAGCATAAATTTCAGTATAAAAACTATAAAGTAGTCAAATAAGAGATAAAATATCACCTTGGTAACGAAATGTGATCTGAAGGCAACATAGTGAGAAAAACTCATCTCACTTGCTAAATTCAGTGGAAGGAGACATTTTCTGAATTGTATCCTCATGCAAACTTGCCCACTCTTGAGGTAGTTTGGATCAAAAGAGCTTGTAGGTTTTGTGAAAGACTAATCGAATATCCGCCGCAATTATTTTTAATGTGGTTTTCTGCAAAAGTCATATCACTCAGGTTAAAGCATGTTGTTTGCCTGTGGTGTGTTTATTGCCCATGCGCAAATCTGTGGCACAAACTGATGCTTAACTTATACACTATTGAATTATTTTTCAGGTACTAGGTTTCGACCTCTTTCCTTTGATATTCCAAAACCACTTTTTCCTGTCGCTGGTGTTCCTACAATTCAGCACCTAATAGAAGCATGCTGCAAAGTTCCAAATATGCGAGAAATTTTACTCATTGGATTTTATCAAGCAGATGAAGCCATTACTGAATTTACATCTTCGATGATAAGGGAATACAATGTGAATATTCGGTATGTCTGAATTTTGTGTTTTACCTAATAGTGATAGATATCAGTTTAATGCATTTTACATACCTTAAATTTTTAGCTGCTGACTTGCACTTTAGTGCTGTCATCAAGGTTAGATAGCCATTACTCAGATTTTTTTCATTAATTCTTGAGCAATACACCTTCTTAACTGATATGCTTAATCATCATTATTTAGTTCTATACCTGTATCAAGCATTTGAGTTATATATTGGTAACATAAAAATGCAAACTTGAGTTCCATAAACTCTGCTTGAAATTTGATGACCATAGTTCATTTGTGAATGAAAAAAATAGCTATGTATTTTTATGGGGCTAATAGAATTTAAAAAAGAAAAATGTTACACGTTTTGAAGCCTTAATAAGAGCAAAATTCTGTGATTTCTGATTACTTGCACCCCTACCAAAAAATCTTCATTTTAGAGAGAAATATTTATGTGGATATCTATTTCAATGATGCATTCAGTGTTGCCTTTTTTTTATTTTCTGCATTTTACATAGGAAAATATTCCTCCCATGTATACTGTAATATGTGTTTGTTAAGACGAAAATCAGAGAATTGCACAATGTCGTCATTCTGCACCTCAATGATCACGATTGCCCATAAACAGTTGAAACTTCAATGTATACTCCAACATGATGAAGCTAAAAGAGTGCAAACTCCATAGCTCCATTACAGTTTGTTACAACAACCGTACTCAGTTCAAATAGAAATACTAATGAGAAAAATAGCCATTAATTTTAAAAGAGCAAATCTACATAATCACACATACATGTGTTACGCATATCTCTGGGTTGCATCATAAAATACTTTTTGGTGACATCGTTGATTGCATCATCAGTATTTTTTATATGGATATATGGTGAGAGTTTAGATATTCAAAGAGTATCTAACTCTCTGCACTTATAAGAACAAACTTTATATGATAGGGTTAGGGAGTTGAAGGTAGCTTTCAGGATTGTCATGATGTCTGATAATTGTCATAGCCTAATTCGACTTAATAAAAGGATATTTATCAAGAAATTTTGCTTAAAAAATGTAAAATATAAAAGCAATAGTAACTAATATTCAAACAAAATGTGCCAGATCGCTTACAAAAGGAATGTGGGCATTTACCTGTAAGTATCTTAGAAACCATTTATTTATTTATTTATTTTTTAGTTCTGGATGACTTAAAGCCAAGCTTTCATGCTTGGAACAAAAAAGATGTCAGAACATGAATGTAGTTTGTTGGATCATGTATTGCTGTGCAGCAGGAGCAGCAAAAAATATTTTGTGCTGTATACAGCACTAATGCTATTGTTGAAAGTACAGTAAAGAAACAGTTTCTTTGGTTTCAAGCAAAGCGGTTTTTCGTATCTGATGATCTTTGTTCAGGAAGACTTAGATTTTGATGAAGATTGCTTAAAATCCACATCAAGCGATGTGGGATTTGTCACTACTTTTGGAATGTAATCACTCAGACATTCTGCTTCATTTAGATTCAGTGGGTTAGGTATAACCCATAGCAAAAGGCTTTGAACTTACGCACCAACCCAATCCTTATGTTCCTGTGGGTATCAAGTCATTGATGGCAGTACAGTATGATTATATCTATTTATACCTTGTATAAAATGCTATTTTGTTTACTCATTTACACTACCCAACACTAAAAATGCAACACCAAGGAGTGGCCAAAAACTATTTTCAGGGTAGACACACGTTACCGACTTATGCGAATGATGTGCTGCTTTCCAGTGCACATTGAAGATGATATGGAAAGGAATTTGCAGAATGTTAAATTTTTGTGCCATTATTTCTGCTAGGGAAATCATCGTAGAAAATTTGTTCTTGTTTCAGAGGATGGGTGTAATAGCAGAGAATGCCAGGCCTTCGTCAACGGAGGCAATTCTAGCAGAAAGATAATTTTAGGAGGGGCATGGTGAACGGGCTGAGAAGGGCAGGTCGGTCCATATGGCAAATCTCATCTGACACACACCTGGACGTATCCACAGTGCACTGGCTGTGTCAACGATGGTTGGAACAAGGAAATGTGGCAAATTCGAAGGGTGTTATTGCAGCCAGAGTGGCATCAGCATGGATGGATCGACGCATCCGCTGACAAGCATTGTTGCGCTTACAAGCAGCTTCTACATGAATTCTGCAGCATGTTCAAGACACCCTGGATGTTCTCATATCGACGAAAACCATTTGCTGCCAACTGATGGCTAGTGGCTTGCACTTGTGGCGTCTGTTAAAAAGACTGTCATTGGCCTCACATCATAGATGCCAGTGTCTGCCATCGTGCTGGGCTTGAGCAATGTGAATAATGGAATGGCACAGGGTCATGCTTCTGTTTCTCCAATGATAGTCACCGCATGTAAGTGTGGCATCGATGTGGAGACATGTCCAATCCAGCGCAATTGTAGAATGCCCCACCACATGAAAATGTGGCTTCATGGTTTGGGGCACAATTGCTTATACTTCCAGGTCACTTCTAGTTCATATTCAGGGCACTATGATGGTCCAACGAAGCATGGATGATCTGCTGTGGCCAGTGACACTCCCCTACCTTCAGGGAGTTCCCAGTGCCCTTGATCAGCAGGATAATGCCCGATCACACACTGTTGGCATAAGCGAACTTGCTCTGCAAGGTGTACAGATGCTTCCCTGGCCACCATTTTCTCTTGATCTCACCAATTGAAGACATATGGGATGTGATTGGATGCCATTTGCAGATCCTGTCATTGCTACATTCACATAGACTCCAACTATTACGGATTCTCCGTAGTTTCTACGGAAATTCATCAAAAACTACGAGCTACAAAAAGTATGGAAAAAACTACGGATTTTACAGAAACAAGAGCAGGAGAAGTAGTACGCAAAACGGAACCAACTAATTCATCCGATGATTGGCTGAATACTCGTGCTATCATATATCATGTGTTGAGTGCGTTTCTGGTTTTGAAGAATAGCCAATCGTAGATCAGTAACTCCAACTGTTAATGACTTGTCAATAGTCCCCCTCCCCAAACATCTGTCTCCCAGGTTCCTCGCTGCTGCATGTGGCTCCATTGGTTAGATTACGGCAAGAGCTTAGCGTGTGTCTTGTGAACTGTGATTCAGGTCGAAGTTTTTTGTTAATAATGCTACCTCGAAAGAAGACGTCAAAGTTATCAAAGCAAAAATTTAAAAATTCATATTCTTCAGAATTTCCATGCATTAAAGCATCCGAAATCTCTGTGAATCACACACACTGCAGTGTATGCAACAAAGATTTCTCAGTTGCACATGGCGGTAAAGATGACTGTAAACGGCATGTTTTTTCTCAAAAGCATATAGAACTTGGCACTGTAAAATCTAAAGAAATAACGAATTTCTTAATAAAAGATGATGAAACAGATCCTATAAAAGCCGAATGCTATTTGTTCGATTTTTAATTGAACATAATCTACCGCTTTCTGTTTCGGATCATTCCAAAGAGCTTTTCAAAGCAATGTTTCCGGATTCTGCCATAGCAAAAAAATTTATATATAATTGATATATTCATATGTAATGCATTCTGTAATGCTTGCTGTCTTAATAATACGTCATTCAAATGGGTTTTCTTCCGCAAAGCGCCCGGTAAATGTAAACATTGGCGATAATAGTTCAAACCTGGTAACCCGTCAGTTCAATTGCCACCTTCGCTGTTCGCATTTGCAGATTTAAACTTTTCTTCACGTATTTCTTATTATTTTTTCGGATTTTCACGTTATTTTTATGAATTTTTAACAATATTCATATAATATAATAAACATATTCATATAATTAGTGAAGTTTTCGGAGATAGATGCTTGTTCGCGGAAGAAAATCATGAGAGAGGGAATGATAATCGGACACACGAATATTTTGATTTTTTTGCGCAATACATTTATAAAATAAAAAAAATAAGTATGAGAAGAACATAATTTATTACTAAAAAAAACTTTCATGTAATCAGGCAGTTGCAATTCAGTTTCTATTTAAAATGAGAATATTTGCTGATTTCATTTATGTGTTGATAATGGATTTTCATAGTTTTGGAAATACTTTTAAATTATACAATGAAGATATTACCTATAAAAGTACTTTTTGATTTTATGCTTTTATAATTTCCTTAGAAACTGCACTGTTAAAAACAGGAATATTTTGGAATTTTATAATATTGAAAGATATTCAAAGACACATGCGAATTTTACTAATTTTTTCCATTAAATAGATAACTTTGTCAAGAAAAGAGTTCATTATTACAAAGATCTCATTATTAGATTATTATTTCACTTCCATTAAGCTTAATATATTGTTTTCCGTGCTTATTTTAATTTAATACAAATTTATTTTCGTATATCACGTTTAATCGGTTAATTTTACATCCATATGCTTTTATATATTGTTTTCTTTGCTAACCTGAATTTATGTCATTTATTCTTTTGATTATATGCACTAAATATCACCTTTACGCGGCTTACTTCCATGTGTTTAATAACCGTACGTCGCTCAACCGTTGGTGAGCTTGGCGACTGCAACGGCGCGAACGGGTTCTTTGCCGAAGCGCCAACCGGCGCTTTGCGGAAGTGCTTTCTATTGTTAAAAAAAAATCAGACGCAATTTCGACCAAATTTAGGTCTTAATTAAAACTCTTAAAGCAGTTTTGATTGAAAAAATAAATATGCAGCAAATGAAGAAATGTGTTATAAAAAAACATTCTCAAAATCAGAACTTAAGCATGCTACATATAAATCTTTGCATTCGTAAATTATAAGTATTTTGTTTAATACTTATATGTATTATTCTTGGTTGTTTAAATTTTATTTCCCTGTGGAAATCATATTCAGAATAAAGATATATGATTTATAGATTCTGATTTTTTCTATGATTAGTAGTGATTTGAAATACTTGCTTTTTTCATATATTAATAGATTTAGTGATATACATGCTTGAGGAGTTAAATGAAAATTTCTAATTAAATGTGCATATAATTTACAAGGTATATTTTTAATTATGCAGTTTTACATGCATATGGATTTTAAATGTAATAAAATTGATTACAATTAATTAAAAATTAATGAATAATTAATTACAACATGCGTTACACGTGCATTTTCAAAGTTGTATAAATGTCGTTCGCGCGTTGACTACTGACAAGGTTTGCTGAAGGTTGGAGTCTATGCATTCAGAAGACGAACTGTGGCAAATGGTTGACAGGGAATGGAGAGCCATTCCTCAGGACACCATCGATAGTCTCATTGACTCTGTACTTAGACATGTTGCTTCATTATCGCCATCTGAGGTAGTCCCATGTTGTTATTCCCACGGACGAAACAGGTGATAAAGAAATTAGTTTCAGTTCTGCAGTCAGTCTGAATAATTCTTCGAGTGTAAAATGCAATACTGAATTTAATAAAACTGGTTTTGAAACAAAAACAGCACCTCTAAGGAGCAGTATTGTTACTGTCATTTCATTACCTGAAGAAACAAAAGGTGCAGATGCTACATATAATAAAGCAGACGGTATTAAGTGCAGTGAAACTAATAAAGTTGAAATTAAAACTATCATTTCAAATGATGAATCTAGATTTGACTTAATACTTGAAGAATCAGTAACAACAAATAAACAAAATACTGAAGCTATGCATTTACCACTTCTTATTATTGCAGAAAAGTCTCAGGGTAACACAAATGCGTATGATCTGAAAATGTTAAATGAGTTCATTCCCTTTCATGGCATTCATCTAGACTGATATCCAGGAAGACTCTATATAACAACAGAGTATTTACTGAATGTAGTTTCATTTCATAAGAACCATTACAGAATGAAGATAACATGGCAATATTAAATGCTGATAATTTTGCTGTTGTATTCCCAAAGATGAAACAGTTGATTATGATGTTAGTTCCAATTCTGTGTTCAATGTGGATAATTCTTTGAATGTAAAATGCAATACTGACCCTGTCAACTTATGAACCTACAAACTTGAACCTATGACCTAGAACTACAAACTAAAAGTATGTATTAAGAACTAGAACAATGAACTTATACCAAGAAACTTATTTAGGTACTTAGCAATATAATATACAAAGGTAATGTCATTTCAATCTAAATTTATACTACAATGTATATATGTCTAAATTATTCATAAAAATTTTATGTATATTCTTATGTATGCTACTTTCTTGTGTACGCTTTATGTATATTACCAAATTTCAATAAATGTCGCATGGCTCAGTGGGGGGTAGCTCTGAATAGAAGTGCAATATCTATTTTACATATAGGAATCATGAGGTGTCCCTTTCATTTCAACAACCAACCAAGCAACCAACCTACTGAACTGATACTGTTCTCGCTCTGTATCGTGCATATCATTTCGAAATAAAGATAACTTATTGTTCATTGCTGTCTCTGTTTTCTGAGTTTTATCACTTTCTGCCCACTCCTTCTTGGTGCTGCATTTTCAGTGTCAAGTAGTGTAGTAGCATAGACAGTTTCGGAAAAGGTCATGCATCCCTGATTGTACCATCATTTATTAAGAAAACAGTGTCAATCAGAGTTTTCATTTCGTGCTTTTCCAGTGTTATGCTTAATCAAATTTTTTATTAGCTAAACATGTCTAAATGCTGATTAAATCAGGGGTTCCCAAACGTTTTCAGTTGGTGGCGCAATTAGAGATTTGGTATTTTGTCATGCCGTTCTAGTTGTGTTTAACGTGTCATGTTTACAACCTGCTTACTACATACTACCATAGCAAATCACAACACTTTATTAAATATGACTGTATATTGATACTAGTGACCACCACATAAATGAAAACAATAGTCTGAGGCTCATATAGGTATATATATATTGAACTGATATACAGGACTATTATTTTATTTTTATTAAAGGAAAGCAGAAAAAAGTCAGTGAAACTTATGAGCGTGCTGATTTCCACAACGTTTTTCAAAGCGAGCGATAAGATTTGACACTGCCACTCTAAATTCTTGCTCCACGTTCATCTTTGAATGATATTTACTCTTTATAACAGCTACAGCTGAAAATCTGGATTTGCATAAATATGATGTTGCAAAAAGAATGAAAATCGTTAAAGCTTTTGAACTTAAGAGTTGGATATACATTTTTGATGATTATCCAGAACTCCACCAAATCGGAACAAGAGAATTTTGTTCTAAGGCTGTTGTTGCAAGAGAATTCAATGAGACTCTCTTCTTTTTGTGAAGTGAATTCTGGTGGAGCTTGAGCATGGAAAGGATTATAGATCGATGAATATTCCTCTACAATTTCTTCCACAAAGTATTTTGCAGACCATTCAATGAACTTCGAAAGGTGCTTTGTTAAAAGAGACAGAATTTTTTAGATACAATGAGCTCATTAGAGGACACGTATTTATGCAATTTGATAAAACAATCTTGACTGCCATCCTCATCAATTTTTCTTATCCACAACTGCAGTTTTCTTCTAAACGCCACAATCTTTTCCAATAGTTTCAAGATGTTCATATTATTTATTGCCTTGTAGAGACAGATTCAAGGCATTCAGTTTGTCAGATATATGGCGCAGATATGCCAGTTTTAGCAAAAAGTCTGGTTCGGCAAAGTATCTGGAGTTTGCATGTCTTTCCTCTTGTAGAAAAGTGTGAATTTCTTGATGTAGCTTGAATGTGTGGGATAAGACATTTCCACATGAAAGCCATCGTGAACTGCAGTAATATGACAGGACTTCCTGTTCAGCTCCCATGTCCATGTAAAGGTTTTTGAATAGTTTGGCTTTCAGCAGCCTAGTTTGTTTTTATATAACTTACTATGTATATGGAACGGTCCAATACCAAATGTATCAACTTCGATGCAAGTGTTTCCCTATGGATGGTACAATGGGTCCACATAGCATACGGTACTTTACTGCAAATAGCAGCTTGCAATCCTCCATACTTGCCAGGCATTGATTAAGCATCATCAGTACACATAACGATACACTTTTCCGAATCTAAATTATTTTCGCTTATAAACTTGACAAGAATTTCAAATAAGTTTTTGCACCCTCACTATGCTTTGACAGAAAAGATGGTCTTGAACAATTATATTATCATCTAGAAAACATATGTAACAAATAAAGTAGTTTCAGTAGCCTCATCAAGTTGCAGACCAAATTCCTTGCCTTTCATTTTCTGTATTAATTGATCATTGTGATCCTCTGCTATATGATGGATTCTTCGACTGATAGTGTTGTTAGATAAAAGATACCTTTGTAATTAGTTTTCCTGCGGATTCTCTTACCATAATATTAACCACAACGAGAGCAGCTAGTAAAATAAGTTCTGCGATAGTATGAGGTTTCTTGCACTTTGCCACCCTGTATGCCACCTTGAAAGATGCTAGCAGTGCATTGCTAGGTACTGAAACTTGTTCAGTGAACACTTTTTTTTTTTAAAATTTTGCAACTTCCTAGCAAGAAAATTGTGCGATTTTTCAACCATGGTACGGTGAATGATCGCCAGATGTCGTTTTAGCTCACTTGGGAGCATACTCTCGGACGATAGAATTTTCAAGCAGAGCACACATTGCAGTCTTTCTTCATTATTTACCTCTACTGAAATAAAGCCGAAGTCTAAATAGCTATCAACACATTTGCGATATTTCCGCTATTTTGCTACCCAGCCACTTGTCGAGGCTTGATCACTCTGACTTGAACTATAGACTTCCTTATTTAATAGAAATCTTTCCGTTTTGTGACTAACTTTGTGTGAAAATACAAAACAGCACAATGAAAACAAAGCAACCAAATTGCTCACATACATATGTTTAAATAGATATTATAATGTTCATCTGTCTTGTGTTCGTAAATCGCAACCGTCTGTATCACTACCAAGAACACTTTATTAGTACTTCTTTTTAACTGCTTATACTTATGATAAACTAACTTGGCAATGCAGCCTACGGTAGCTTGTATACTACCCCCAACGAGCACTTGCAACAACTCCTGTAGATGCGACGCGACAGTTGAATTGGGACTTCTGGAAATCTCGCGTCAGCTAGCAAAGAATTCAGCTTTGCCAAACCCAACCCAAATTCCGTATGCTGTAGGAGAGCGGTGTTGTCGGTTTCCTACGTAATGAGCGATTTATGCAGTGCATGCTATTTGAATTTAGATTCTGTAAAAGAGTAAACAGGAGTGCTTAGTGGCACCCCTGTTTATTCTTCACGGGCACACTTTGAGAACCTTTGGATTAAATCATACCAGATCATCATGGTTCCTTTAAAATCAATGAAACTGTGTGGTCTTTGATAATAATATCAAATAAATATTATGGATAAAAACGGAAATGTAGCTGCATAAGTAATTTTTTTTAATAATTATTCAAGAGGAAAGATAAAATACTTTTGAAATGAAAGCCAGTGCTTGCTTACACTGCACTTGTATTTTAACAAACATAAGAGCACATAACATTAATGTATAAAAAGGTAATGTGCAGTGGTTGTCATGTGCAAATACTGTAGGAATGCATAAATGTAAACTTTGGTAGACGAAAAAAAAAAGTTATTGGGTATTTAAAGGAGTAAAGATTTTTCCTGTCATCGAAATAAAAGAGCAAAAATTAATTAATGATTGGTTTGAAAATCATTTTCTACCTGAGGCTTAGTAACATTTGAAAGTGGTTACTTTCCCAGATTATGCGAAAATAGTCTTGATTTTAGACAGATGTTGATGGCATACTTCACTCTTAAGTTTTATAATATGGAATTTTTATGTGACTGTATAATGGAAGTTTTCTATGGCTGCATCGGGAAAAAAACCAAGCGAAATTGGTGACACCTGTTGCTGTGGAAATAGGAAAAAACAGAAATAGTCCCAGGTGGTATGGTTTTAATGGAAAAGAACTGAGAAATATTCCAATAAATAAAATTTGGAAGAAATGGAAATAAATGATCTTATGCAAGCTTTCCATTTTGATGTCAATGCCTCAATCAGCTTATGGAGGGTGAAATCTGTAGTATGGTTTTGTAAAGTCTAGAAAATATTAATACTGATTAGTGAAGAAAGTGACAAAGAGATTGCTGAAAATTAAAAGATTGCAAGTGACAGTTTAGTGA
Source organism: Stegodyphus mimosarum (assembly GCA_000611955.2). Taxonomy (NCBI): domain Eukaryota; kingdom Metazoa; phylum Arthropoda; class Arachnida; order Araneae; family Eresidae; genus Stegodyphus; species Stegodyphus mimosarum. The sequence goes on along the minus strand of KK118814.1, from coordinate 258,450 downwards.
GAATTTTTGATGCAACTGTTTCAGGGCCTGAACAATGGAACTTCGTAACTGGACATTAAATTATGTATATCTATGAAACTAATTAGCACAAAAATTGAAACAGCTTAAACAACTTTTTTTGAAAGAAATGTTTAATGAAACAAATAAATGAATTTTTTTGATAGATTTTAATCACTTTAAGGTCATAAAAGTTTTATTATTTTGTAAAAAGATTTTTTTAATTTTATAATTTCATAGCTTTTTAGTAGATTTAAATTAATATTCTAAAATCCAGAATCACTGCACTTCTGACAAATCTGGATCTTTATTCACCATTTTCCTGTGTAGTATAAAGTAACACACTAAGTTTACTTCAAATGTGTAGCCATATTCCTGACTCACTTATATATGAAAATTGCTGTGGGTACAGGCACCAGGTAGCACTTCCAACTCCATGTAATGATTAGTACACTTGTGAGGTTATGTAATGGTTACTGCATTTCTGAACTCAAAACATATTTATTACGATTACAAGAAGCTCTTTACATATATATATTAAATTCATGGATAGCATAGAACATTTATTGTAGTGAAATGTAGTCCTTATGACATGAGGAACCTGCTAACAAGGGTCTCTCTAGTTGACAGTTCAAGAGCAATTTGATGTGTTAATCTGATGGAAACAAGCTGCAGACTGAATTAGCCCCATGTCCTTAATTTTCCAGTTGTATTTTATATCCTCTGATTTGTTATATCTCGAATGATATCAGAGGATAACAAGATCATTGGTTCCTGAAATTGAGAGGCTTTAATGACAGACACAGTGCAGAACGCTAAAATCTCTTGACACTAGTCATGATATTATGTCTCTTAGACTGTCAACTGAAATGGATTATTGCGATGTCCGACCATGTCATGTGATACGTCATAAAAGCTTTAAAACAGTGACTTGCGGAGACCGCACACATGAGTTTCTCATTCTCATCTCTGTGTGGTCCGCAACACTAGATTTACCATTCTAAGTGAGCTTTTAATATTAAGTATTTGGAAGCAAAACTTTATATAAACGGGCTTTATTCCTTAATGATCAGCAAGCAGTCGGAGCACCAAGTTTCACCAAGCATAGCACTAAGTTTCTTTGGCCATTTTTTTAGAAGTTTTCAACGTAATCACATTTAAAATATCAGATCGAAATTATTTTTCATTAAATATTTTATAACTTCCAACCTTACATAGCATCTTGAAGCTTACCAGTACTGCTTAATAAGTTGATTATGTATGATGTTTTGTGTGTATTCCAGGTATCTTCAGGAATATACATCTCTTGGAACTGCTGGAGGAATATATCATTTTCGTGATCAAATACAGAGTGGGGATCCTGAAGCATTTTTCCTAATTAATGGAGATGTGTGTGGAGACTTTTCATTAATAAATATGGTCCAGTTTCATAAAAGTCAAAATCTGAACACTTTGATTACAGTTCTAGGCACTGAGGTAAATGTAAGGAAATTTCTCTGCCATTCTTAGCTTTATAGAGTATTCAATAAGTGTTTTATTATTGTATTAGTAGATAAGGACACACATACACACACATCATGGTGTTATGATGGAAAACAATGTGTATGCTGCCACACCACCATTCCAAGAACCCTATGAAGAAATTTGAATTTATGAATTTTTTTGCGTCAAACTTCTTTATTTACTTTCAAAAATACGATCTAACTCATAATTTTTTAACATTAGCTTTTTTATGAGCTCCATGTTTTTCAAGGAAGGTGAGGATGCTATACACTCACTGTACACACAATCTTATAGTCCTCTTTTGATTATATAAACACAACTGTGTGTGCATTTGTCCTCTTGATTGTAAACATAAACACAGCTGTGTATTAACTAGTCCTCTTTTGATTGTGTACATAAATACAGTTGTGTACTCACTAGCCCTCTTCTAGCATTAGGACTGTACATACAATGAAAGAAGTTTAATTTTTAAAACAATTATGAGCTAATTTAACTGTTATAAGCAATGAAATGAGAAATTTCTGATAGAGTGTTTAGAAACAAATTGAAAACTTAAGTGTTTTTGCTATTAATTCAGAAAAGTGGTTAATTCTAAATGATGAAATTATTATTATACTCATCAACTTAATCTTTAATTATGTATGTATTTTTATATATTATAAGTAGAGCAAAGTTTTGCAGATGAAATTTCGAAACATAAAAAAAATCTTGCATAAGAAAAAAATAATTGCAAAAAAAAAATTGTTTCTTTTTTTTTTTTTAGTATTCGTGTGTTTAGTAAAATCTTTACTAATGGAACAGAAGTAACGCTGTCTATGTGCAAACATCTAGTTGATTAATCAACTTGAAATTTCGCATATGGATTGGGTTAGAGTATAGATCTCAAGTAATCAGGAATTTAATCATGCTGTCATGAAAAGTACTGCAAATGGTGGCCATATATTCTTCAGTCATGGCTGAATGTTTTATAAGTGGAAATACCATGCGTGTTTTGTTTCATCATGCTTGTTTTCCATCTACTTCGTCATAAGGCTGTCAAGAAACAGAATAATGGGATGTGATGATTTTAGTGGAAATGGGGAATATTCCAGTGTAAGTTTTGTTAAGTCACAGCCATAAGAATTAGTGGAAGTTCTTAAGATATTTTGATTTTATTTAATGATATCAGGAAATTGCAGCAGTTTTAGAGCTCTTCAGAAAATCTGTTTTTAGAATTATACCATTTTTTTGTTTTCAGCATTCGAAAATTTAAAATTGTTTCATGCCCTTCCAAGAATCTAGTATATTGCAGCTGCTAGTGCACAGTGAAAGGTAAAATCAAATTAGGATTGAAGCTCTTTGACTGCCCTAGAAATCAAAATGTTGACACCATCTAAAAAGACTTACGTCTGAGAATTGCCACCCTGTTATATTACTATCATTTTAACTCGCTCGTAACGCAATATATGTTATATTAATTCTCTTGGAAATTGATAAACATAATACAGTGGAGCTTAGTGGTAATATGAATGTTACTTTACATCATTTAATCATTTATGTTTCAAAGAAAATATATTTATGCTCTTGTATGCTTCAAACTTCCATTTCAAAGAATGTCAAAATGTTATTTTGGACTTGCAATCAGACTCAGAAAAGCTACAAAATAATGGTATTGTTAAAGCCAGCTTTTAATTTAGAAAAAGGAATTTATTAAAAGTTAAATTTTGATTAATTTCAAAACTTAAAACGCATCTGTAGAGAAATAACCAAATACTCCTAATCTGTAGAGAAAGATAGCCAAATATACTCCAGTGAAAAAGCTTTCATGAAAATATCCTATGTATAAAGTTATTGGATTTTGAAAGCGAATGAGTCTTCTCTGTAATTCCCCATGAAACAATTTTTTTATTAAAACATATAGCCCTCTATTTTTCCCTATAAAATAATTTAATATTATTTTTAAGAAATTAATAATCATAATTTATAATGAGTGAATTCATATTGTTTCATAATGAGAAAACCCATTATGAAACACTGATGAATACATTTAATCACTCTGATGAATAATTTGTTTCACATGGAGGCAAATGTGGATGAAACTGTATGAAATATGTTTAAATATAATTTTATCAGCTTCCTAATATTAGAGGTATTCTAATTTTAGTAAAATGAAGTATATAATCATTTTACAAAAGTCATAAAATATATACTTAACCTTCATATAAAATCATAAAATATGTATTTCTTCCAAAAGATATATTGGAAAAAATGCATTGAACATTTAAATGAAACTGAATAAAATGGCAGTATGGACCTGCTAGATTGCAATGCTAGTATGCAATTTAAGGTGAAATGAAATTAAGATTGCAATTTCAAGTAATCCAATAACTGCTACTGTGTTATCAGTGCATAAATATTTGTGTCCATAAATAACAGTTTGGCTTGCTTTCATTGTAAATATGCAATGTAAAACCAAAAACCTGCAAATTTTGAACTACACTATATATTAGGCTTCTGATGCTGGAATAATTAAAAATTCTACTGTATGCATTTCCAGAGTTGCCAACTCTCCCGATATCTGACTGTTCTCCCGCCAATCCAATTTACAATATATGTTTCCCGATTTTCTCTTATTCTTAAAATTTCTCAGCATTTTTATGTAGCTTGGCTTAATACTTCGTTATTTGCATCCCCCAAAAAGTGATTTGGGGTGTCTGAAAGCAACTGGTTTTTCTCTAGACTGCATAGAAAACCAAAGTAAATTCATGAGTGAGAAATTATGGCGTGCTTCCAGCTTTGTGAGTGAGAGCACATGCCCGAAAACGTCATGTTCCACTTCTCAAGTGAGCATCGAGTGCCACTGTGTGTCATCTGGCACATATTAGCCAATGAGCACAGAATAAGATCGAGGTTGTTATTTCATTCATCTTGTCGCTAATCAGGGTGAACGTACTTGCTATCAAGAAATTACAATACTTCGTTTTAGTCATGTCTGCGGAAAAGATAAAATACTCAGGTACTTTTCAAAAATCGTACACAGATGACTTTCCTTCTAATATTTCCTCAAGGAAATGTAATGTAACAATGCGATGTGTATCGTTGACCATTGCGATTTTTCGATTTCGCACAGTAGAAGTGCCGATGTTCTCAAACATGTTAGTACACACAAAAACAAGAACAACATGAGTTCTTTTGAAGAAAAAAAACGAAAAGTTAATTTCTTCTATGGAAACAAAAGACCAAAAAGTTATTAATGCGGAATGTACTGTTTGCATTTAAGAATTAGTAACTGATCTTTCAGATATTAATCAGTAACGATTCGAAGTAAATTCATTATTAAAAAATATATTTTTATCATTTAAAAATCTTTTTCTCGTTGAAAATAAATCTCCCGATTTCTGAAAAACTTATCCCGATTTTTGAGCATTGTAAATTGGCAAGTATGCATTTCTTCCTTCTTAAAAAAGTATTAACTTAGAAGGTTATTTTAATTTTATACTGCACTCTCCAAAGCTATTTTGGCTGCTCTATAGAAAGTAAATTATCAAGAAAAATTTGGTCTCCCAGATAAATGCCCAATAATTGGATTGATAATCGAATTGTTCAGAAGGGGAACAAATTTAAATATCTTTAACATCCTTAATTGAATTCATAACTATGTTTGTTTAGACAGTTTTCTACTCAATGAACACATTTTTGTTTGGTCACATTTGTGTTATTGGCCTTATGTAAACGGTTAAAAGTGCTTCATTGAGAAACCATTATTTCACACCTTTTATTCAGTTAACCAGTGAGTTAACATGCAATTTGAAGTACACCATTAATTGTATATAACTGTACTGTGACGCTTTGTATTAAGAAAAATATATTTTACTTTGCAATTTGATAGCAAAATTTAAGTGTTTAGTATTCTTAATATCTAAACAGTGTTTAGTACTCGAATAAAATCTCTTAGAAAACCAGCTATTCACACATATAACTAAAAAATTGTAAGAATACGTCAGGATGTTACAAAATTCCTTAATATGAATTAGTTTTCAGATGCCTGAACTCTGTATTGTTTTGCTATGGAAGTCATTATTTTTAATGACCCTTAAAGCCAGCTCCAATTTCATTTTTTAAACTTGTAATACATTTGGTGAAACTAAGACATATTGTGCTCAGTACTGAGAGATGGTAGTCATGAAATTTAGACTTTATATCAGAAGCATCTTCTTCACTATTGTGTAAACAATTCCTTCAAAATTTTTAAGACCTCAGAGGGAAAAAAATAATCGAAACTCAGGCTATTTAGCCAGTTAAATGTGGAAAGACTTCTTATTCAAATATAGAGTTCAAAATATAATTAAAACTAAGTTTAATTTTTAGCCAATAAACATATATTCAGGAATTTTACTACCTAATTTTACTAATGTTTCACACTACACAATTCATCAAAATTAAAAGATACTGTTAGATATAAATCTTAATTACTTAAAAAATAACAAAACACTTTGTACAAACAAGTTGACATAATTGAAATCAAATTTACAGAAATTTAAAATTGTTGAGAAAATGATCAGCCCTATTTTATGGCAAATAGTTCTGTTATATTGCACAAAATACTATTTTAAGTCACCTCTCACAATAATGCAGACTTCACATTTCCATTTCATAGAATTAATAAAACAATCTAAACCTTGCATCTTGATTTTATAGAATTTAATAAAATAGGTGATGACATTCTTGTAGAATTGTATGCTGCTAGTCTGAAAGTGCATATTTCAGATCAGGGAGGTTTGGAAAGGATTTGCACGGATGCAGTATGGGTCATAAAGCATCCCACATATGATGAACTCCATTCAAGACTGGTGAGTAAACTGTACAGTCCATTGAGTGGATATTTTCTGTTTTCAAGTGTATTGACACCAAAGATGCTTGATCTGCATGAGCATTGTTATACATTAACAAAGCATCTAGCTCAACAGATTTCTTGCACAAATTTAAATGGGGTTCCAAGAACACATCCACACATCTGTACCCGGTAATAGAACTTTGAAGAAAAGTGTTCAGTTAGTTGTTACCAGTTGAAAGTGTTTCATCCTAATCCATGAGGTTGTTTCAGTAGAAAAGGAGGTGTATTATGAATATTATTTCAAGGGAAGGTAATTGCATATTCCTGGCTTGTTCCAGATCAAGTTGCATCTAGAATCAGTTGAAGCTGCATTTTGACTCTTTAATAAGCAGTATACTCTATTCTAAGTAGTATACTGTCCATTCCTGTTTGTTGCACTGAACATGATAATGACATCACTTTAAACTGGCCCGCCAGCAGTTGAGTGGTAAAGTTGGTGAACACATACTTTTCAACCTGGGTTCAAAACAAACCAAACAGGCTGGCTACATGTGTTTTTTTGTACATTTCCCCAAGTGTAAAGTAAATGCGAGCCAATTTCCCTTAGAAAGGCATCCTCTTCTTAGGAAGATAGCCTTTTTTGTCATAACTAAATAAACAGTTTAAACAATTCCGTTTGGAAGATGAAATAAGTAAGACAAACAATACTTTATTCTCTAATGAAGTCCAACCTTCGTGTACTAGTAGAGCCACCGACTCAAGTTTTTGGCAAACAGCTAATTCAAGTAATTTCCTGCCGAAGAAAAGAATTTTTACCTTACTGTGTAACCACAATCAGTGTCTATAAATTGTTTTGCATATGTTAGAATGTTTTCGTATTAAATTTCTTTTAGTTATCCCTAAAAAAAAACTAGCATTGGTTACTAAAGCATAATATTTAAATGAATTTGAACTCTGCTCATTATTTAAATGAACCATGATAAACAAAAACAATAAAATTCCTTCATATGCAATGCTGCAAATAAATATTTAGCTTCTAGAAAAAATATTTCAATTTCTACTTTTATTTTAGATGTTCTTTGAACAATTTTATTAAAAATGGGACTATTAGTCTTAAAGGTAGCAGTAAATTAGTGAATCATATTGTTAGAATTGATAAGCAGATTATCTACTTGTCCTCTTGAGAATAAAAGATGATGTGGGGAAGGGAATAATTTTTTATTTACTTGTATAAATGCATTGTTAGCAAATCGTCAGTGTAATAACTTTTATAGCATGGTTAATAAAATATATGCAAATTTCTTTTGGATAGTTAAATTTTTACTCTAATGAATCAATATAAAAGTAATAGGCTAAATTACTTACCAACATGGTCATAATGACATACTAGAAACATTGCAGTGAGAAAATCCACAGTACATATCAAATAGTTCAACAGTTTTCTTAAATGAATTTTCTCTGATTTTGGAAAGAGTTCAGGGATAAGAGAAGAATTTCACATAAAAATTTTATCAAATTTATTAATTATTCAGTGGTAGAGACCTGTGTTATTTATGTTTATGTAGATTCCAGCACCTGAACTATCATAATATTATGAACAGAAAGCTGCTGGAAATTATGAAATGGCACATTAATGTATAGTGTTACTAAATATTTGGGATTAGTAATTACTTTCAGGACCTGAAAAATGTACTATATTTTTAAATGAGGTTGACTGTCTTTGTTAAAATGTTTTGCCACCAAATGCATTATATCCAGAAGAAGGAATTTTGTCAGCTATGAACATGTTTTGGTCTTTACAAAGAGGTCGATTATAGGTGTCTTGAATATGAAGCCAAAGATCAGCAGTACAACTATGATTTCATTTAAAAACCAAATTTCTATTCAAGAACAGTGTTTTTTTAGGAGTCATCTTAAACTAGCTACTAACATTCAGATGTCATAATAATAATAATCTTTGTCAATAGTAATAATCTTATTTATTGGCAAAAAGTAGCTTAAAGTAGTACTAACAAGCCAATGTCAATAATAATCTTTATTGTCAATAATAATAAGAATCTTATTTATTGACAAAAAGTACTTTTTACATTAAAATAAAAATATGATGAGACACGCATTTAATGTGAACAATGACCTTGCTTGAACTAAGTACACATTTATTTTTCTCCAATTTTTCCATATCAGCATTCCATAACTGTTTGGTTTTTAACTCCAGTAAATGCATTTTAAAAGTGCCAGTGTCAGTATTAAATGGAAAAACATTCAATTCCGTTTGTTGCATCAGCACTGAGAGGTTTTTTTTGACAAAGATTAACATTGCTATGCTATTTCTGAATTCCTAAAACCTTTGTAGAAAAGCTTCCCTCATATTTAAAATTGTTGTTTTCAAACAGTTAAATGTCAATTATTGAATTATTTGCTAAATGATGTTTCAACAGGCTTGGAATAGGAATTAATGTTTCACTTTGAAAGCAAATCTTGAATGAAAAGGGATAATTTATTTTCGAATTAAATTAATTCTCCCAACGTAAACCAATTGTGT